>OY992532.1:214990301-215570628 GCA_963921185.1 Dasysyrphus tricinctus | reverse complement strand
TAATAAACCGTTTATTAATTTTTAATAAACCGTTTATTAATTTTTAATAAACCGTTGATTAATTTTTAATAAACCGTTGATTAATTTTTAATAAACCGTTTATTAATTTTTAATAAACCGTTTATTAATTTTTAATAAACCGTTTATTAATTTTTAATAAACCGTTTATTAATTTTTAATAAACCGTTTATTAATTTTTAATAAACCGTTCATTAATTTTTAATAAACCGTTCATTAATTTTTAATAAACCGTTTATTAATTTTTAATAAACCGTTTATTAATTTTTAATAAACCGTTTATTAATTTTTAATAAACCGTTTATTAATTTTTAATAAACTGTTTATTAATTTTTAATGAACTGTTAATTAATTTTTAATAAACCGTTTATTAATTTTTAATAAACCGTTTATTAATTTTTAATAAACCGTTTATTAATTTTTAATGAACTGTTAATTAATTTTTAATAAACCGTTTATTAATTTTTAATAAACCGTTTATTAATTTTTAATAAACCGTTTATTAATTTTTAATAAACCGTTTATTAATTTTTAATAAACTGTTTATTAATTTTTAATGAACCATTTATTAATTTTTAATAAACCGTTTATTAATTTTTAATAAACCGTTTATTAATTTTTAATGAACTGTTAATTAATTTTTATTAAACCGTTTATTAATTTTTAATAAACCGTTTATTAATTTTTAATAAACCGTTTATTAATTTTTAATAAACCGTTTATTAATTTTTAATAAACCGTTTATTAATTTTTAATAAACCGTTTATTAATTTTTAATAAACCGTTTATTAATTTTTAATAAACCGTTGATTAATTTTTAATAAACCGTTGATTAATTTTTAATAAACCGTTTATTAATTTTTAATAAACCGTTTATTAATTTTTAATAAACCGTTTATTAATTTTTAATAAACCGTTTATTAATTTTTAATAAACCGTTTATTAATTTTTAATAAACCGTTTATTAATTTTTAATAAACCGTTCATTAATTTTTAATAAACCGTTCATTAATTTTTAATAAACCGTTTATTAATTTTTAATAAACCGTTTATTAATTTTTAATAAACCGTTTATTAATTTTTAATAAACCGTTTATTAATTTTTAATAAACTGTTTATTAATTTTTAATGAACTGTTAATTAATTTTTAATAAACCGTTTATTAATTTTTAATAAACCGTTTATTAATTTTTAATAAACCGTTTATTAATTTTTAATGAACTGTTAATTAATTTTTAATAAACCGTTTATTAATTTTTAATTAACCGTTCATTAATTTTTAATAAACCGTTTATTAATTTTTAATAAACCGTTTATTAATTTTTAATGAACCGTTTATTAATTTTTAATAAACCGTTTATTAATTTTTAATAAACCGTTTATTAATTTTTAATAAACCGTTTATTAATTTTTAATAAACCGTTTATTAATTTTTAATAAACCGTTTATTAATTTTTAATAAACCGTTTATTAATTTTTAATAAACGTGTTCATTTATTATTTTTTTAATAAACGCGTTCATTGATTCAATGAACTCGTTTATTAAAAATAATAAACGGGTTAGTAGAAAAAATGACCAGCACTTATTAATTTTATGAATACGTTTATTAAAATTAATAAACGCGTTCATTAAATTAATAAATGCTGTTTTCAATAAATTAAAAAAGCTAAATTTCTTACAGTCTTATTCCTTTGTCAACGAATTTTTAATTTCCTATCAAGAAATTTAATTTAACAAAAACAAGAAGACAAGGAAATTTAGCCATCTAAATTTATTAGGTCATGTTGCTCGAACTCTGTCAAAATACAAAAGAAGGAAAAATTAGTGTGAATCTTCTTTTTCATTTCATACAAACCCGATAACAATAGCTCCGTTCTTTCATCTCTTATCTTCTCTTATATTCTCTTTTCTGAAATCTTAAAGGGTTAAATGAAACAGATGTTTGCATTTATTTTACTCTTTATTTGTTCAGATAAGCCAAATGAATGGCAGGAAAAATATACATAGTTACAGTGTTAAAGTTGAGTGAAATATATTACAAAAAGTGAAATTATAGGATCTCATTCAGCAAAACATGAGTCCGTGTACAAACTTTCTTTCTATTACTTTGAAAAAATTGCGTTTCAATGAAACCCCAAAATGAGGAACATGCAGTTGGATACTCGAGATTAAACAAATAAAAAATTTTAAAGCAGATATCCACTGCTCGGATAAAACTGTTAAATTTAAATTTAACTCCATCAAAATACAGGAAAATATTAGTAAATTTAAGGATTGAGTCACCGTGAACAATGATGAATGGTTGGACATTCTCACCCATTTTGTTGAGGAAATCGATGTGGTCCTCAATGGACTGAATTGTACTCGCTATCCAAATAAAAGCGTTCTGCGAGCCCTTGATCGTATACCTGGTAACATGTTTCCGACCCTCTTTGTCCCTTTTGAATGCTTTTTGGAAAGGTACAAAATATCCATGAAGAGCCCAAAGCAATGCCGCATCTTTACAATCTGAAAAAAAGCCAAGCACAACAAAAAATTACCGAATTAGTAAGCTTTAAATGTGAAATTTTAAAAACAACTTTATATTAAATACATATATAATAAAAAATCAAAATGTTTATCGATATGATTCTAGACAGTGATCCTAGTTTCATTCTTCGGTATATGAGACCCTCAATAATTAAAAAAATAACAAAAATCAAGATCCTATTCAAATGTTGGTAACCCTCTACCGGAAATGTTGTAGTCAAAAGAGAAAAAGAAATTTAAAAAAATCTTAAAATAGTTACTTTTGATTGTTTTGAGATATGTATTATGAAAAAAAAAGTCTTAAGAAGTTAATATGTTGAAATGTAATTTTTACTTGACCTCGGTTGCGGTAGAGGGTTAATGTAAAAAAAGCAAAAAGTTTTCAAAATGTTAATGAAAATGATTCTAGACAGTGATCCTAGTTTCATTCTTCGGTATATGAGACCCTCAATAATTAAAAAAATAACACAAATCAAGATCCTATTCAAATGTTGGTAACCCTCTACCGGAAATGTTGTTGTCAAAAGAGAAAAAGAAATTTAAAAAAATCTTAAATAGTTACTTTTGATTGTTTTAAGAAAGATTATGAAAAAAAAGACTAAAGAAGTTAATATGTTCAAATGAAATTTTTACTTGACCTCGGTTGCGGTAGAGGGTTAATGTAAAAAAAGCAAAAAGTTTTCAGAATGTTAATGAAAATGATTCTAGACAGTGATCCTAGTTTCATTCTTCGGTATATGACACCCTCAATAGTTAAAAAAATAACAAAAATCAAGATCCTATTCAAATGTTGGTAACCCTCTACCGGAAATGTTGTAGTCAAAAGAGAAAAAGAAATTTTAAAAAATCTTAAAATAGTTACTTTTGATTGTTTTGAGATATTATGAAAAAAAAAAGTCTTAAGAAGTTAATATGTTGAAATGTAATTTTTACTTGACCTCGGTTGCGGTAGAGGGTTAATGTAAAAAAAGCAAAAAGTTTTCAAAATGTTAATGAAAATGATTCTAGACAGTGATCCTAGTTTCATTCTTCGGTATATGAGACCCTCAATAATTAAAAAAATAACACCAATCAAGATCCTATTCAAATGTTGGTAGCCCTCTACCGGAAATGTTGTTGTCAAAAGAGAAAAAGAAATTTAAAAAAATCTTAAAATAGTTACTTTTGATTGTTTTAAGAAAGATTACGAAAAAAAAGTCTAAAGAAGTTAATATGTTCAAATGAAATTTTTACTTGACCTCGGTTGCGGTAGAGGGTTAATGTAAAAAAAGCAAAAAGTTTTCAGAATGTTAATGAAAATGATTCTAGACAGTGATCCTAGTTTCATTCTTCGGTATATGAGACCCTCAATAATTAAAAAAATAACAAAAAACAAGATCCTATTCAAATGTTGGTAACCCTCTACCGGAAATGTTGTAGTCAAAAGAGAAAAAGAAATTTAAAAAAATCTTAAAATAGTTACTTTTGATTGTTTTGAGATATTATGAAAAAAAAAGTCTTAAGAAGTTAATATGTTGAAATGTAATTTTTACTTGACCTCGGTTGCGGTAGAGGGTTAATGTAAAAAAAGCAAAAAGTTTTCAAAATGTTAATGAAAATGATTCTAGACAGTGATCCTAGTTTCATTCTTCGGTATATGAGACCCTCAATAATTAAAAAAATAACACAAATCAAGATCCTATTCAAATGTTGGTAACCCTCTACCGGAAATGTTGTTGTCAAAAGAGAAAAAGAAATTTTAAAAAATCTTAAATAGTTACTTTTGATTGTTTTAAGAAAGATTATGAAAAAAAAGACTAAAGAAGTTAATATGTTTAAATGAAATTTTTACTTGACCTCGGTTGCGGTAGAGGGTTAATGTAAAAAAAGCAAAAAGTTTTCAGAATGTTAATGAAAATGATTCTAGACAGTGATCCTAGTTTCATTCTTCGGTATATGACACCCTCAATAATTAAAAAAATAACAAAAATCAAGATCCTATTCAAATGTTGGTAACCCTCTACCGGAAATGTTGTAGTCAAAAGAGAAAAAGAAATTTAAAAAAATCTTAAAATAGTTACTTTTGATTGTTTTAAGAAAGACTATGAAAAAAAAGTCTAAAGAAGTTAATATGTTCAAATGAAATTTTTACTTGACCTCGGTTGCGGTAGAGGGTTAATGTAAAAAAAGCAAAAAGTTTTCAGAATGTTAATGAAAATGATTCTAGACAGTGATCCTAGTTTCATTCTTCGGTATATGAGACCCTCAATAATTAAAAAAATAACAAAAATCAAGATCCTATTCAAATGTTGGTAACCCTCTACCGGAAATGTTGTAGTCAAAAGAGAAAAAGAAATTTAAAAAAATCTTAAAATAGTTACTTTTGATTGTTTTAAGAAAGATTATGAAAAAAAAGTCTAAAGAAGTTAATATGTTCAAATGAAATTTTTACTTGACCTCGGTTGCGGTAGAGGGTTAATGTAAAAAAAGCAAAAAGTTTTCAAAATGTTAATGAAAATGATTCTAGACAGTGATCCTAATTTCATTCTTCGGTATATGAGACCCTCAATAATTAAAAAAATAACAAAAATCAAGATCCTATTCAAATGTTGGTAACCCTCTACCGGAAATGTTGTAGTCAAAAGAGAAAAAGAAATTTAAAAAAATCTTAAAATAGTTACTTTTGATTGTTTTGAGATATTATGAAAAAAAAAGTCTTAAGAAGTTAATATGTTGAAATGTAATTTTTACTTGACCTCGGTTGCGGTAGAGGGTTAATGTAAAAAAAGCAAAAAGTTTTCAAAATGTTAATGAAAATGATTCTAGACAGTGATCCTAGTTTCATTCTTCGGTATATGAGACCCTCAATAATTAAAAAAATAACACAAATCAAGATCCTATTCAAATGTTGGTAACCCTCTACCGGAAATGTTGTTGTCAAAAGAGAAAAAGAAATTTAAAAAAATCTTAAATAGTTACTTTTGATTGTTTTAAGAAAGATTATGAAAAAAAAAGACTAAAGAAGTTAATATGTTCAAATGAAATTTTTACTTGACCTCGGTTGCGGTAGAGGGTTAATGTAAAAAAAGCAAAAAGTTTTCAGAATGTTAATGAAAATGATTCTAGACAGTGATCCTAGTTTCATTCTTCGGTATATGACACCCTCAATAGTTAAAAAAATAACAAAAATCAAGATCCTATTCAAATGTTGGTAACCCTCTACCGGAAATGTTGTAGTCAAAAGAGAAAAAGAAATTTAAAAAAATCTTAAAATAGTTACTTTTGATTGTTTTGAGATATTATGAAAAAAAAAAGTCTTAAGAAGTTAATATGTTGAAATGTAATTTTTACTTGACCTCGGTTGCGGTAGAGGGTTAATGTAAAAAAAGCAAAAAGTTTTCAAAATGTTAATGAAAATGATTCTAGACAGTGATCCTAGTTTCATTCTTCGGTATATGAGACCCTCAATAATTAAAAAAATAACACAAATCAAGATCCTATTCAAATGTTGGTAACCCTCTACCGGAAATGTTGTTGTCAAAAGAGAAAAAGAAATTTAAAAAAATCTTAAATAGTTACTGTTGATTGTTTTAAGAAAGATTATGAAAAAAAAGACTAAAGAAGTTAATATGTTCAAATGAAATTTTTACTTGACCTCGGTTGCGGTAGAGGGTTTATGTAAAAAAAGCAAAAAGTTTTCAGAATGTTAATGAAAATGATTCTAGACAGTGATTCTAGTTTCATTCTTCGGTATATGACACCCTCAATAGTTAAAAAAAATAACAAAAATCAAGATCCTATTCAAATGTTGGTAACCCTCTACCGGAAATGTTGTAGTCAAAAGAGAAAAAGAAATTTAAAAAAATCTTAAAATAGTTACTTTTGATTGTTTTGAGATATTATGAAAAAAAAAAAGTCTTAAGAAGTTAATATGTTGAAATGTAATTTTTACTTGACCTCGGTTGCGGTAGAGGGTTAATGTAAAAAAAGCAAAAAGTTTTCAAAATGTTAATGAAAATGATTCTAGACAGTGATCCTAGTTTCATTCTTCGGTATATGAGACCCTCAATAATTAAAAAAATAACACAAATCAAGATCCTATTCAAATGTTGGTAACCCTCTACCGGAAATGTTGTTGTCAAAAGAGAAAAAGAAATTTAAAAAAATCTTAAATAGTTACTGTTGATTGTTTTAAGAAAGATTATGAAAAAAAAGACTGAAGAACTTAATATGTTCAAATGAAATTTTTACTTGACCTCGGTTGCGGTAGAGGGTTAATGTAAAAAAAGCAAAAAGTTTTCAGAATGTTAATGAAAATGATTCTAGACAGTGATCCTAGTTTCATTCTTCGGTATATGAGACCCTCAATAGTTAAAAAAAATAACAAAAATCAAGATCCTATTCAAATGTTGGTAACCCTCTACCGGAAATGTTGTTGTCAAAAGAGAAAAAGAAATTTAGAAAAATATTAAATAAATACTTTTGATTGTTTTAAGAAAGATTATGAAAAAAAAGACTGAAGAAGTTAATATGTTCAAATGAAATTTTTACTTGACCTCGGTTGCGGTAGAGGGTTAATGTAAAAAAAGCAAAAAGTTTTCAGAATGTTAATGAAAATGATTCTAGACAGTGATCCTAGTTTCATTCTTCGGTATATGAGACCCTCAATAGTTAAAAAAAATAACAAAAATCAAGATCCTATTCAAATGTTGGTAACCCTCTACCGGAAATGTTGTTGTCAAAAGAGAAAAAGAAATTTAAAAAAATCTTAAATAGTTACTGTTGATTGTTTTAAGAAAGATTATGAAAAAAAAGACTGAAGAACTTAATATGTTCAAATGAAATTTTTACTTGACCTCGGTTGCGGTAGAGGGTTAATGTAAAAAAAGCAAAAAGTTTTCAGAATGTTAATGAAAATGATTCTAGACAGTGATCCTAGTTTCATTCTTCGGTATATGAGACCCTCAATAGTTAAAAAAAATAACAAAAATCAAGATCCTATTCAAATGTTGGTAACCCTCTACCGGAAATGTTGTAGTCAAAAGAGAAAAAGAAATTTAAAAAAATCTTAAAATAGTTACTTTTGATTGTTTTGAGATATTATGAAAAAAAAAAAGTCTTAAGAAGTTAATATGTTGAAATGTAATTTTTACTTGACCTCGGTTGCGGTAGAGGGTTAATGTAAAAAAAGCAAAAAGTTTTCAAAATGTTAATGAAAATGATTCTAGACAGTGATCCTAGTTTCATTCTCCGGTATATGACACCCTCAATAGTTAAAAAAAAATAACAAAAATCAAGATCCTATTCAAATGTTGGTAACCCTCTACCGGAAATGTTGTAGTCAAAAGAGAAAAAGAAATTTAAAAAAATCTTAAAATAGTTACTTTTGATTGTTTTGAGATATTATGAAAAAAAAAGTCTTAAGAAGTTAATATGTTGAAATGTAATTTTTACTTGACCTCGGTTGCGGTAGAGGGTTAATGTAAAAAAAGCAAAAAGTTTTCAAAATGTTAATGAAAATGATTCTAGACAGTGATCCTAGTTTCATTCTTCGGTATATGAGACCCTCAATAATTAAAAAAATAACACAAATCAAGATCCTATTCAAATGTTGGTAACCCTCTACCGGAAATGTTGTAGTCAAAAGAGAAAAAGAAATTTAAAAAAATCTTAAAATAGTTACTTTTGATTGTTTTAAGAAAGATTACGAAAAAAAAGTCTAAAGAAGTTAATATGTTCAAATGAAATTTTTACTTGACCTCGGTTGCGGTAGAGGGTTAATGTAAAAAAAGCAAAAAGTTTTCAGAATGTTAATGAAAATGATTCTAGACAGTGATTCTAGTTTCATTCTTCGGTATATGACACCCTCAATAGTTAAAAAAAAATAACAAAAATCAAGATCCTATTCAAATGTTGGTAACCCTCTACCGGAAATGTTGTAGTCAAAAGAGAAAAAGAAATTTAAAAAAATCTTAAAATAGTTACTTTTGATTGTTTTGAGATATTATGAAAAAAAAAAGTCTTAAGAAGTTAATATGTTGAAATGTAATTTTTACTTGACCTCGGTTGCGGTAGAGGGTTAATGTAAAAAAAGCAAAAAGTTTTCAAAATGTTAATGAAAAAGATTCTAGACAGTGATCCTAGTTTCATTCTTCGGTATATGAGACCCTCAATAATTAAAAAATAACACAAATCAAGATCCTATTCAAATGTTGGTAACCCTCTACCGGAAATGTTGTTGTCAAAAGAGAAAAAGAAATTTAAAAAAATCTTAAATAGTTACTGTTGATTGTTTTAAGAAGATTATGAAAAAAAAGACTGAAGAAGTTAATATGTTCAAATGAAATTTTTACTTGACCTCGGTTGCGGTAGAGGGTTAATGTAAAAAAAGCAAAAAGTTTTCAGAATGTTAATGAAAATGATTCTAGACAGTGATCCTAGTTTCATTCTTCGGTATATGAGACCCTCAATAGTTAAAAAAAATAACAAAAATCAAGATCCTATTCAAATGTTGGTAACCCTCTACCGGAATGTTGTAGTCAAAGAGAAAAAGAAATTTAAAAAAATCTTAAAATAGTTACTTTTGATTGTTTTGAGATATTATGAAAAAAAAAGTCTTAAGAAGTTAATATGTTGAAATGTAATTTTTACTTGACCTCGGTTGCGGTAGAGGGTTAATGTAAAAAAAGCAAAAAGTTTTCAAAATGTTAATGAAAATGATTCTAGACAGTGATCCTAGTTTCATTCTTCGGTATATGAGACCCTCAATAATTAAAAAAATAACACAAATCAAGATCCTATTCAAATGTTGGTAACCCTCTACCGGAAATGTTGTTGTCAAAAGAGAAAAAGAAATTTAAAAAAATCTTAAAATAGTTACTTTTGATTGTTTTAAGAAAGATTACGAAAAAAAAGTCTAAAGAAGTTAATATGTTCAAATGAAATTTTTACTTGACCTCGGTTGCGGTAGAGGGTTAATGTAAAAAAAGCAAAAAGTTTTCAGAATGTTAATGAAAATGATTCTAGACAGTGATCCTAGTTTCATTCTTCGGTATATGAGACCCTCAATAGTTAAAAAAATAACAAAAATCAAGATCCTATTCAAATGTTGGTAACCCTCTACCGGAAATGTTGTAGTCAAAAGAGAAAAAGAATTTAAAAAAATCTTAAAATAGTTACTTTTGATGTTTTGAGATATTATGAAAAAAAAAGTCTTAAGAAGTTAATATGTTGAAATGTAATTTTTACTTGACCTCGGTTGCGGTAGAGGGTTAATGTAAAAAAAGCAAAAAGTTTTCAAAATGTTAATGAAAATGATTCTAGACAGTGATCCTAGTTTCATTCTTCGGTATATGAGACCCTCAATAATTAAAAAAAATAACACAAATCAAGATCCTATTCAAATGTTGGTAACCCTCTACCGGAAATGTTGTTGTCAAAAGAGAAAAAGAAATTTAAAAAAATAGTTACTTTTAATTGTTTTAAGAAAGATTACGAAAAAAAAGTCTAAAGAAGTTAATATGTTCAAATGAAATTTTTACTTGACCTCGGTTGCGGTAGAGGGTTAATGTAAAAAAAGCAAAAAGTTTTCAGAATGTTAATGAAAATGATTCTAGACAGTGATCCTAGTTTCATTCTTCGGTATATGAGACCCTCAATAATTAAAAAAATAACAAAAATCAAGATCCTATTCAAATGTTGGTAACCCTCTACCGGAAATGTTGTAGTCAAAAGAGAAAAAGAAATTTAAAAAAATCTTAAAATAGTTACTTTTAATTGTTTTAAGAAAGATTACGAAAAAAAAGTCTAAAGAAGTTAATATGTTCAAATGAAATTTTTACTTGACCTCGGTTGCGGTAGAGGGTTAATGTAAAAAAAGCAAAAAGTTTTCAAAATGTTAATGAAAATGATTCTAGTATGTGATCCCAGTTTCATTTAATCGCATTAATGATAAAAAGCAAAATTTGTATGAATATGATTCCAGAGGGTGATCTTAGTTTCATTCTTCGGTGTATGAAACTCTCAATAATTAAAAAAAAAAAACAAAAATCTAGATCATATTCAATTTTTGGTAACCCTTCTACCGGTAGTCGAAGGACAAAAAGAAATTTAAAAACTTAAAATAGTTATTTTGGATTGTTTCAAGATAAATTATGAATAAGTCTCAAAAAGTTAATGTGTTCAAATGTAATTTTTACTTGACTTTGGGTGCGGTAGAGGGTTAATGAAAAAGTTTTCAAAATGTCAATGAAAATGATTCAAGACAGTGATTCTAGTTAAAAGAAAGTACATACCTTGTTTGGAAACAGCCAAGTGATGGTGGCAGGAACGTGATTGATGGCAGCAAGAAGGTATAGCCAACTCAGGAACAGAAAGTGGCAGCGCCTTTTAATTATTTGGCGACGGTGGCGACGACAGTGGAGCAGCAGTAATGTGTTGGAAGAGCACTACATAATGCATACAAATTTTTATTTTAGAAACAAAGCAAAATAAAAGATTTTCTACTATACATATATAATATATAAAATGTTTTGTTTTAGGAACAAAACAAAATGAAAGATTTTCAACTAGTGTATGAAATTCTCAATAATAAAAAACAACAAAATCTAGATCCTATTCAAATTTTTGTAACCCTCTACCGGAAATGATGTAGTCAAATGAGAAAAAGAAATTTAAAAAAATCTTAAAATAGATATTTTGGTTTGTTTTAAGATAGATTATTAAAAAAAAGTCTTTAAAAGTTAATTTTTTCAAATTAAATTCTTACTTGACTTCGGTTGCGGTAGCGGGTTAATGTAAAAGAAGCAAAAAGTTTCAAAATGTTAATGAAAATGATTCTAGTATGTGATCCCAGTTTCATTTATTCGCAATTATGTCAAAAAATCAAAATGTTTATCAATATGATTCGAGATAGTGACTCTAGTTTCATTCTTTGGTATATGAGACTCTCAATACTAAAAAAACAACAAAAATCTAGATCCTGTTCAAATTTTTGTAACCCTTTACCGGAAATGATGTAGTCAAATGAGAAAAAGAAATTTAAAAAAATCTTAAAATAGATATTTTGGTTTGTTTTAAGATAGATTATTAAAAAAAAGTCTTTAAAAGTTAATTTTTTCAAATTAAATTCTTACTTGACTTCGGTTGCGGTAGCGGGTTAATGTAAAAGAAGCAAAAAGTTTCAAAATGTTAATGAAAATGATTCTAGTATGTGATCCCAGTTTCATTTATTCGCAATTAATGTCAAAAAATCAAAATGTTTATCAATATGATTCGAGATAGTGACTCTAGTTTCATTCTTTGGTATATGAGACTCTCAATAATAAAAAAACAACAAAAATCTAGATCCTGTTCAAATTTTTGTAACCCTTTACCGGAAATGATGTAGTCAAATGAGAAAAAGAAATTTAAAAAAATCTTAAAATAGTTACTTTTGATTGTTTTGAGATATTATGAAAAAAAAAGTCTTAAGAAGTTAATATGTTGAAATGTAATTTTTACTTGACCTCGGTTGCGGTAGAGGGTTAATGTAAAAAAAGCAAAAAGTTTCAAAATGTTAATGAAAATGATTCTAGACAGTGATCCTAGTTTCATTCTTCGGTATATGAGACCCTCAATAATTAAAAAAAATAACACAAATCAAGATCCTATTCAAATGTTGGTAACCCTCTACCGGAAATGTTGTTGTCAAAAGAGAAAAAGAAATTTAAAAAAATAGTTACTTTTAATTGTTTTAAGAAAGATTACGAAAAAAAAGTCTAAAGAAGTTAATATGTTCAAATGAAATTTTTACTTGACCTCGGTTGCGGTAGAGGGTTAATGTAAAAAAAGCAAAAAGTTTCAGAATGTTAATGAAAATGATTCTAGACAGTGATCCTAGTTTCATTCTTCGGTATATGAGACCCTCAATAATTAAAAAAATAACAAAAATCAAGATCCTATTCAAATGTTGGTAACCCTCTACCGGAAATGTTGTAGTCAAAAGAGAAAAAGAAATTTAAAAAAATCTTAAAATAGTTACTTTTAATTGTTTTAAGAAAGATTACGAAAAAAAAGTCTAAAGAAGTTAATATGTTCAAATGAAATTTTTACTTGACCTCGGTTGCGGTAGAGGGTTAATGTAAAAAAAAGCAAAAAGTTTTCAAAATGTTAATGAAAATGATTCTAGTATGTGATCCCAGTTTCATTTAATCGCAATTAATGATAAAAAGCAAAATTTGTATGAATATGATTCCAGAGGGTGATCTTAGTTTCATTCTTCGGTGTATGAAACTCTCAATAATTAAAAAAAAAAAAAACAAAAATCTAGATCATATTCAATTTTTGGTAACCCTCTACCGGTAGTCGAAGGACAAAATGAAATTTAAAAAACTTAAAATATTTATTTTGGATTGTTTCAAGATAAATTATGAATAAGTCTCAAAAAGTTAATGTGTTCAATGTAATTTTTACTTGACTTTGGGTGCGGTAGAGGGTTAATGAAAAAAGTTTTCAAAATGTCAATGAAAATGATTCAAGACAGTGATTCTAGTTAAAAGAAAGTACATACCTTGTTTTGGAAACAGCCAAGTGATGGTGGCAGGAACGTGATTGATGGCAGCAAGAAGGTATAGCCAACTCAGGAACAGAAAGTGGCAGCGCCTTTTAATTATTTGGTGACGGTGGCGATGACAGTGGAGCAGCAGCAACGTGTTGAAAGAGCACTACATAATGTATAAAAAGTTTTATTTTAGAAACAAAGCAAAATGAGAGATTTTCTACTATGAGTACATATATGACGTAGAAAATGTTTTGTTTTAGAAACAAAACAAAATGAAAGATTTTCAACTAAATAAATTTTGGAAGTACTGACATAATATTTTGGAGCAGCCAACGTCTATCGTGATGTCGGCGTGGGCCGGCGGCACGATTGAAAACGCAAAAAATGGCTTTAGTTCTGGGAACTAGCAATTACGTAATGGCGGCTGTGGCGGCGATGTATTGAGGCAAACGAAGAAATCTTCTTAATGCCACCATATAAGAAGGTGATGGCAGACATTCTTTAATTTTTGTGGCGATGATAGTGGTGGCACCAATAAGGTGGTGGCACTGCATGTAGGTATAATATGTTTTTTTTTTTAACAAAATGAAAGATTCTCTAAACGTTTAATACTATTAGATAAGGGTATTCATGCAAAGGCGACAACGTTGTAACATTTGTAAACTGCGTGAATCTATCAAAATTTGTGCCGAAAATTTACTACTTTTACATCTTGCAAGAATACTCTTATTATTAATAATTTTAAAATGTTTAAAACGTTAATAAATGCATTAGGGGTACTCACATAAAGTTCTGGAGACAAAGCAACGGCACGTGATGGCGGCTGTGGCGGCGGTGGCGGCGGCGTTGAGGCAAACGAACACGTATGCCTTTATACATTAATTAATAACGTAGGCTGCAGTAAAAACAAAATTATTATCAATTAAATACTCTTTTTTAATAATTTCAAATCGAATTTAAAACTTGCTTTTTATTTCTACTTACATTATTTCTGCAGTTGTAGGTTCGGGTCAGGTATCTTCCACTTCTTCACACTTTCACACTTTAACTTTGAATGGCTTAATGCTTGGCGTCCTTTTGCCGGCTACATCATTCAACGAAAGAAATTCTTTCGTTCAATCAAGCAACTAAAGTGCTCCCACTGTTATAGGTGGCGCTAATCAAGTTTCGGCAAAATTTTTTAAGCTAAGTGTTCACGATTTGTAGATCTTAAAATATTGTTAGATCTGCAGTGAAAAACATACTTACAATTAAATAATTGTCAGAAAATTTGTCTGACAATTAGCTAATTGTTAGAAATCTGACAATCACTATCGCTGACGATCTGACAATCGCTATCTAACAATAGGGGTATTCACGATCCGATGTAACTGGTCTTGTATCATTGCAAAAGTGTAAAAGTGTAACACTTTCTTGCACTACAACAATAAAATAAACTGAATGTCAAATTCTTACACTTTTGCTATACTCCAACCCTATTGTAAAAAAAAATACACCATAGTAAAGTTAGCGCTTGTGTATTTGATAACTTGCCAAATGTCAGTTTTTTTGTAAGCTGATATTTGTTTGTGAAATTTTGTGAGTTTGCTATAGTGTAACTATAGATAAAAGAAGTGCGTTCACGATCGATTGTAAAAAAATAAAATTTACAATTTTACTAGGCTTGTTGCACCAGAAAGTGAATACCCTTAATAGTGTAGAAAAAAATTACATAAAGTTTGTAAAAAGTGTATATTTCATTAAAAATGCTAAAATGAGTAGGTACTTTCATAATAGGGTGGTTCATAAATTCGAAAAAATTGAGATTTAATTACACAGAAAGTTTGTAAAACGTGTATATTTCATAAAAAAATGCTAAAATGAGTACTTTCACAGTAGGGTGGTTCATAAATTCGAAAAAAAAATGAGTTTTAATTACACAGAAAGTTTGTAAAACGTGTATATTTCATAAAAAAATGCTAAAATGAGTACTTTCACAATAGGGTGATTCATAAATTCGAAAAAAAGTTGACTTTTAACTACACAGAAAGTTTGTAAAACGTGTATATTTCATAAAAAAATGCTAAAATGAGTACTTTCACAGTAGGGTGGTTCATAAATTCGAAAAAAAATGAGTTTTAATTACACAGAAAGTTTGTAAAACGTGTATATTTCATAAAAAAATGCTAAAATGAGTACTTTCACAATAGGGTGATTCATAAATTCGAAAAAAGTTGACTTTTAACTACACAGAAAGTTTGTAAAACGTGTATATTTCATAAAAAAATGCTAAAATGAGTACTTTCACAGTAGGGTGGTTCATAATTCGAAAAAAATGAGTTTTAATTACACAGAAAGTTTGTAAAACGTGTATATTTCATAAAAAAATGCTAAAATGAGTACTTTCACAATAGGGTGGTTCATAAATTCGAACACAAAATTGAGCTTTAATTACACAGAAAGTTTGTAAAACGTGTTATATTTCATAAAAAAATGCTAAAATGAGTACTTTCACAGTAGGGTGGTTCATAAATTCGAAAAAAAAATGAGTTTTAATACACAAAAAGTTTGTAAAACGTGTATATTTCATAAAAAAATGCTAAAATGAGTACTTTCACAATAGGGTGATTCATAAATTCGAAAAAAAGTTGACTTTTAACTACACAGAAAGTTTGTAAAACGTGTATATTTCATAAAAAAATGCTAAAATGAGTACTTTCACAATAGGGTGATTCATAAATTCGAAAAAAGTTGACTTTTAACTACACAGAAAGTTTGTAAAACGTGTATATTTCATAAAAAAATGCTAAAATGAGTACTTTCACAGTAGGGTGGTTCATAATTCGAAAAAAAATGAGTTTTAATTACACAGAAAGTTTGTAAAAACGTGTATATTTCATAAAAAAATGCTAAAATGAGTACTTTCACAATAGGGTGGTTCATAAATTCGAACACAAAATTGAGCTTTAATTACACAGAAAGTTTGTAAAACGTGTATATTTCATAAAAAAATGCTAAAATGAGTACTTTCACAGTAGGGTGGTTCATAAATTCGAAAAAAAATGAGTTTTAATTACACAGAAAGTTTGTAAAACGTGTATATTTCATAAAAAAATGCTAAAATGAGTACTTTCACAATAGGGTGATTCATAAATTCGAAAAAAAGTTGACTTTAACTACACAGAAAGTTTGTAAAACGTGTATATTTCATAAAAAAATGCTAAAATGAGTACTTTCACAGTAGGGTGGTTCATAAATTCGAAAAAAAATGAGTTTTAATTACACAGAAAGTTTGTAAAACGTGTATATTTCATAAAAAAATGCTAAAATGAGTACTTTCACAATAGGGTGGTTCATAAATTCGAAAAAAAATTGAGCTTTAATTACACAGAAAGTTTGTAAAACGTGTATATTTCATAAAAAAAATGCTAAAATGAGTACTTTCACAGTAGGGTGGTTCATAAATTCGAAAAAAATGAGTTTTAATTACACAGAAAGTTTGTTAAAACGTGTATATTTCATAAAAAAATGCTAAAATGAGTACTTTCACAATAGGGTGGTTCATAAATTCGAAAAAAAATTGAGTTTTAATTACACAGAAAGTTTGTAAAAACGTGTATATTTCATAAAAAAATGCTAAAATGAGTACTTTCACAATAGGGTGATTCATAAATTCGAAAAAAGTTGACTTTTAACTACACAGAAAGTTTGTAAAACGTGTATATTTCATAAAAAAATGCTAAAATGAGTACTTTCACAGTAGGGTGGTTCATAAATTCGAAAAAAAATGAGTTTTAATTACACAGAAAGTTTGTAAAACGTGTATATTTCATAAAAAAATGCTAAAATGAGTACTTTCACAATAGGGTGGTTCATAAATTCGAAAAAAAATTGAGCTTTAATTACACAGAAAGTTTGTAAAACGTGTATATTTCATAAAAAAATGCTAAAATGAGTACTTTCACAGTAGGGTGGTTCATAAATTCGAAAAAAAAATGAGTTTTAATTACACAGAAAGTTTGTAAAACGTGTATATTTCATAAAAAAATGCTAAAATGAGTACTTTCACAATAGGGTGATTCATAAATTCGAAAAAAAGTTGACTTTTAACTACACAGAAAGTTTGTAAAACGTGTATATTTCATAAAAAAATGCTAAAATGAGTACTTTCACAGTAGGGTGGTTCATAAATTCGAAAAAAAATGAGTTTTAATTACACAGAAAGTTTGTAAAACGTGTATATTCATAAAAAAATGCTAAAATGAGTACTTTCACAATAGGGTGGTTCATAAATTCGAAAAAATTGAGTTTTAACTACACAGAAGGTTTGTAAAACGTGTATATTCCATTAAAAATGCTAAAATGAGTACTTTCACAATAGGGTGGTTCATAAATTCGAACACAAAATTGAGTTTTTACTACACAGAAAGTTTGTAAAACGTTTACATTTCATAAAAAATGCTAAAATGAGTACTTTCACTACAGGGTGGTTCATAAATATTATGTCTTCTACATTTTCCAGTGGAATTAAAAAAAAAGCAACGTGGTAAATATTTGAAGCAAATAATCAATGAAAAAAAAAATTCAATTAGGGTGGCTCACAATTTTTTTGTTTGCTTTTTTTCAAACAAATTTTATTTTATTAAGGTATCTTATGATGGAATTTCTGTTGAAAAGTGCAGAAAAATGTTTATGCACCAGCCTAATAGAACATTTTTTCATCGATTATTTGTTTCAAATATTTATCACGTTGTTTTTTTTTTATTCGACTGCAAAATGTAGACGATAGCATATATTTGAACGACCGACCCTAATGTGAATGTATTATTTCAACTTTTTTTACGAAATTTACACGTTTTACGACCTCTCTGCTTTTTTTCCAAACTTAATTAAGGTATACTCGTTACATTTGATATTGTTCATGGCAGTCCAAGGCAAAAGGTATATAAATGTTGAAATGTCCCGATTTCGGTCTTTCGCCAAACTCCATATGGACATGCAAAAAAACGCAGGTAGTGATAACGGAGAATGATATTTTTATTTAATATCTGTTCATTGTTTCAATGAACCTGTACGTTAGGACAATTAATTACATTTATTAAAATCAATCAACGTTAATTGGGATAATGAATAGCCATTAATTAAAATATATATGTTAACTTATTAATTAACGATAAAGCTTGACGAAAGAGCATTTCTATTAATGCTGTTCATAAATTTAATAAACCATTCATTAATTTAATGAACCATTCATAATTTTTAATAAACAGTTTATTATTTTAATGTATGGTTAATAAAAATTTAACGAAGGGTTAACTTTGCGCCATTTTTTAGTTACAACTTGCGCGTTGCAGTGATCACACTTTAAAAAAAATTAAAGTACTAAATTGAACAAGGTTTTTACATCATTTACCTGTGTGATGTAAGGAAATAACTAAATTGAAATTATTTTCGAGGAAATGCCATTTAATTACCAACAGGGATACACCCCACAATAGGTATGAGAAAAGGAATAATATCAATAAGTAAGTATTTCATTTGCCTGATCAAAATCTGATTTGAAAAATAAGAAGAACTACTTACATAAAGAGTAGAAAAAAGAGACAAATGCGAGAAATTCACAATATTGTATCCATTACGGAAGCTTAAAGGTGTAATTTAGGAAAAATATAATGTTGGAACCTAAAATTGAAATTGTTTGGTGTGTACTTTTTTCAATATGAATGTAATATATTGTTAAATCAATTCCATTTTGTATTAAAATCTTACCGACAAACATTTGACATTTATATATAAAGTGTCGATAGCACACCGACAATCCACTTAATTATCTGCACATAGCTTAACTCTTTATGTATTTGGCATGTTTGCCACTTGAATTCAGTTGAAAAGTAAATAATTGATAATATGTGGTCGGAAAGTGTAAACAATTCGACATGTTTGCTCATAGAAATGCTTTTCGTTTTCATTCATCCTACGCATTAAAGCATATTGCATAGAGTATAAAAGGCGACTTTTTCACTCCTATTGTACCTTTATGGATTTAATTATGAGAGTATAAAAGAGATAATAATATATTAGATTAATTAATAAATACGAGCATAAAAAATTAACTAACAATCATAAGAAATATGTTCTGATGCCAAATGGCCTATTATCGCCTTAAGCGTCACCATATTCACTTATACAAGCAATATAGAAACAAAGTACCACAAACTAATAAACGAGGCCGTGAGTGCAAAAGTGGTGTAACCCAGAGATTAAAACATATCGCAACTATCCCGTTGATATTATTTATACCAGGAAATATTTAAGGATTCGGTAATGCTTATTTTTTATTAACTTCCCGTCAGAGGGGTTATTGGAGTGCTATAGAAACAAATAACTAATCATGTCTGAAATGCGAATTTCAGATTTTTATTAAGGATGTTCATAAAAAATTTATTAACGTTTATTGATTTTTATAAATGGTTTTCATTGTTTTTTAATGAACACGTCATTAAAACAATGAACAGATTAATTAAAAATAAAAGCAGATTTTTATTAACGATGTTTATAAAAAATTTATTAACGTTTATTGATTTTTATAAATGGTTTTCATTGTTTTTTAATGAACACGTCATTAAAACAATGCACAGATTAATTAAAAATAAAAGCAGATTTTTATTAACGATGTTTATAAAAAATTTATTAACGTTTATTGATTTTTATAAATGGTTTTCATTGTTTTTTAATGAACACGTCATTAAAACAATGAACAGATTAATTAAAAATAAAAGCAGATTTTTATTAACGATGTTTATAAAAAATTTATTAACGTTTATTGATTTTTATTAATGGTTTTCATTGTTTTTTAATGAACACGTCATTAAAACAATGCACAGATTAATTAAAAATAAAAGCAGATTTTTATTAACGATGTTTATAAAAAATTTATTAACGTTTATTGATTTTTATAAATGGTTTTCATTGTTTTTTAATGAACACGTCATTAAAAAAATGAACAGATTAATTAAAAATAAAAGCAGATTTTTATTAACGATGTTTATAAAAAATTTATTAACGTTTATTGATTTTTATTAATGGTTTTCATTGTTTTTTAATGAACACGTCATTAAAACAATGAACAGATTAATTAAAAATAAAAGTAGATTTTTATTAACGATGTTTATAAAAAATTTATTAACGTTTATTGATTTTTATTAATGGTTTTCATTGTTTTTTAATGAACACGTCATTAAAACAATGAACAGATTAATTAAAAATAAAAGCAGATTTTTATTAACGATGTTTATAAAAAATTTATTAACGTTTATTGATTTTTATTAATGGTTTTCATTGTTTTTTAATGAACACGTCATTAAAACAATGAACAGATTAATTAAAAATAAAAGTAGATTTTTATTAATGATGTTTATAAAAAATTTATTAACGTTTATTGATTTTTATAAATGGTTTTCATTGTTTTTTAATGAACAAGTCATTAAAACAATGAACAGATTAATTAATAATGAAAGCAGATTTTTATTAACGATGTTTATAAAAAATTTATTAACGTTTATTGATTTTTATAAATGGTTTTCATTGTTTTTTAATGAACACGTCATTAAAACAATGTACAGATTAATTAAAAATAAAAGCAGATTTTTATTAACGATGTTTATAAAAAATTTATTAACGTTTATTGATTTTTATAAATGGTTTTCATTGTTTTTTAATGAACACGTCATTAAAACAATGTACGGATTAATTAAAAATAAAAGTAGATTTTTATTAAGGATGTTCATAAAAAATTTATTAACGTTTATTGATTTTAATTAATGGTTTTCATTGTTTTTTAATGAACACGTCATTAAAACAATGAACAGATTAATTAAAAATAAAAGTAGATTTTTATTAACGATGTTTATAAAAAATTTATTAACGTTTATTGATTTTTATTAATGGTTTTCATTGTTTTTTAATGAACACGTCATTAAAACAATGAACAGATTAATTAAAAATAAAAGTAGATTTTTGTTAACGATGTTTATAAAAAATTTATTAACGTTTATTGATTTTTATAAATGGTTTTCATTGTTTTTTAATGAACAAGTCATTAAAACAATGAACAGATTAATTAATAATAAAAGCAGATTTTTATTAACGATGTTTATACAAAATTTATTAACGTTTATTGATTTTTATTAATGGTTTTCATTGTTTTTTAATGAACACGTCATTAAAACAATGAACAGATTAATTAAAAATAAAAGTAGATTTTTATTAACGATGTTTATAAAAAATTTATTAACGTTTATTGATTTTTATAAATGGTTTTCATTGTTTTTTAATGAACAAGTCATTAAAACAATGAACAGATTAATTAATAATAAAAGCAGATTTTTATTAACGATGTTTATAAAAAATTTATTAACGTTTATTGATTTTTATAAATGGTTTTCATTGTTTTTTAATGAACACGACATTAAAACAATGAACAGATTAATAAAAAAATAAAACTAGATTTTTATTAACGATGTTCATAAAAAATTTATTAACGTTTATTAATTTTTATAAATGGTTTTCATCGTTTTTTAATGAACATTAATAGAATCAGTGAATCGTTAATTAAAAATGAAAAAAAAAAAAATATGAACGGCTGTTCATAAAAAATAATGAACGTTTATTGATTTTTATAAACGGTTATCAATTTTCTATTAACAAAGTTCATTGGGACAATGTATAAATTAATAGAATCAATGAATCGTTAATAAAAACGTGAATTTGGATTTTAATAAACGAGAATAACCAACGTTTATTAATTCCCGCTTTTATTTTTTATTATTTGTACATTGAATACATGAATCGTACATTGATTCAACGAATAATCGGTTTATAAACGCCGTTTATAGATTTTACGTACAATAATTTTTTCAGTGTACGGAGCTTGGTAGATCTATCTTGGAGACTGTTTGTCGAAAGGCGATGCAATCGGTGACTACTTTAAATTTTTTGCCTAGAAAGTAGACTCTAAACTTCTCCAAAGCTTTGTAAACGGCGTAGACTTCGCGAATGTAGGAATGCATTTTCTCTTCTGTTGGGGAATTTTTCTTGCTGAAGTAAAATACAGGGTGCAGCTTTCCATCATAATCTTTCAGCAACAGGACGGCACCTATGCCCAGCTGGCATGCGTCAGTATGAACGTCCGCGTTGGCATCTTGTCTGAAAATGGCGAGAAGAGGATTATTTGTTAATACATTTTTTAGTGCTGTAAACGCTTGTCACTGCGGTGCAGCAAAAACAAATTTGGTGTCTTTTCTGGTCAAATCTGAAAGAGGTCTTGCCATCAACGAATACCCATTAATGAAACGCTGGAAAAATCTACTAAGACCAAGAAACGCTTGAACATCTTTTACTCTTTTCGGTTCGGGAAAATTTTCAATGGCTTTTGTTTTTTCTGCAGATGGACGAACTGTGCCTTTCTCGATTACATGGCTTAAAAACTCAACTATTTGCTGCAAAAATTTACTCTTTGGCCAATTCAAAACGAGATTGAACTCGGCTGCAATTTCCAGAACCATGTCAAGTTTCCGTAAATTCTCCTCTTCAGTTTCTCCCCAAATGATAAGATCATCGACGTAGACTTCTAAAATTTTCTTACTCACCAGTGTTCGGAAAATGATTTGGATGTACCTAGCAAGCACTGCTCCAGCATTTTTGAGTCCAAACGGCGGCGTGAGATTAAATTCGAACAAACCATCGTCCGTAATAAAGGCTGTATATTTCTTGCTTGCTTCTGCGACAGGAACGTGAAAGTAGCCGTTTTTCAGATCTAATGTTGTGAAAACTGCTGCATCTGAGAGATTATCTAAAACAACATCAATTAGTGGAAATGGAAATCCGTCTCTTATAGTTTTATCATTGAGCTTTCTGAAATCGATGCAAACTCTAGATGATCCATTTTTCTTTTTTACAATGACGACGCGACTACTGCAAGGTGAATTTGAATGGCGAATCACTCCATCATTCAACCACGTTTCCACCTGCTGTTTAACCTCCTGCTTTTCACTTATAGGAAGATGACGAGGTGCTGTGAAAACTGGAGTATCATTACTCAGCGTTATGCTCGTTTCAATAGGGCAGCTTTTCGTTTTACTTGGGTTATAATTTTTGATTCGACGGCAAACATCTTCAGCATACTTAAACGGAACGTCTATTTCTGAATTTTCATTGACGGTGACTTGCATGATGAAATTGTCAGCTTGCAGATCGTAGAATGTTGGACCATTTTTATCAAAAACAACCTTCGCTTGAGAAATTATGTCGCTCCCAATAATGGCTTCGAAACCTATCGCTGAATTGTTAACAACTAGAATCGGAGATTGAATACTTATCTGGTCAATGATCACATGTCCGTCAAAACTGCCAATCGATTGAGACTTCGCTGATTTCAACCCCACAAGATTAATTTTGGTTTTCTGGAGCGGCGTTTTACCCAGTTTTGTACAAGCATCTTCTCTCAAAAGGGACATTTGCGCACCTGTGTCAATTTGGCACTGATACTGAATAAGTAGCTTTCTGAACATAACCTGAGTTCTTTGTACACGTATTTGACATGTGACCTTTGCCATTACATTTAAAGCACTTTGCTTCTTCTTTGCAGTCTTTTCTCTGATGATCTGTAGCTCCACAGTTAAAACAATGCTCTGAGGAGCGCCGGCTGTCGTTCTTCTTTGCAAAAGGCTGTCCTGGTTTCAAACTCCTGCTGTTGCTGCTCTTGCACCACCGAAACTGCTACTGCTGCTGCTGCCGAATCCACCAAAGCTTACACCACTGATTTTTCTTAAATTTTTCATATGTCTCATAAAGTTCTTTAGGATTGGATATTGTTTTTGCATTGTACAATATAGCTTTTCGCTCCTCACGACCTGGAATTCCATTTATTATGTAAAAAATTAGAGACTTCTCATCGACGTCTGCCAACTGACTAATTTCTTGCATTTTGTAAATATACTCGCGGAATTTTTCATTCTTTTGCATTCTACGACGTTGTAACTGGTTGTAAATGTCAGCTTTAAACACATTAACCTTGAATTCGACACTTAGCTTTAACCTACAATCTTCATATGATGTGCACGCGCATGTTTTCATGAAGCTTTGCGCAGAGCCTCTCAGTTGTTTTTTAGCGATTATGTACTTTTCTACCTCAGACCAGTTTAATAATGTGGCCAGCTCTTCGAATTCATGCAACCACGGTTTGACCGAGAGATTATCGTCAACACTGAACTTTGATACCAGATTATCAATGTCTTTTAAGCAATTCGACAGGCTGGAGGCCTCTCCAGCACCTTCTATTTTCTTATCGTCCGCAGGCATAATCTCGGTTTCTTCTGAAATAAATTCCTCTGCGTCTTTGTACCCGTCTTTAAAACTTTCCGAATTGCTGTTTGAATCTACTTGAGTGTCTTCTTTGTTCAAGTCCTCCAAAGGAGCAATCAATGCAGCTTTATTACCTCATGTGTCAGGCGCGGATCCAGGAATTCAGTTTGGGGGGGGGGGGGTCATGAAATGTTAACATCAATAAGAACTGCTTAGGAAAAGTCCAGCTTAATCGTGGCTTCATTCCAGTCGAAGGCTTGATCAGGGAGAAGCTTAAGACTTAATCGGACTCTCGCTTATATGTAGTTTGAGCTAGAAACAGTATTCATCATCAAGGTTTTGCTTCATTTCATACTTTTAGGACAATGATGAGGATAAGATAAACATTTAAGATTGGAAGCAAAATTGACGAGAAACCCGTTGTTTTGAAAACTTTTGAGCAATTTACAAAGAATAATAAAAATGACAGTAATGGTTACACATTTCATAGAGGTACATACATTATGTAAAACCAAGAAAAATCAAAATGGGTAATTCAAGTATCAAGCGTCAATTTGAGATGAAACAGATAGACAAAATTGCAAGATATATGGTCGATTCCGTGGCGTAAAGAAGAATAAAATGCACGACTGGATCGCACGTACTTGCTCTTATGTTCAATTTGTGTGGGACTTAAGAATTTTAAAAAATATTCAAGTAATTATAGAAAAAGTTTAAAAAGCATTTAAATCGTTTTTAACCCATTTCCGCCTAACGTTGCGAAAACGCAACGTCGTACGTGTGGACGTATAGAGCTTTACTGATGATAAATTTGAATAAGCTGATTAGTGATTTTGAAAGTTAATTTAATTATCTAATCGAACTGTTTTTGGATTTTTTTCTAAAAATTTGTTTTCATGGTTTTTTTTCACCTCCAAAATCGGAAATTTTCGAAATTTTTAGGTAAAATTTTTGAACCACTCAAAAATATCTTCAAGATTATAATTTTTCAAAATAAAGTCAACGGCATGTAAAGAAGGGTTCAAATTATATTCTAAAATAAAGTTGACGCAATTTATATGAGTTGCCTGCTTGACAGGTGAGGTGAAAGCACTGCGTTACGTTTTCGCAACGTTCGTCTAATGTAGTAGCATTTGAACCTAATAACAATATTTGAACTTCGTTGCGTTTTCAAATCAGAATAAACGGTTTTTTCTCGGAATATTGTGTTTTTATGATTATATTGCACGAATTTTTGAAATAGTGTCAATTTTTGTTGCATCCTGTCAAACAAAAGGATGCGTATTCTAATTCTGAGAAAAGAAAAAAACAATTCATTCAGTGCTATATTGGAAAAACCCTTTATACCATCCACGCAACCTTATTCTTAGAAGTAATTAGACAGTAACTCCTGCGTATAGGATTCCTCAAATCACAGGTCATTTTTCTAATGAGCGTGGTCCCTATAAGAGAACTCTACTGTACTCAGGTACGGAACTACTGATTGATTGATGTTTGACGGATGTTTGACGGATGTTTGACGGATGTTTGACGGATGTTTGACGGATGTTTGATGGATGTTTGACGGATGTTTGACGGATGTTTGACGGATGTTTGACGGATGTTTGACGGATGTTTGACAGATATTTGACGGATGTTTGACGGATGTTTGACGGATGTTTGACGGATGTTTGACGGATGTTTGATGGATGTTTGACGGATGTTTGACGGATGTTTGACGGATGTTTGACGGATGTTTGATGGATGTTTGACGGATGTTTGACGGATGTTTGACGGATGTTTGACGGATGTTTGACGGATGTTTGACGGATGTTTGACGGATGTTTGACGGATGTTTGACGGATGTTTGACGGATGTTTGACGGATGTTTGACGGATGTTTGACGGATGTTTGACGGATGTTTGATGGATGTTTGACGGATGTTTGACGGATGTTTGACGGATGTTTGACGGATGTTTGACGTATGTTTGACGGATGTTTGACGGATGTTTGACGGATGTTTGACGGATATTTGACGGATGTTTGACGGATGTTTGACGGATGTTTGACAGATGTTTGACGGATGTTTGACGGATGTTTGACGGATGTTTGACGGATGTTTGACGGATGTTTGATGGATGTTTGACGGATGTTTGACGGATGTTTGACGGATGTTTGACGGATGTTTGACGGATGTTTGACGGATGTTTGATGGATGTTTGACGGATGTTTGACGGATGTTTGACGGATGTTTGACAGATGTTTGACGGATGTTTGACGGATGTTTGACGGATGTTTGATGGATGTTTGACGGATGTTTGACGGATGTTTGATGGATGTTTGACGGATGTTTGACGGATGTTTGACGGATGTTTGACGGATGTTTGACGGATGTTTGACGGATGTTTGATGGATGTTTGACGGATGTTTGACGGATGTTTGACGGATGTTTGACGGATGTTTGACGGATGTTTGACGGATGTTTGATGGATGTTTGATGGATGTTTGATGGATGTTTGACGGATGTTTGACGGATGTTTGACGGATGTTTGACGGATGTTTGACGGATGTTTGACGGATGTTTGACGGATGTTTGACGGATGTTTGATGGATGTTTGACGGATGTTTGACGGATGTTTGATGGATGTTTGACGGATGTTTGACGGATGTTTGACGGATGTTTGACGGATTTTTGATGGATGTTTGACGGATGTTTGACGGATGTTTGATGGATGTTCGACGGATGTTTGACGGATGTTTGACGGATGTTTGACGGATGTTTGACGGATGTTTGACGGATGTTTGATGGATGTTTGACGGATGTTTGACGGATGTTTGACGGATGTTTGACGGATGTTTGATGGATGTTTGACGGATGTTTGACGGATGTTTGATGGATGTTTGACGGATGTTTGACGGATGTTTGATGGATGTTTGACGGATGTTTGACGGATGTTTGACGGATGTTTGACGGATGTTTGACGGATGTTTGACGGATGTTTGACGGATGTTTGATGGATGTTTGATGGATGTTTGACGGATGTTTGACGGATGTTTGACGGATGTTTGACGGATGTTTGACGGATGTTTGATGGATGTTTGACGGATGTTTGACGGATGTTTGACGGATGTTTGATGGATGTTTGACGGATATTTGACGGATGTTTGATGGATGTTTGACTGATGTTTGACGGATGTTTGACGGATGTTTGACGTCAACAAACATCCGTCAATGTCCATAAAACATCCGTCAAACATCCGTCAAACATCCATCAAACATCCGTCAAACATCCGTCAAACATCCGTCAAACATCCGTCAAACATCCGTCAAACATCCAACAAACATCCGTCAAACATCCGTCAAACATCCGTCAAACATCCGTCAAACATCCGTCAAACATCAGTCAAACATCCGTCAAACATCCGTCAAACATCCGTCAAACATCCGTCAAACATCCGTCAAACATCCATCAAACATCCGTCAAACATCCATCAAACATCCGTCAAACATCCGTCAAACATCCGTCAAACATCCGTCAAACATCCGTCAAACATCCGTCAAACATCCGTCAAACATCCGTCAAACATCCATCAAACAATCGTCAAACATCCGTCAAACATCCATCAAACATCCGTCAAACATCCGTCAAACATCCGTCAAACATCCGTCAAACATCCATCAAACATCCGCCAAACATCCGTCAAACATCCGTCAAACATCCGTCAAACATCCGTCAAACATCCGTCGAACATCCATCAAACATCCGTCAAACATCCGTCAAACATCCATCAAAAATCCGTCAAACATCCGTCAAACATCCGTCAAACATCCGTCAAACATCCATCAAACATCCGTCAAACATCCGTCAAACATCCATCAAACATCCGTCAAACATCCGTCAAACATCCGTCAAACATCCGTCAAACATCCGTCAAACATCCGTCAAACATCCGTCAAACATCCGTCAAACATCCATCAAACATCCATCAAACATCCATCAAACATCCGTCAAACATCCGTCAAACATCCCTCAAACATCCGTCAAACATCCGTCAAACATCCGTCAAACATCCATCAAACATCCGTCAAACATCCGTCAAACATCCGTCAAACATCCGTCAAACATCCGTCAAACATCCATCAAACATCCGTCAAACATCCGTCAAACATCCATCAAACATCCGTCAAACATACGTCAAACATCCGTCAAACATCCGTCAAACATCCGTCAAACATCCGTCAAACATACGTCAATCATCCGTCAAACATCCGTCAAACATCTGTCAAACATCCGTCAAACATCAATCAATGTTTTACGGATGTTTGACGGATGTTTGACGGATGTTTGATGGATGTTTGACGGATGTTTGATGGATGTTTGACGGATGTTTGACGGATGTTTGACGGATGTTTGACGGATGTTTGATGGATGTTTGACGGATGTTTGACGATTGTTTGACGGATGTTTGACGGATGTTTGACGGATGTTTGACGGATGTTTGATGAAGTTTGACGGATGTTTGACGGATGTTTGGCGGATGTTTGATGGATGTTTGACGGATGTTTGACGGATTTTTGACGGATGTTTGACGGATGTTTGATGAATGTTTGATGGATGTTTGACGGATGTTTGACGGATGTTTGATGGATGTTTGATGGATGTTTGACGGATGTTTGACGGTTGTTTGACGGATGTTTGATGGATGTTTGACGGATGTTTGACGGATGTTTGACGGATGTTTGACGGATGTTTAATAATGTTTGATGGATGTTTGACGGATGTTTGACGGATGTTTGATGAATGTTTGATGGATGTTTGACGGATGTTTGACGGATGTTTGATGGATGTTTGACGGATGTTTGACGGATGTTTGATGGATGTTTGACGGATGTTTGACGGATGTTTGATGGATGTTTGACGGATGTTTGACCGATGTTTGATGGATGTTTGACGGATGTTTGACGGATGTTTGATGGATGTTTGACGGATGTTTGACGGATGTTTGACGGATGTTTGACGGATGTTTGACGGATGTTTGACGGATGTTTGACGATTGTTTGACGGATGTTTGACGGATGTTTGACGGATGTTTGACGGATGTTTGATGGATGTTTGACGGATGTTTGACGGATGTTTGACGGATGTTTGACGGATGTTTGATGAATGTTTGACGGATGTTTGACGGATGTTTGACGGATGTTTGATGGATGTTTGACGGATGTTTGACGGATGTTTTATGAATGTTTGATGGATGTTTGACGGATGTTTGACGGATGTTTGACGGATATTTGACGGATGTTTGATGGATGTTTGACGGATGTTTGACGGATGTTTGATGGATGTTTGACGGATGTTTGACGGATGTTTGACGGATGTTTGATGGATGTTTGACGGATGTTTGACGGATGTTTGATGGATGTTTGATGGATGTTTGACGGATGTTTGATGGATGTTTGACGGATGTTTGATGGATGTTTGACGGATGTTTGACGGATGTTTGACGGATATTTGACGGATGTTTGACGGATGTTTGACGGATGTTTGACGGATAATTGACAGATGTTTGACGGATGTTTGATGGATGTTTGACGGATGTTTGATGGATGTTTGACGGATGTTTGACGGATGTTTGACGATTGTTTGTCGGATGTTTGATGGATGTTTGACGGATGTTTGACGGATGTTTGACGGATGTTTGACGGATGTTTGACGGATGTTTGACGGATGTTTGACGGATGTTTGATGGATGTTTGATGGATGTTTGACGGATGTTTGACGGATGTTTGACGGATGTTTGATGGATGTTTGACGGATGTTTGACGGATGTTTGATGGATGTTTGACGGATGTTTGACGGATGTTTGATGGATGTTTGACGGATGTTTGATGGATGTTTGACGGATGTTTGACGGATGTTTGACGGATATTTGAAGGATGTTTGACGGATGTTTGACGGATGTTTGACGGATAATTGACAGATGTTTGACGGATGTTTGATGGATGTTTGACGGATGTTTGACGGATGTTTGACGGATGTTTGACGATTGTTTGACGGATGTTTGATGGATGTTTGACGGATGTTTGACGGATGTTTGACGGATGTTTGACGGATGTTTGACGGATGTTTGACGGATGTTTGACGGATGTTTGACGGATGTTTGACGGATGTTTGACGGATGTTTGACGGATGTTTGACGGATGTTTGACGGATGTTTGACGGATGTTTGATGGATGTTTGACGGATGTTTGACGGATAATTGACAGATGTTTGACGGATGTTTGATGGATGTTTGACGGATGTTTGACGGATGTTTGACGGATGTTTGACGATTGTTTGACGGATGTTTGATGGATGTTTGATGGATGTTTGACGGATGTTTGGCGGATGTTTGAAGGATGTGACGGATGTTTGACGGATGTTTGACGGATGTTTGACGGATGTTTGACGGATGTTTGACGGATGTTTGACGGATGTTTGACGGATGTTTGACGGATGTTTGACGGATGTTTGACGGATGTTTGACGGATGTTTGACGGATGTTTGACGGATGTTTGACGGATGTTTGACGGATGTTTGACGGATGTTTGATGGATGTTTGACGGATGTTTGACGGATAATTGACGGATGTTTGACGGATGTTTGATGGATGTTTGACGGATGTTTGACGGATGTTTGACGGATGTTTGACGGATGTTTGACGGATGTTTGACGGATGTTTGATGGATGTTTGACGGATGTTTGACGGATGTTTGACGGATGTTTGACTGATGTTTGACGGATGTTTGATGGATGTTTGACGGATGTTTGACGGATGTTTGACGGATGTTTGATGGATGTTTGACGGATGTTTGACGGATGTTTGACGGATGTTTGACGGATGTTTGACGGATGTTTGACGGATGTTTGACGGATGTTTGACGGATGTTTGATGGATGTTTGACGGATGTTTGACGGATGTTTGACGAATGTTTGATGGATGTTTGACGGATGTTTGACGGATGTTTGACGGTTGTTTGACGGATGTTTGACGGATGTTTGATGGATGTTTGACGGATGTTTAACAGATGTTTGACGGATGTTTGGCGGATGTTTGACGTCAACAAACATCCGTCAAATATCCGTCAAACATCCGTCACATCCTTCAAACATCCGCCAAACATACGTCAAACATCCGTCAAACATCCGTCAAATATCCACCAAACATCCGTCAAACATCCGTCAAACATCCGTCAAACATCCGTCAAACATCCATCAAACATCCGTCAAACATCCGTCAAACATCCATCAAACATCCGTCAAACATCCGTCAAACATCCGTCAAACATCCGTCAAACATCCATCAAACATCCGTCGAACATCCGTCAAACATCCGTCAAACATCCGTCAAACATCCGTCAAACATCCGTCAAACATCCATCAAACATCCATCAAACATCCGTCAAACATCCGTCAAACATCCATCAAACATCCGTCAAACATCCGTCAAACATCCATCAAACATTCATCAAACATCCGTCAAACATCCGTCAAACATCCATCAAACATTATTAAACATCCGTCAAACATCCGTCAAACATCCGTCAAACATCCGTCAAACATCCATCAAACATCCGTCAAACAACCGTCAAACATCCGTCAAACATCCATCAAACATCCATCAAACATCCGTCAAACATCCGTCAAACATCCATCAAACATTCATCAAACATCCGTCAAACATCCGTCAAACATCCGTCAAACATCCGTCAAACATTCATCAAACATCCGTCAAACATCCGTCAAAACATCCGTCAAACATCCGTCAAACATCCGTCAAACATCCGTCAAACATTCATCAAAAATCCGTCAAACATCCGTCAAACATCCATCAAACATCCGTCAAACATCCGTCAAACATCCATCAAACATCCGTCAAACATCCGTCAAACATCCGTCAAACATCCGTCAAACATCCATCAAACATCCGTCAAACATCCGTCAAACATCCATCAAACATTCATCAAACATCCGTCAAACATCCGTCAAACATCCGTCAAACAATCGTCAAACATCCGTCAAACATTCATCAAACATCCGTCAAACATCCGTCAAACACCCGTCAAACATCCGTCAAACATCCATCAAACATCCGTCAAACATCCGTCAAACATCCGTCAAACATCCGTCAAACATCCGTCAAACATCCGTCAAACATCCGTCAAACAATCGTCAAACATCCGTCAAACATCCGTCAAACATCCGTCAAACATCCGTCAAACATCCGTCAAACATCCATCAAACATCCGTCAAACATCCGTCAAACATCCATCAAACATCCGTCAAACATCCGTCAAACATCCATCAAACATCCGTCAAACATCCGTCAAACATCCATCAAACATCCGTCAAACATCCGTCAAACATCCATCAAACATCCGTCAAACATCCGTCAAACATCCATCAAACATCCGTCAAACATCCATCAAACATCCGTCAAAACACCGTCAAACATCCATCAGATGTGACAGATGTTTGACGGATGTTTGACGGATGTTTGACGGATGTTTGACGTATGTTTGACGGATGTTTGACGGATGTTTGACGGATGTTTGATGGATGTTTGACGTATGTTTGACGGATGTTTGATGGATGTTTGACGGATGTTTGACGGATGTTTGATGGATGTTTGACGGATGTTTGACGGATGTTTGACGGATGTTTGACGGATGTTTGACGGATGTTTGATGGATGTTTGACGGATGTTTGACGGATGTTTGACGGATGTTTGAGGGATGTTTGACGGATGTTTGACGGATGTTTGATGGATGTTTGATGGATGTTTGATGGATGTTTGACGGATGTTTGACGGATGTTTGACGGATGTTTGACGGATGTTTGACGGATGTTTGACGGATGTTTGACGGATGTTTGACGGATGTTTGACGGATGTTTGACGGATGTTTGATGGATGTTTGACGGATGTTTGACGGATGTTTGATGGATGTTTGACGGATGTTTGACGGATGTTTGACGGATGTTTGACGGATGTTTGATGGATGTTTGATGGATGTTTGACGGATGTTTGACGGATGTTTGACGGATGTTTGACGGATGTTTGACGGATGTTTGACGGATGTTTGACGGATGTTTGATGGATTTTTGACGGATGTTTGACGGATGTTTGACGGATGTTTGACGGATGTTTGACGGATGTTTGATGGATGTTTGACGGATGTTTGACGGATGTTTGATGGATGTTTGACGGATGTTTGACGGATGTTTGATGGATGTTTGACGGATGTTTGACGGATGTTTGACGGATGTTTGACGGATGTTTGACGGATGTTTGACGGATGTTTGACGGATGTTTGATGGATGTTTGATGGATGTTTGACGGATGTTTGACGGATGTTTGACGGATGTTTGACGGATGTTTGACGGATGTTTGATGGATGTTTGACGGATGTTTGACGGATGTTTGACGGATGTTTGATGGATGTTTGACGGATGTTTGACGGATGTTTGATGGATGTTTGACTGATGTTTGACGGATGTTTGACGTCAACAAACATCCGTCAATGTCCATAAAACATCCGTCAAACATCCGTCAAACATCCATCAAACATCCGTCAAACATCCGTCAAACATCCGTCAAACATCCGTCAAACATCCGTCAAACATCCGTCAAACATCCAACAAACATCCGTCAAACATCCGTCAAACATCCGTCAAACATCAGTCAAACATCCGTCAAACATCCGTCAAACATCCGTCAAACATCCGTCAAACATCCGTCAAACATCCGTCAAACATCCATCAAACATCCGTCAAACATCCATCAAACATCCGTCAAACATCCGTCAAACATCCGTCAAACATCCGTCAAACATCCGTCAAACATCCGTCAAACATCCGTCAAACATCCGTCAAACATCCGTCAAACATCCATCAAACATCCGTCAAACATCCGTCAAACATCCATCAAACATCCGTCAAACATCCGTCAAACATCCGTCAAACATCCGTCAAACATCCATCAAACATCCGTCAAACATCCGTCAAACATCCGTCAAACATCCGTCAAACATCCATCAAACATCCGTCAAACATCCGTCAAACATCCGTCAAACATTCATCAAACATCCGTCAAACATCCGTCAAACATCCGTCAATAATCCGTCAAACAATCGTCAAACATCCGTCAAACATCCGTCAAACATCCGTCAAACATCCGTCAAACATCCGTCAAACATCCGTCAAACATCCATCAAACATCCGTCAAACATCCATCAAACATCCGTCAAACATCCGTCAAACATCCGTAAAACATTGATTGATGTTTGACGGATGTTTGACAGATGTTTGACGGATGTTTGACGGATGTTTGACGTATGTTTGACGGATGTTTGACGGATGTTTGACGGATGTTTGATGGATGTTTGACGTATGTTTGACGGATGTTTGATGGATGTTTGACGGATGTTTGACGGATGTTTGATGGATGTTTGACGGATGTTTGACGGATGTTTGACGGATGTTTGACGGATGTTTGACGGATGTTTGATGGATGTTTGACGGATGTTTGACGGATGTTTGACGGATGTTTGAGGGATGTTTGACGGATGTTTGACGGATGTTTGATGGATGTTTGATGGATGTTTGATGGATGTTTGACGGATGTTTGACGGATGTTTGACGGATGTTAGACGGATGTTTGACGGATGTTTGACGGATGTTTGACGGATGTTTGATGGATGTTTGACGGATGTTTGACGGATGTTTGATGGATGTTTGACAGATGTTTGACGGATGTTTGACGGATGTTTGACGGATGTTTGATGGATGTTTGACGGATGTTTGACGGATGTTTGATGGATGTTTGACGGATGTTTGACGGATGTTTCACGGATGTTTGACGGATGTTTGACGGATGTTTGACGGATGTTTGACGGATGTTTGACGGATGTTTGATGGATGTTTGACGGATGTTTGATGGATGTTTGACGGATGTTTGACGGATGTTTGACGGATGTTTGATGGATGTTTGATGGATGTTTGACGGATGTTTGACGGATGTTTGATGGATGTTTGATGGATGTTTGACGGATGTTTGACGGATGTTTGACGGATGTTTGACGGATGTTTGACGGATGTTTGACGGATGTTTGATGGATGTTTGATGGATGTTTGACGGATGTTTGACAGATGTTTGACGGATGTTTGACGGATGTTTGACGGATGTTTGATGGATGTTTGACGGATGTTTGACGGATGTTTGACGGATGTTTGATGGATGTTTGACGGATGTTTGACGGATGTTTGATGGATGTTTGACTGATGTTTGACGGATGTTTGACGGATGTTTGACGTCAACAAACATCCGTCAATGTCCATAAAACATCCGTCAAACATCCGTCAAACATCCATCAAACATCCGTCAAACATCCGTCAAACATCCGTCAAACATCCGTCAAACATCCGTCAAACATCCGTCAAACATCCAACAAACATCCGTCAAACATCCGTCAAACATCCGTCAAACATCAGTCAAACATCCGTCAAACATCCGTCAAACATCCATCAAACATCCGTCAAACATCCGTCAAACATCCATCAAACATCCGTCAAACATCCATCAAACATCCGTCAAACATCCGTCAAACATCCGTCAAACATCCACCAAACATCCGTCAAACATCCTTCAAACATCCATCAAACATCCGTCAAACATACCTCAAACATCAATCAAACATCCGTCAAACATCCGTCAAACATCCGTCAAACATCCGTCAAACATCCGTCAAACATCCGTCAAACATCCGTCAAACATCCGTCAAACATCCGTCAAACATCCGTCAAAAATCCATCAAACAACCGTCAAACATCCGTCAAACATCCGTCAAACATCCGTCAAACATCCATCAAACATCCGTTTAACATCCGTCAAACATCCATCAAACATCCGTCAAACATACGTCAAACATCTATCAAACATCCGTCAAACATCCGTCAAACATCCGTCAAACATCCGTCAAACATCCGTCAAACATCCGTCAAATGTTTGACGGATGTTTGACGGATGTTTGACGTATGTTTGACGGATGTTTGACGGATGTTTGACGGATGTTTGATGGATGTTTGACGGATGTTTGATGGATGTTTGACGGATGTTTGACGGATGTTTGATGGATGTTTGACGGATGTTTGACGGATGTTTGACTGATGTTTGACGGATGTTTGACGGATGTTTGACGGATGTTTGTTGGATGTTTGACGGATGTTTGACGGATGTTTGACGGATGTTTGACGGATGTTTGACGGATGTTTGACGGATGTTTGATGGATGTTTGACGGATGTTTGACGGATGTTTTATGGACATTGACGGATGTTTGTTGACGTCAAACATCCGTCAAACATCCGTCAAACATCAGTCAAACATCCATCAAACATCCGTCAAACATCCGTCAAACATCCGTCAAACATCCGTCAAACATCCGTCAAACATCCGTCAAACATCCGTCAAACATCCGTCAAACATCCGTCAAACATCCGTCAAACATCCGTCAAACATCCATCAAACATCCGTCAAACATCCGTCAAACATCCGTCAAACATCCATCAAACATCCGTCAAACATCCGTCAAACATCCGTCAAACATCCGTCAAACATCCGTCAAACATCCGTCAAACATCCGTCAAACATCCATCAAACATCCGTCAAACATCCGTCAAACATCCGTCAAACATCCGTCAAACATCCGTCAAACATCCGTCAAACATCCGTCAAACATCCGTCAAACATCCGTCAAACATCCGTCAAACATCCGTCAAACATCCGTCAAACATCCATCAAACATCCGTCAAACATCCGTCAAACATCCATCAAACATCCGTCAAACATCCGTCAAACATCCGTCAAACATCCGTCAAACATCCATCAAACATCCGTCAAACATCCGTCAAACATCCATCAAACATCCGTCAAACATCCGTCAAACATCCATCAAACATCCGTCAAACATCCGTCAAACATCCGTCAAACATCCATCAAACATCCGTCAAACATCCGTCAAACATCCATCAAACATCCGTCAAACATCCGTCAAACATCCGTCAAACATCCATCAAACATCCGTCAAACATCCGTCAAACATCCGTCAAACATTCATCAAACATCCGTCAAACATCCGTCAAACATCCGTCAATAATCCGTCAAACAATCGTCAAACATCCGTCAAACATCCGTCAAACATCCGTCAAACATCCGTCAAACATCCGTCAAACATCCGTCAAACATCCATCAAACATCCGTCAAACATCCATCAAACATCCGTCAAACATCCGTCAAACATCCGTAAAACATTGATTGATGTTTGACGGATGTTTGACAGATGTTTGACGGATGTTTGACGGATGTTTGACGTATGTTTGACGGATGTTTGACGGATGTTTGACGGATGTTTGATGGATGTTTGACGTATGTTTGACGGATGTTTGATGGATGTTTGACGGATGTTTGACGGATGTTTGATGGATGTTTGACGGATGTTTGACGGATGTTTGACGGATGTTTGACGGATGTTTGACGGATGTTTGATGGATGTTTGACGGATGTTTGACGGATGTTTGACGGATGTTTGAGGGATGTTTGACGGATGTTTGACGGATGTTTGATGGATGTTTGATGGATGTTTGATGGATGTTTGACGGATGTTTGACGGATGTTTGACGGATGTTAGACGGATGTTTGACGGATGTTTGACGGATGTTTGATGGATGTTTGACGGATGTTTGACGGATGTTTGACGGATGTTTGATGGATGTTTGACGGATGTTTGACGGATGTTTGACGGATGTTTGACGGATGTTTGACGGATGTTTGACGGATGTTTGACGGATGTTTGACGGATGTTTGACGGATGTTTGACGGATGTTTGACGGATGTTTGATGGATGTTTGACTGATGTTTGACGGATGTTTGACGGATGTTTGACGTCAACAAACATCCGTCAATGTCCATAAAACATCCGTCAAACATCCGTCAAACATCCATCAAACATCCGTCAAACATCCGTCAAACATCCGTCAAACATCCGTCAAACATCCGTCAAACATCCGTCAAACATCCAACAAACATCCGTCAAACATCCGTCAAACATCCGTCAAACATCAGTCAAACATCCGTCAAACATCCGTCAAACATCCATCAAACATCCGTCAAACATCCGTCAAACATCCATCAAACATCCGTCAAACATCCATCAAACATCCGTCAAACATCCGTCAAACATCCGTCAAACATCCACCAAACATCCGTCAAACATCCTTCAAACATCCATCAAACATCCGTCAAACATACCTCAAACATCAATCAAACATCCGTCAAACATCCGTCAAACATCCGTCAAACATCCGTCAAACATCCGTCAAACATCCGTCAAACATCCGTCAAACATCCGTCAAACATCCGTCAAACATCCGTCAAACATCCGTCAAACATCCGTCAAAAATCCATCAAATAACCGTCAAACATCCGTCAAACATCCGTCAAACATCCGTCAAACATCCATCAAACATCCGTTTAACATCCGTCAAACATCCATCAAACATCCGTCAAACATACGTCAAACATCTATCAAACATCCGTCAAACATCCGTCAAACATCCGTCAAACATCCGTCAAACATCCGTCAAACATCCGTCAAACATCCGTCAAATGTTTGACGGATGTTTGACGGATGTTTGACGTATGTTTGACGGATGTTTGACGGATGTTTGACGGATGCTTGATGGATGTTTGACGGATGTTTGATGGATGTTTGACGGATGTTTGACGGATGTTTGATGGATGTTTGACGGATGTTTGACGGATGTTTGACTGATGTTTGACGGATGTTTGACGGATGTTTGACGGATGTTTGTTGGATGTTTGACGGATGTTTGACGGATGTTTGACGGATGTTTGACGGATGTTTTATGGACATTGACGGATGTTTGTTGACGTCAAACATCCGTCAAACATCCGTCAAACATCAGTCAAACATCCATCAAACATCCGTCAAACATCCGTCAAACATCCGTCAAACATCCGTCAAACATCCGTCAAACATCCGTCAAACATCCGTCAAACATCCGTCAAACATCCGTCAAACATCCGTCAAACATCCGTCAAACATCCGTCAAACATCCATCAAACATCCGTCAAACATCCGTCAAACATCCGTCAAACATCCGTCAAACATCCGTCAAACATCCGTCAAACATCCGTCAAACATCCATCAAACATCCGTCAAACATCCGTCAAACATCCGTCAAACATCCGTCAAACATCCGTCAAACATCCGTCAAACATCCGTCAAACATCCGTCAAACATCCGTCAAACATCCGTCAAACATCCGTCAAACATCCGTCAAACATCCATCAAACATCCGTCAAACATCCGTCAAACATCCGTCAAACATCCGTCAAACATCCATCAAACATCCGTCAAACATCCGTCAAACATCCATCAAACATCCGTCAAACATCCGTCAAACATCCGTCAAACATCCGTCAAACATCCATCAAACATCCGTCAAACATCCATCAAACATCCGTCAAACATCCGTCAAACATCCGTAAAACATTGATTGATGTTTGACGGATGTTTGACAGATGTTTGACGGATGTTTGACGGATGTTTGACGTATGTTTGACGGATGTTTGACGGATGTTTGACGGATGTTTGATGGATGTTTGACGTATGTTTGACGGATGTTTGATGGATGTTTGACGGATGTTTGACGGATGTTTGACGGATGTTTGACGGATGTTTGACGGATGTTTGACGGATGTTTGACGGATGTTTGATGGATGTTTGACGAATGTTTGACGGATGTTTGACGGATGTTTGACGGATGTTTGAGGGATGTTTGACGGATGTTTGACGGATGTTTGATGGATGTTTGATGGATGTTTGATGGATGTTTGACGGATGTTTGACGGATGTTTGACGGATGTTAGACGGATGTTTGACGGATGTTTGACGGATGTTTGACGGATGTTTGATGGATGTTTGACGGATGTTTGACGGATGTTTGATGGATGTTTGACAGATGTTTGACGGATGTTTGACGGATGTTTGACGGATGTTTGATGGATGTTTGACGGATGTTTGACGGATGTTTGATGGATGTTTGACGGATGTTTGACGGATGTTTCACGGATGTTTGACGGATGTTTGACGGATGTTTGACGGATGTTTGACGGATGTTTGACGGATGTTTGATGGATGTTTGACGGATGTTTGATGGATGTTTGACGGATGTTTGACGGATGTTTGACGGATGTTTGATGGATGTTTGATGGATGTTTGACGGATGTTTGACGGATGTTTGATGGATGTTTGACGGATGTTTGACGGATGTTTGACGGATGTTTGACGGATGTTTGACGGATGTTTGACGGATGTTTGATGGATGTTTGATGGATGTTTGACGGATGTTTGACAGATGTTTGACGGATGTTTGACGGATGTTTGACGGATGTTTGATGGATGTTTGACGGATGTTTGACGGATGTTTGACGGATGTTTGATGGATGTTTGACGGATGTTTGACGGATGTTTGATGGATGTTTGACTGATGTTTGACGGATGTTTGACGGATGTTTGACGTCAACAAACATCCGTCAATGTCCATAAAACATCCGTCAAACATCCGTCAAACATCCATCAAACATCCGTCAAACATCCGTCAAACATCCGTCAAACATCCGTCAAACATCCGTCAAACATCCGTCAAACATCCAACAAACATCCGTCAAACATCCGTCAAACATCCGTCAAACATCAGTCAAACATCCGTCAAACATCCGTCAAACATCCATCAAACATCCGTCAAACATCCGTCAAACATCCATCAAACATCCGTCAAACATCCATCAAACATCCGTCAAACATCCGTCAAACATCCGTCAAACATCCACCAAACATCCGTCAAACATCCTTCAAACATCCATCAAACATCCGTCAAACATACCTCAAACATCAATCAAACATCCGTCAAACATCCGTCAAACATCCGTCAAACATCCGTCAAACATCCGTCAAACATCCGTCAAACATCCGTCAAACATCCGTCAAACATCCGTCAAACATCCGTCAAAAATCCATCAAACAACCGTCAAACATCCGTCAAACATCCGTCAAACATCCGTCAAACATCCATCAAACATCCGTTTAACATCCGTCAAACATCCATCAAACATCCGTCAAACATACGTCAAACATCTATCAAACATCCGTCAAACATCCGTCAAACATCCGTCAAACATCCGTCAAACATCCGTCAAACATCCGTCAAACATCCGTCAAATGTTTGACGGATGTTTGACGGATGTTTGACGTATGTTTGACGGATGTTTGACGGATGTTTGACGGATGTTTGACGGATGTTTGATGGATGTTTGACGGATGTTTGATGGATGTTTGACGGATGTTTGACGGATGTTTGATGGATGTTTGACGGATGTTTGACGGATGTTTGACTGATGTTTGACGGATGTTTGACGGATGTTTGACGGATGTTTGTTGGATGTTTGACGGATGTTTGACGGATGTTTGACGGATGTTTGACGGATGTTTGACGGATGTTTGACGGATGTTTGATGGATGTTTGACGGATGTTTGACGGATGTTTTATGGACATTGACGGATGTTTGTTGACGTCAAACATCCGTCAAACATCCGTCAAACATCAGTCAAACATCCATCAAACATCCGTCAAACATCCGTCAAACATCCGTCAAACATCCGTCAAACATCCGTCAAACATCCGTCAAACATCCGTCAAACATCCGTCAAACATCCGTCAAACATCCGTCAAACATCCGTCAAACATCCGTCAAACATCCATCAAACATCCGTCAAACATCCGTCAAACATCCGTCAAACATCCATCAAACATCCGTCAAACATCCGTCAAACATCCGTCAAACATCCGTCAAACATCCGTCAAACATCCGTCAAACATCCGTCAAACATCCATCAAACATCCGTCAAACATCCGTCAAACATCCGTCAAACATCCGTCAAACATCCGTCAAACATCCGTCAAACATCCGTCAAACATCCGTCAAACATCCGTCAAACATCCGTCAAACATCCGTCAAACATCCATCAAACATCCGTCAAACATCCGTCAAACATCCATCAAACATCCGTCAAACATCCGTCAAACATCCGTCAAACATCCGTCAAACATCCATCAAACATCCGTCAAACATCCGTCAAACATCCATCAAACATCCGTCAAACATCCGTCAAACATCCATCAAACATCCGTCAAACATCCGTCAAACATCCGTCAAACATCCATCAAACATCCGTCAAACATCCGTCAAACATCCGTCAAACATCCGTCAAACATCCGTCAAACATCCGTCAAACATCCGTCAAACATCCATCAAACATCCGTCAAACATCCGTCAAACATCCATCAAACATCCGTCAAACATCCGTCAAACATCCATCAAACATCCATCAAACATCCGTCAAACATCCGTCAAACATCCGTCAAACATCCGTCAAACATCCATCAAACATTCGTCAACCATCCGTCAAGCATCCGTCAAGCATCAATCAATGTTTTACGGATGTTTGACGGATGTTTGACGGATGTTTGACGGATGTTTGACGGATGTTTGATGGATGTTTGACGTATGTTTGACGGATGTTTGATGGATGTTTGACGGATGTTTGACGGATGTTTGACGGATGTTTGATGGATGTTTGACGGATGTTTGACGGATGTTTGACGGATGTTTGACGGATGTTTGACGGATGTTTGACGGATGTTTGACGGATGTTTGATGGATGTTTGACGGATGTTTGACGGATTTTTGACGGATGTTTGACGGATGTTTGACGGATGTTTGAAGGATGTTTGACGGATGTTTGACGGATGTTTGACGGATGTTTGACGGATGTTTGACGGATGTTTGACGGATGTTTGACGGATGTTTGACGAATGTTTGACGGATGTTTGACGGATGTTTGACGGATGTTTGACGGATGTTTGACGGATGTTTGACGGATGTTTGACGGATGTTTGACGGATGTTTGACGGATGTTTGACGGATGTTTGATTGATGTTTGATGGATGTTTGACGATGTTTGACGGATGTTTGACGGATGTTTGACGGATGTTTGACGGATGTTTGATGGATGTTTGACGGATGTTTGACGGATGTTTAACAGATTTTGACGGATGTTTGACAGATGTTTGACGGATGTTTGACGGATGTTTGACGGATGTTTGATGGATGTTTGACGAATGTTTGACGGATGTTTGATGGATGTTTGACGGATGTTTGACGGATGTTTAACAGATGTTTGACGGATGTTTGACAGATGTTTGACGGATGTTTGACGGATGTTTGACGGATGTTTGATGGATGTTTGACGGATGTTTGACGGATGTTTGATGATGTTTGACGGATGTTTGACGGATGTTTGACGGATGTTTGACGGATGTTGACGGATGTTTGACGGATGTTTGACGGATGTTTGATGAATGTTTGACGGATGTTTGACGGATGTTGACGGATGTTTGACGGATGTTTGATGAATGTTTGATGGATGTTTGACGGATGTTTGACGGATGTTTGATGGATGTTTGATGGATGTTTGACGGATGTTTGACGGATGTTTGATGGATGTTTGACGGATGTTTGATGGATGTTTGACGGATGTTTGACGGATGTTTGATGGATGTTTGACGGATGTTTGACGGATGTTTGACGGATGTTTGATGGATGTTTGACGGATGTTTGACGGATGTTTGACGGATGTTTGACGGATGTTTGACGGATGTTTGATGGATGTTTGACGGATGTTTGACGGATGTTTGACGGATGTTTGACGGATGTTTGATGGATGTTTGATGGATGTTTGACGGATGTTTGACGGATGTTTGACGGATGTTTGACGGATGTTTGACGGATGTTTGACGGATGTTTGACGGATGTTTGATGGATTTTTGACGGATGTTTGACGGATGTTTGACGGATGTTTGACGGATGTTTGACGGATGTTTGATGGATGTTTGACGGATGTTTGACGGATGTTTGATGGATGTTTGACGGATGTTTGACGGATGTTTGACGGATGTTTGACGGATGTTTGACGGATGTTTGACGGATGTTTGACGGATGTTTGATGGATTTTTGACGGATGTTTGACGGATGTTTGACGGATGTTTGACGGATGTTTGACGGATGTTTGATGGATGTTTGACGGATGTTTGACGGATGTTTGATGGATGTTTGACGGATGTTTGACGGATGTTTGATGGATGTTTGACGGATGTTTGACGGATGTTTGACGGATGTTTGAGGGATGTTTGACGGATGTTTGACGGATGTTTGACGGATGTTTGATGGATTTTTGACGGATGTTTGACGGATGTTTGACGGATGTTTGACGGATGTTTGACGGATGTTTGACGGATGTTTGACGGATGTTTGATGGATGTTTGATGGATTTTTGACGGATGTTTGACGGATGTTTGACGGATGTTTGACGGATGTTTGATGGATGTTTGACGGATGTTTGACGGATGTTTGATGGATGTTTGACGGATGTTTGACGGATGTTTGATGGATGTTTGACGGATGTTTGACGGATGTTTGAGGGATGTTTGACGGATGTTTGACGGATGTTTGACGGATGTTTGATGGATTTTTGACGGATGTTTGACGGATGTTTGACGGATGTTTGACGGATGTTTGACGGATGTTTGACGGATGTTTGACGGATGTTTGATGGATGTTTGATGGATTTTTGACGGATGTTTGACGGATGTTTGACGGATGTTTGATGGATGTTTGACGGATGTTTGACGGATGTTTGATGGATGTTTGACGGATGTTTGACGGATGTTTGATGGATGTTTGACGGATGTTTGACGGATGTTTGACGGATGTTTGACGGATGTTTGACGGATGTTTGACGGATGTTTGACGGATGTTTGATGGATTTTTGACGGATGTTTGACGGATGTTTGACGGATGTTTGACGGATGTTTGACGGATGTTTGATGGATGTTTGACGGATGTTTGACGGATGTTTGATGGATGTTTGACGGATGTTTGACGGATGTTTGATGGATGTTTGACGGATGTTTGACGGATGTTTGACTGATGTTTGACGGATGTTTGACGGATGTTTGACGGATGTTTGACGGATGTTTGATGGATTTTTGACGGATGTTTGACGGATGTTTGACGGATGTTTGACGGATGTTTGACGGATGTTTGATGGATGTTTGATGGATGTTTGACGGATGTTTGACGGATGTTTGACGGATGTTTGACGGATGTTTGAAGGATGTTTGATGGATGTTTGACGGATGTTTGACTGATGTTTGACGGATGTTTGACGGATGTTTGACGGATGTTTGACGGATGTTTGACGGATGTTTGAAGGATGTTTGATGGATGTTTGACGGATGTTTGACGGATGTTTGACGGATGTTTGATGGATGTTTGACGGATGTTTGACGGATGTTTGATGGATGTTTGACTGATGTTTGACGGATGTTTGACGTCAACAAACATCCGTCAATGTCCATAAAACATCCGTCAAACATCCGTCAAACATCCATCAAACATCCGTCAAACATCCGTCAAACATCCGTCAAACATCCGTCAAACATCCGTCAAACATCCGTCAAACATCCAACAAACATCCGTCAAACATCCGTCAAACATCCGTCAAACATCAGTCAAACATCCGTCAAACATCCATCAAACATCCTTCAAACATCCGTCAAACATCCGTCAAACATCCGTCAAACATCCGTCAAACATCCATCAAACATCCATCAAACATCCGTCAAACATCCGTCAAACATCCGTCAAACATCCGTCAAACATCCGTCAAAAATCCATCAAACATCCGTCAAACATCCGTCAAACATCCGTCAAACATCCGTCAAACATCCGTCAAACATCCGTCAAACATCCATCAAACATCCGTCAAACATCCGTCAAACATCCATCAAACATCCGTCAAACATCCGTCAAACATCCGTCAAACATCCGTCAAACATCCATCAAACATCCGTCAAACATCCATCAAACATCCGTCAAACATCCGTCAAACATCCGTCAAACATCCGTCAAACATCCGTCAAACATCCGTCAAACATCCGTCAAACATCCGTCAAACATCCGTCAAACATCCATCAAACATCCGTCAAACATCCGTCAAACATCCATCAAACATCCGTCAAACATCCGTCAAACATCCGTCAAACATCCGTCAAACATCCATCAAACATCCGTCAAACATCCGTCAAACATCCGTCAAACATCCGTCAAACATCCATCAAACATCCGTCAAACATCCGTCAAACATCCGTCAAACATTCATCAAACATCCGTCAAACATCCGTCAAACATCCGTCAATAATCCGTCAAACAATCGTCAAACATCCGTCAAACATCCGTCAAACATCCGTCAAACATCCGTCAAACATCCGTCAAACATCCGTCAAACATCCATCAAACATCCGTCAAACATCCATCAAACATCCGTCAAACATCCGTCAAACATCCGTCAAACATCCGTAAAACATTGATTGATGTTTGACGGATGTTTGACAGATGTTTGACGGATGTTTGACGGATGTTTGACGTATGTTTGACGGATGTTTGACGGATGTTTGACGGATGTTTGATGGATGTTTGACGTATGTTTGACGGATGTTTGATGGATGTTTGACGGATGTTTGACGGATGTTTGATGGATGTTTGACGGATGTTTGACGGATGTTTGACGGATGTTTGACGGATGTTTGACGGATGTTTGATGGATGTTTGACGGATGTTTGACGGATGTTTGACGGATGTTTGAGGGATGTTTGACGGATGTTTGACGGATGTTTGATGGATGTTTGATGGATGTTTGATGGATGTTTGACGGATGTTTGACGGATGTTTGACGGATGTTAGACGGATGTTTGACGGATGTTTGACGGATGTTTGACGGATGTTTGATGGATGTTTGACGGATGTTTGACGGATGTTTGATGGATGTTTGACAGATGTTTGACGGATGTTTGACGGATGTTTGACGGATGTTTGATGGATGTTTGACGGATGTTTGACGGATGTTTGATGGATGTTTGACGGATGTTTGACGGATGTTTCACGGATGTTTGACGGATGTTTGACGGATGTTTGACGGATGTTTGACGGATGTTTGACGGATGTTTGATGGATGTTTGACGGATGTTTGATGGATGTTTGACGGATGTTTGACGGATGTTTGACGGATGTTTGATGGATGTTTGATGGATGTTTGACGGATGTTTGACGGATGTTTGATGGATGTTTGACGGATGTTTGACGGATGTTTGACGGATGTTTGACGGATGTTTGACGGATGTTTGACGGATGTTTGACGGATGTTTGATGGATGTTTGATGGATGTTTGACGGATGTTTGACAGATGTTTGACGGATGTTTGACGGATGTTTGACGGATGTTTGATGGATTTTTGACGGATGTTTGACGGATGTTTGACGGATGTTTGACGGATGTTTGACGGATGTTTGATGGATGTTTGATGGATGTTTGACGGATGTTTGACGGATGTTTGACGGATGTTTGACGGATGTTTGAAGGATGTTTGATGGATGTTTGACGGATGTTTGACTGATGTTTGACGGATGTTTGACGGATGTTTGACGGATGTTTGACGGATGTTTGACGGATGTTTGAAGGATGTTTGATGGATGTTTGACGGATGTTTGACGGATGTTTGACGGATGTTTGATGGATGTTTGACGGATGTTTGACGGATGTTTGATGGATGTTTGACTGATGTTTGACGGATGTTTGACGTCAACAAACATCCGTCAATGTCCATAAAACATCCGTCAAACATCCGTCAAACATCCATCAAACATCCGTCAAACATCCGTCAAACATCCGTCAAACATCCGTCAAACATCCGTCAAACATCCGTCAAACATCCAACAAACATCCGTCAAACATCCGTCAAACATCCGTCAAACATCAGTCAAACATCCGTCAAACATCCATCAAACATCCTTCAAACATCCGTCAAACATCCGTCAAACATCCGTCAAACATCCATCAAACATCCATCAAACATCCGTCAAACATCCGTCAAACATCCGTCAAACATCCGTCAAACATCCGTCAAAAATCCATCAAACATCCGTCAAACATCCGTCAAACATCCGTCAAACATCCGTCAAACATCCGTCAAACATCCGTCAAACATCCATCAAACATCCGTCAAACATCCGTCAAACATCCATCAAACATCCGTCAAACATCCGTCAAACATCCGTCAAACATCCGTCAAACATCCATCAAACATCCGTCAAACATCCATCAAACATCCGTCAAACATCCGTCAAACATCCGTCAAACATCCGTCAAACATCCGTCAAACATCCGTCAAACATCCGTCAAACATCCGTCAAACATCCGTCAAACATCCATCAAACATCCGTCAAACATCCGTCAAACATCCATCAAACATCCGTCAAACATCCGTCAAACATCCGTCAAACATCCGTCAAACATCCATCAAACATCCGTCAAACATCCGTCAAACATCCGTCAAACATCCGTCAAACATCCATCAAACATCCGTCAAACATCCGTCAAACATCCGTCAAACATTCATCAAACATCCGTCAAACATCCGTCAAACATCCGTCAATAATCCGTCAAACAATCGTCAAACATCCGTCAAACATCCGTCAAACATCCGTCAAACATCCGTCAAACATCCGTCAAACATCCGTCAAACATCCATCAAACATCCGTCAAACATCCATCAAACATCCGTCAAACATCCGTCAAACATCCGTCAAACATCCGTAAAACATTGATTGATGTTTGACGGATGTTTGACAGATGTTTGACGGATGTTTGACGGATGTTTGACGTATGTTTGACGGATGTTTGACGGATGTTTGACGGATGTTTGATGGATGTTTGACGTATGTTTGACGGATGTTTGATGGATGTTTGACGGATGTTTGACGGATGTTTGATGGATGTTTGACGGATGTTTGACGGATGTTTGACGGATGTTTGACGGATGTTTGACGGATGTTTGATGGATGTTTGACGGATGTTTGACGGATGTTTGACGGATGTTTGAGGGATGTTTGACGGATGTTTGACGGATGTTTGATGGATGTTTGATGGATGTTTGATGGATGTTTGACGGATGTTTGACGGATGTTTGACGGATGTTAGACGGATGTTTGACGGATGTTTGACGGATGTTTGACGGATGTTTGATGGATGTTTGACGGATGTTTGACGGATGTTTGATGGATGTTTGACAGATGTTTGACGGATGTTTGATGGATGTTTGACGGATGTTTGATGGATGTTTGACGGATGTTTGACGGATGTTTGATGGATGTTTGACGGATGTTTGACGGATGTTTCACGGATGTTTGACGGATGTTTGACGGATGTTTGACGGATGTTTGACGGATGTTTGACGGATGTTTGATGGATGTTTGACGGATGTTTGATGGATGTTTGACGGATGTTTGACGGATGTTTGACGGATGTTTGATGGATGTTTGATGGATGTTTGACGGATGTTTGACGGATGTTTGATGGATGTTTGACGGATGTTTGACGGATGTTTGACGGATGTTTGACGGATGTTTGACGGATGTTTGACGGATGTTTGACGGATGTTTGATGGATGTTTGATGGATGTTTGACGGATGTTTGACAGATGTTTGACGGATGTTTGACGGATGTTTGACGGATGTTTGATGGATGTTTGACGGATGTTTGACGGATGTTTGACGGATGTTTGATGGATGTTTGACGGATGTTTGACGGATGTTTGATGGATGTTTGACTGATGTTTGACGGATGTTTGACGGATGTTTGACGTCAACAAACATCCGTCAATGTCCATAAAACATCCGTCAAACATCCGTCAAACATCCATCAAACATCCGTCAAACATCCGTCAAACATCCGTCAAACATCCGTCAAACATCCGTCAAACATCCGTCAAACATCCAACAAACATCCGTCAAACATCCGTCAAACATCCGTCAAACATCAGTCAAACATCCGTCAAACATCCGTCAAACATCCATCAAACATCCGTCAAACATCCGTCAAACATCCATCAAACATCCGTCAAACATCCATCAAACATCCGTCAAACATCCGTCAAACATCCGTCAAACATCCACCAAACATCCGTCAAACATCCTTCAAACATCCATCAAACATCCGTCAAACATACCTCAAACATCAATCAAACATCCGTCAAACATCCGTCAAACATCCGTCAAACATCCGTCAAACATCCGTCAAACATCCGTCAAACATCCGTCAAACATCCGTCAAACATCCGTCAAACATCCGTCAAACATCCGTCAAACATCCGTCAAACATCCGTCAAACATCCGTCAAAAATCCATCAAACAACCGTCAAACATCCGTCAAACATCCGTCAAACATCCGTCAAACATCCATCAAACATCCGTTTAACATCCGTCAAACATCCATCAAACATCCGTCAAACATACGTCAAACATCTATCAAACATCCGTCAAACATCCGTCAAACATCCGTCAAACATCCGTCAAACATCCGTCAAACATCCGTCAAACATCCGTCAAATGTTTGACGGATGTTTGACGGATGTTTGACGTATGTTTGACGGATGTTTGACGGATGTTTGACGGATGTTTGATGGATGTTTGACGGATGTTTGATGGATGTTTGACGGATGTTTGACGGATGTTTGATGGATGTTTGACGGATGTTTGACGGATGTTTGACTGATGTTTGACGGATGTTTGACGGATGTTTGACGGATGTTTGTTGGATGTTTGACGGATGTTTGACGGATGTTTGACGGATGTTTGACGGATGTTTGACGGATGTTTGACGGATGTTTGATGGATGTTTGACGGATGTTTGACGGATGTTTTATGGACATTGACGGATGTTTGTTGACGTCAAACATCCGTCAAACATCCGTCAAACATCAGTCAAACATCCATCAAACATCCGTCAAACATCCGTCAAACATCCGTCAAACATCCGTCAAACATCCGTCAAACATCCGTCAAACATCCGTCAAACATCCGTCAAACATCCGTCAAACATCCGTCAAACATCCGTCAAACATCCGTCAAACATCCGTCAAACATCCATCAAACATCCGTCAAACATCCGTCAAACATCCGTCAAACATCCATCAAACATCCGTCAAACATCCGTCAAACATCCGTCAAACATCCGTCAAACATCCGTCAAACATCCGTCAAACATCCGTCAAACATCCATCAAACATCCGTCAAACATCCGTCAAACATCCGTCAAACATCCGTCAAACATCCGTCAAACATCCGTCAAACATCCGTCAAACATCCGTCAAACATCCGTCAAACATCCGTCAAACATCCGTCAAACATCCGTCAAACATCCATCAAACATCCGTCAAACATCCGTCAAACATCCATCAAACATCCGTCAAACATCCGTCAAACATCCGTCAAACATCCGTCAAACATCCATCAAACATCCGTCAAACATCCGTCAAACATCCATCAAACATCCGTCAAACATCCGTCAAACATCCATCAAACATCCGTCAATTATCCGTCAAACATCCGTCAAACATCCATCAAACATCCGTCAAACATCCGTCAAACATCCGTCAAACATCCGTCAAACATCCGTCAAACATCCGTCAAACATCCATCAAACATCCGTCAAACATCCGTCAAACATCCATCAAACATCCGTCAAACATCCGTCAAACATCCATCAAACATCCATCAAACATCCGTCAAACATCCGTCAAACATCCGTCAAACATCCGTCAAACATCCATCAAACATTCGTCAACCATCCGTCAAACATCCGTCAAGCATCAATCAATGTTTTACGGATGTTTGACGGATGTTTGACGGATGTTTGATGGATGTTTGATGGATGTTTGACGTATGTTTGACGGATGTTTGATGGATGTTTGACGGATGTTTGACGGATGTTTGACGGATGTTTGATGGATGTTTGACGGATGTTTGACGGATGTTTGACGGATGTTTGACGGATGTTTGATGGATGTTTGACGGATGTTTGACGGATTTTTGACGGATGTTTGACGGATGTTTGACGGATGTTTGAAGGATGTTTGACGGATGTTTGACGGATGTTTGACGGATGTTTGACGGATGTTTGACGAATGTTTGACGGATGTTTGACGGATGTTTGACGGATGTTTGACGGATGTTTGACGGATGTTTGACGGATGTTTGACGGATGTTTGACGGATGTTTGACGGATGTTTGACGGATGTTTGATTGATGTTTGATGGATGTTTGACGGATGTTTGACGGATGTTTGACGGATGTTTGACGGATGTTTGACGGATGTTTGACGGATGTTTGACGAATGTTTGACGGATGTTTGACGGATGTTTGACGGATGTTTGACGGATGTTTGACGGATGTTTGATGGATGTTTGATGGATGTTTGACGGATGTTTGACGGATGTTTGACGGTTGTTTGATGGATGTTTGATGGATGTTTGATGGATGTTTGACGGATGTTTGACGGATGTTTGACGGATGTTTGACGGATGTTTGACGGATGTTTGACGGATGTTTGATTGATGTTTGACGTATGTTTGACGGATGTTTGACGGATGTTTGATGGATGTTTGACGGATGTTTGACGGATGTTTGATGGATGTTTGACGGATGTTTGACGGATGTTTGACGGATGTTTGACGGATGTTTGACGGATGTTTGACGGATGTTTGATGGATGTTTGACGGATGTTTGACGGATGTTTGATGGATGTTTGACGGATGTTTGACGGATGTTTGACGGATGTTTGACGGATGTTTGACGGATGTTTGACGGATGTTTGACGGATGTTTGATGGATGTTTGACGGATGTTTGACGGATGTTTGACGGATGTTTGACGGATGTTTGACGGATGTTTGATGGATGTTTGACGGATGTTTGACGGATGTTTGATGGATGTTTGACGGATGTTTGACGGATGTTTGACGGATGTTTGACGGATGTTTGACGGATGTTTGACGGATGTTTGACGGATGTTTGATGGATGTTTGACGGATGTTTGACGGATGTTTGATGGATGTTTGACGGATGTTTGACGGATGTTTGACGGATGTTTGACGGATGTTTGACGGATGTTTGACGGATGTTTGACAAATGTTTGATGGATGTTTGACGGATGTTTGACGGATGTTTGACGGATGTTTGACGGATGTTTGACGGATGTTTGATGGATGTTTGATGGATGTTTGACGGATGTTTGACGGATGTTTGACGGATGTTTGACGGATGTTTGACGGATGTTTGATGGATGTTTGACGGATGTTTGACGGATGTTTGACGGATGTTTGATGGATGTTTGACGGATGTTTGACGGATGTTTGACGGATGTTTTACGGATGTTTGACGGATGATTGACGGGTGTTTGACGGATGTTTGACGAATGTTTGACGGATGTTTGATGGATGTTTGACGGATGTTTGACGGATGTTTGACGGATGTTTGACGGATGTTTGACGGATGTTTGACGGATGTTTGACGGATGTTTGATGGATGTTTGACAGATGTTTGACGGATGTTTGACGGATGTTTGACGGATGTTTGATGGATGTTTGACGGATGTTTGACGGATGTTTGATGGATGTTTGACGGATGTTTGACGGATGTTTGACGGAAGTTTGACGGATGTTTGACGGATGTTTGACGGATGTTTGACGGATGTTTGACGGATGTTTGATGGATGTTTGACGGATGTTTGATGGATGTTTGACGGATGTTTGACGGATGTTTGATGGATGTTTGACGGATGTTTGACGGATGTTTGATGGATGTTTGACGGATGTTTGACGGATGTTTGATGGATGTTTGACGGATGTTTGACGGATGTTTGACAGATGTTTGACGGATGTTTGACGGATGTTTGACGGATGTTTGACGGATGTTTGATGGATGTTTGATGGATGTTTGACGGAAGTTTGACGGATGTTTGACGGATGTTTGACGGATGTTTGACGGATGTTTGACGGATGTTTGATGGATGTTTGACGGATGTTTGACGGATGTTTGACGGATGTTTGACGGATGTTTGACGGATGTTTGACGGATGTTTGACGGATGTTTGACGGATGTTTGACGGATGTTTGACGGATGTTTGACGGATGTTTGATGGATGTTTGACGGATGTTTGACGGATGTTTGATGGATGTTTGACTGATGTTTGACGGATGTTTGACGGATGTTTGACGTCAACAAACATCCGTCAATGTCCATAAAACATCCGTCAAACATCCGTCAAACATCCGTCAAACATCCGTCAAACATCCGTCAAACATCCGTCAAACATCCGTCAAACATCCCTCAAACATCCGTCAAACATCCGTCAAACATCCGTCAAACATCCGTCAAACATCCGTCAAACATCCGTCAAACATCCATCAAACATCCGTCAAACATCCGTCAAACATCCGTCAAACATCCGTCAAACATCCGTCAAACATCCATCAAACATCCGTCAAACATCCGTCAAACATCCGTCAAACATCCATCAAACATCCGTCAAACATACGTCAAACATCCATCAAACATCCGTCAAACATCCGTCAAACATCCGTAAAACATTGATTGATGTTTGACGGATGTTTGACAGATGTTTGACGGATGTTTGACGGATGTTTGACGGATGTTTGACGGATGTTTGACGGATGTTTGACGGATGTTTGACGGATGTTTGATGGATGTTTGACGGATGTTTGACGGATGTTTGACGGATGTTTGATGGATGTTTGACGGATGTTTGACGGATGTTTGACGGATGTTTGACGGATGTTTGACGGATGCTTGACGGATGTTTGACGGATGTTTGACGGATGTTTGATGGATGTTTGACGGATGTTTGACGGATGTTTGGCGGATGTTTGACGGATGTTTGACGGATGTTTGACGGATGTTTGATGGATATTTGACGGATGTTTGACGGATGTTTGATGGATGTTTGACGGATGTTTGACGGATGTTTGACGGATGTTTGACGGATGTTTGACGGATGTTTGACGGATGTTTGATAGATGTTTGACGTATGTTTGACGGATGTTTGATGGATGTTTGACGGATGTTTGACGGATGTTTGATGGATGTTTGACGGATGTTTGACGGATGTTTGACGGATGTTTGACGGATGTTTGACGGATGTTTGACGGATGCTTGACGGATGTTTGACGGTTGTTTGATGGATGTTTGACGGATGTTTGACGGATGTTTGACGGATGTTTGACGGATGTTTGATAAATGTTTGATGGATGTTTAACTGATGTTTGACTGATGTTTGACGGATGTTTGAGGGATGTTTGACGGATGTTTGACGGATGTTTGACGTCACCAAACATCCGTCAATGTCCATGAAACATCCGTCAAACATCCGTCAAACATCCGTCAAACATCCATCAAACATTCGTCAAACATCCGTCAAACATCCGTCAAACATCCGTCAAACATCCGTCAAACATCCGTCAAACATCCGTCAAACATCCATCAAACATCCGTCAAACATCCGTCAAACATCCGCCAAACATCCGTCAAACATCCGTCAAACATCCATCAAACATCCGTCAAACATCCGTCAAACATCCGTCAAGCATCCGTCAAACATCCGTCAAACATCCGTCAAACATCCGTCAAACATCCGTCAAACATCCATCAAACATCCGTCAAACATCCGTCAAACATCCGTCAAACATCCGTCAAACATCCGTCAAACATCCATCAAATATCCGTCAAACATCCGTCAAACATCCGTCAAACATCCGTCAAACATCCGTCAAACATCCGTCAAACATCCGTCAAACATCCGTCAAACATCCGTCAAACATCCGTCAAACATCCATCAAACATTCGTCAAACATCTGTCAAACATCCGTCAAACATCCGTCAAACATCCATCAAACATCCGTCAAACATCCGTCAAGCATCCGTCAAACATCCGTCAAACATCCGTCAAACATCCGTCAAACATCCGTCAAACATCCATCAAACATCCGTCAAACATCCGTCAAACATCCGTCAAACATCCGTCAAACATCCGTCAAACATCCATCAAACATCCGTCAAACATCCATCAAACATCCGTCAAACATCCGTCAAACATCCGTCAAACATCCGTCAAACATCCGTCAAACATCCATCAAACATCCGTCAAACATCCATCAAACATCCGTCAAACATCCGTCAAACATCCGTCAAACATCCATCAAACATTCGTCAAACATCTGTCAAACATCCGTCAAACATCCGTCAAACATCCGTCAAACATCCGTCAGACATCCATCAAACATCCATCAAACATCCCTCAAACATCCGTCAAACATCCGTCAAACATCCGTCAAACATCCATCAAACATCCGTCAAACATTCGTCAAACATCCGTCAAACATCCGTCAAACATCCGTCAAACATCCGTCAAACATCCGTCAAACATCCGTCAAACATCCGTCAAACATCCGTCAAACATCCATCAAACATTCGTCAAACATCTGTCAAACATCCGTCAAACATCCGTCAAACATCCGTCAAACATCCATCAAACATCCCTCAAACATCCGTCAAACATCCGTCAAACATCCGTCAAACATCCGTCAAACATCCGTCAAACATCCGTCAAACATCCATCAAACATCCGTCAAACATCCGTCAAACATCCGTCAAACATCCGTCAAACATCCGTCAAACATCCGTCAAACATCCATCAAACATCCGTCAAACATCCGTCAAATATCCATCAAACATCCGTCAAACATCCGTCAAACATCCGTCAAACATCCGTCAAACATCATTCAAACATCCATCAAACATCCGTCAAACATCCATCAAACATCCGTCAAACATCCGTCAAACATCCGTAAAACATTGATTGATGTTTGACGGATGTTTGACAGATGTTTGACGGATGTTTGACGGATGTTTGACGTATGTTTGACGGATGTTTGACGGATGTTTGACGGATGTTTGATGGATGTTTGACGTATGTTTGACGGATGTTTGATGGATGTTTGACGGATGTTTGACGGATGTTTGATGGATGTTTGACGGATGTTTGACGGATGTTTGACGGATGTTTGACGAATGTTTGACGGATGTTTGATGGATGTTTGACGGATGTTTGACGGATGTTTGACGGATGTTTGATGGATGTTTGATGGATGTTTGACGTATGTTTGACGGATGTTTGACGGATGTTTGACGAATGTTTGATGGATGTTTGATGGATGTTTGACGGATGTTTGACGGATGTTTGACGGATGTTTGACAGATGTTTGACGGATGTTTGACGGATGTTTGACGGATGTTTGACGGATGTTTGACGGATGTTTGACGGATGTTTGATGGATGTTTGACGGATGTTTGACGGATGTTTGACGGATGTTTGACGGATGTTTGACAGATGTTTGACGAATGTTTGATGGATGTTTGACGGATGTTTGACGGATGTTTGACGGATGTTTGATGGATGTTTGACGGATGTTTGACGGATGTTTGACGGATGTTTGACGGATGTTTGACGGATGTTTGACGGATGTTTGACGGATGTTTGACGGATGTTTGACGGATGTTTGACGGATGTTTGATGGATGTTTGACGGATGTTTGACGGATGTTTGACGGATGTTTTGACGGATGTTTGACGGATGTTTGATGGATGTTTGACGGATGTTTGACGGATGTTTGACGGATGTTTGACGGATGTTTGACGGATGCTTGACGGATGTTTGACGGATGTTTGATGGATGTTTGACGGATGTTTGACGGATGTTTGACAGATGTTTGACGAATGTTTGATGGATATTTGACGGATGTTTGACGGATGTTTGATGGATGTTTGACGGATGTTTGACGGATGTTTGACGGATGTTTGATGGATGTTTGACGGATGTTTGACGGATGTTTGACGGATGTTTGACGGATGTTTGACAGATGTTTGACGAATGTTTGATGGATGTTTAACGGATGTTTGACGGATGTTTGACGGATGTTTGATGGATGTTTGACGGATGTTTGACGGATGTTTGACGGATGTTTGACGGATGTTTGACGGATGTTTGACGGATGTTTGAAGGATGTTTGACGGATGTTTGACGGATGTTTGACGGATGTTTGACGGATGTTTGACGGATGTTTGACGGATGTTTGACGGATGTTTGACGGATGTTTGACGGATGTTTGACGGATGTTTGACGGATGTTTGACGGATGTTTGACGGATGTTTGACGGATGTTTGATGGATGTTTGACGGATGTTTGACGGATGTTTGACGGATGTTTGACGGATGTTTGACGGATGTTTGACGGATGTTTGACGGATGTTTGACGGATGTTTGACGGATGTTTGGTGGATGTTTGACGGATGTTTGACGGATGTTTGACGGATGTTTGATGGATGTTTGACGGATGTTTGATGGATGTTTGACGGATGTTTGACGGATGTTTGATAGATGTTTGACGTATGTTTGACGGATGTTTGATGGATGTTTGACGGATGTTTGACGGATGTTTGATGGATGTTTGACGGATGTTTGACGGATGTTTGACGGATGTTTGACGGATGTTTGACGGATGTTTGACGGATGTTTGACGGTTGTTTGATGGATGTTTGACGGATGTTTGACGGATGTTTGACGGATGTTTGACGGATGTTTGATAAATGTTTGATGGATGTTTAACTGATGTTTGACTGATGTTTGACGGATGTTTGAGGGATGTTTGACGGATGTTTGACGGATGTTTGACGTCACCAAACATCCGTCAATGTCCATGAAACATCCGTCAAACATCCGTCAAACATCCGTCAAACATCCATCAAACATTCGTCAAACATCCGTCAAACATCCGTCAAACATCCGTCAAACATCCGTCAAACATCCGTCAAACATCCGTCAAACATCCATCAAACATCCGTCAAACATCCGTCAAACATCCGCCAAACATCCGTCAAACATCCGTCAAACATCCATCAAACATCCGTCAAACATCCGTCAAACATCCGTCAAGCATCCGTCAAACATCCGTCAAACATCCGTCAAACATCCGTCAAACATCCGTCAATCATCCATCAAACATCCGTCAAACATCCGTCAAACATCCGTCAAACATCCGTCAAACATCCGTCAAACATCCATCAAATATCCGTCAAACATCCGTCAAACATCCGTCAAACATCCGTCAAACATCCGTCAAACATCCGACAAACATCCGTCAAACATCCGTCAAACATCCGTCAAACATCCGTCAAACATCCGTCAAACATCCATCAAACATTCGTCAAACATCTGTCAAACATCCGTCAAACATCCGTCAAACATCCATCAAACATCCGTCAAACATCCGTCAAGCATCCGTCAAACATCCGTCAAACATCCGTCAAACATCCGTCAAACATCCGTCAAACATCCATCAAACATCCGTCAAACATCCGTCAAACATCCGTCAAACATCCGTCAAACATCCGTCAAACATCCATCAAACATCCGTCAAACATCCATCAAACATCCGTCAAACATCCGTCAAACATCCGTCAAACATCCGTCAAACATCCGTCAAACATCCGTCAAACATCCGTCAAACATCCATCAAACATCCGTCAAACATCCGTCAAACATCCATCAAACATTCGTCAAACATCTGTCAAACATCCGTCAAACATCCGTCAAACATCCGTCAAACATCCGTCAGACATCCATCAAACATCCATCAAACATCCCTCAAACATCCGTCAAACATCCGTCAAACATCCGTCAAACATCCATCAAACATCCGTCAAACATTCGTCAAACATCCGTCAAACATCCGTCAAACATCCGTCAAACATCCGTCAAACATACGTCAAACATCCGTCAAACATCCGTCAAACATCCGTCAAACATCCGTCAAACATCCATCAAACATTCGTCAAACATCTGTCAAACATCCGTCAAACATCCGTCAAACATCCGTCAAACATCCGTCAAACATCCATCAAACATCCCTCAAACATCCGTCAAACATCCGTCAAACATCCGTCAAACATCCGTCAAACATCCGTCAAACATCCATCAAACATCCGTCAAACATCCGTCAAACATCCGTCAAACATCCGTCAAACATCCGTCAAACATCCGTCAAGCATCCGTCAAACATCCGTCAAACATCCGTCAAACATCCGTCAAACATCCGTCAATCATCCATCAAACATCCGTCAAACATCCGTCAAACATCCGTCAAACATCCATCAAACATTCGTCAAACATCTGTCAAACATCCGTCAAACATCCGTCAAACATCCGTCAAACATCCGTCAAACATCCGTCAAACATCCGTCAAACATCCGTCAAACATTTATCAAACATCCGTCAAACATCCGTCAAACATCCATCAAACATCCGTCAAACATCCGTCAAATATCCGTCAAACATCCTTCAAACATCCATCAAACATCCGTCAAACATCCATCAAACAACCGTCAAACATCCGTCAAACATCCGTCAAATATCCGTCAAACATCCGTCAAACATCCATCAAACATCCGTCAAACATCCATCAAACAACCGTCAAACATCCGTCAAACATCCGTCAAACATCCGTCAAATATCCATCAAACATCCGTCAAACATCCGTCAAACATCCATCAAACATCCGTCAAACATCCGTCAAACATCCGTCAAACATCCGTCAAACATCCGTCAAACATCCGTCAAACATCCGTCAAACATCCATCAAACATCCGTCAAACATCCGTCAAACATCCATCAAACATTCGTCAAACATCTGTCAAACATCCGTCAAACATCCGTCAAACATCCGTCAAACATCCGTCAGACATCCATCAAACATCCATCAAACATCCCTCAAACATCCGTCAAACATCCGTCAAACATCCATCAAACATTCGTCAAACATCCGTCAAGCATCCGTCAAACATCCGTCAAACATCCGTCAAACATCCGTCAAACATCCGTCAAACATCCATCAAACATCCGTCAAACATCCGTCAAACATCCGTCAAACATCCGTCAAACATCCGTCAAACATCCATCAAACATCCGTCAAACATCCATCAAACATCCGTCAAACATCCGTCAAACATCCGTCAAACATCCGTCAAACATCCGTCAAACATCCATCAAACATTCGTCAAACATCTGTCAAACATCCGTCAAACATCCGTCAAACATCCGTCAAACATCCGTCAAACATCCATCAAACATCCGTCAAACATCCGTCAAACATCCGTCAAACATCCATCAAACATCCGTCAAACATCCGTCAAACATCCGTCAAACATCCGTCAAACATCCGTCAAACATCCATCAAACATCCGTCAAACATCCATCAAACATCCGTCAAACATCCGTCAAACATCCGTCAAACATCCGTCAAACATCCGTCAAACATCCATCAAACATTCGTCAAACATCTGTCAAACATCCGTCAAACATCCGTCAAACATCCGTCAAACATCCGTCAAACATCCGTCAAACATCCATCAAACATCCATCAAACATCCGTCAAACATCCGTCAAACATCCGTCAAACATCCGTCAAACATCCGTCAAACATCCGTCAAACATCCGTCAGACATCCATCAAACATCCATCAAACATCCCTCAAACATCCGTCAAACATCCGTCAAACATCCGTCAAACATCCATCAAACATCCGTCAAACATTCGTCAAACATCCGTCAAACATCCGTCAAACATCCGTCAAACATCCGTCAAACATACGTCAAACATCCGTCAAACATCCGTCAAACATCCGTCAAACATCCGTCAAACATCCATCAAACATTCGTCAAACATCTGTCAAACATCCGTCAAACATCCGTCAAACATCCGTCAAACATCCGTCAAACATCCATCAAACATCCCTCAAACATCCGTCAAACATCCGTCAAACATCCGTCAAACATCCGTCAAACATCCGTCAAACATCCATCAAACATCCGTCAAACATCCGTCAAACATCCGTCAAACATCCGTCAAACATCCGTCAAACATCCATCAAACATTCATCAAACATCCGTCAAACATCCGTCAAACATCAATCAATGTTTTACGGATGTTTGACGGATGTTTGACGGATGTTTGACGGATGTTGGATGGATGTTTGACGGATGTTTAACGGATGTCCCAACTAACATACTCTTCAGAGTTAAGCTCCCAAAATCTACAAATCCTCTCTCATAAGGTTCTTTTAGATCCCATAGCTATACTTAATAATTAACATCTTGTTATGAAACTTTAAATACTCTCATAGTAATTTTATAATATGATTGCGTCTCTTTTAAAATTCAAATTCAAATTCCCAACGCTTAAGTCTATTATGAAATCAGTTTTTTCTCCCTTAGTAGGAGTGTATAAACTTTAAGTCTTATAATAATCTTATTATGAAATTTGATCTCTGCTAACCATATTGTAATGCTTATAATCCCATAGTAAAACACTTGAAAGCGGCTATGCGCGGCGGCTATGCTATACTCTACTAAAAATCTACTAAAAATCTACTAAAAAGCTTTTATAGGATCTGAAAAGTAAAATAGTATAAAAACAAAATGCACACAATAAAAAATATCTGCGTTGTAGAACAAAAACAAACAATTTTCAAAAAAAAATTACAATAATCAATGAAACAAATGAAATATTCAATATTTTACATGGGGAGAGTTCAAAGTGCTGCGTACAGATACTCTATTGCTAAAAAAGTGAACATGAGAAAAAAATAATAAGAAAAAATACAACAAAAATAATTGAAATATGCATTATTTTGAAAGCGCTTTGTTTTTTTGGAGGTAAAATGTAAATATTAGATAGTAAATTTTCAACGGCAATCAAATTTTGGTCCAATTGTGAGAAAAACAACTATAATAATAATGTCCATATAACAGCTCAGATATAATATTATTGATTCACTCATAAGATAAATACTCTTGCAAAAATAAATAGTTTTTTGAAGTTATAAAAATAAAAATCTGTTAAAGAGAAATCAAATCTCATATAAAATCTTTTACTCTTGTTATGAGACAGAAAATTGCCTCTAGTAACTAGGCCGTTTAACGCTCATAACTATCGTATAAGAATCTTGTAGTAGACTACCAGAGAATATTTTACTCCCATAAAATAATCTACTAAGAATCTGGCAGAGTTTTATGAGAGGAAAATTGTTACTTGGGGTTTGACGGATGTTTGACGGATGTTTGACGGATGTTTGATGGATGTTAGACGGATGTTTGATGGATGTTTGATGGATGTTTGACGGATGTTTGACGGATGTTTGACGGATGTTTGACGGATGTTTGACGGATGTTTGACGGATGTTTGATGGATGTTTGATGGATGTTTGACGGATGTTTGACGGATGTTAGACGGATGTTTGACGGATGTTTGACGGATGTTTGACGGATGTTTGTATAAATTGGTGTGTGTTTAAAATTGGTTAAGATAAATTTCCAAATAGAAGAAAGATTGTAAATTATTTACATCCGTTAATACTAAGCATTTGGGAAAACGAAAGCTATCCCAAGGACTGGAAGGATGGTGTGAGTGTTAAGTTGCCAATGAAAAGTGACCTTAAAAATTGCAATAGAGTCTACACTCAAGAGGCATCAAGCTGGCTTCCGCAGTGGTCGATCGTGTGTCGACCATATTAACACCCTGCGTATCGTCCTCGTGCAGTCGATGGAATTTCAATCACCGCTTTACCTCATGTTCGTGGATTTTGAGAAGGCCTTTGATAGAGTTAACCGAGAATGTATATGGAGATCGTTGTTTGGCAGGGGAATTCCGCCAAAAATTGTTGCCATTATAAAAGAGTCCTATAACAACGCAAGGTGTTTTGTTTTACACAATGGGCAGCTATCTGACTCCTTCGTAGTGCAACAGGGTGTGATCGCCAGCAGGGATGTGCCAAACACTGCAAGTGAAGGGAGAGTTGAGTGGTCTAAGAATAAATAGCAAAAGGACAAAAATAATGCTCAAAGGCCGCTCCACACAGCAGCGTATTATTCTACAGGAAACGCCAGTTGAAGAAGTGGAACAATTCAACTACCTTGGCAGTATTGTTTCTGCAAACGGTGGTACGAATCTGGACGTTAGAAGTAGAATAAATAAAACTCGTGCTGCCCTCGGTACTCTGTCCCCAATTTGGAAATCCAGTCAAATCTCCTTACGCACTAAGTTGAGATTCTTCGAATCCAATATCATATCCGTGCTGTTATATGCTTGTGAAACCTGGAAAGTCACGTCTACCATTTCGAAAAAATTGCAGGCTTTTGCGAATCGCTGTCTTCACCACATCTTTAAGATTCGCTGGCCAGAAATAATATCAATTGAGGAATTGTGGCGCAGGACGAGTCAAGAGCGGCTGGACGTCGACATAAGAATGCGTAAATGGCGTTGGATTGGTCACACACTGAGGAAACCAAACGATGAAATTTCAAAGCAGTCAGTTGAATGGAATCCTCAGGGTTGGAAGACCAAGAACAACATGGAAATCAACTGTCTTATAGGAAGCAGAACCACAGAGAAAGACGTGGCCACAGCTAAAGTACCTTGCAGCAGACCGTGAAGGATGGAGACGTTTTGTTGACGCCTATTGAATACACCGGAAAATTAGGAGTATAAAGGAACAATTACGTGCAAGGATTTTTATTGTTTGTTTGGTCCATAAGCATGCTTAAAACCGAAAATGCTACTAAATTCACCCATGCGTTGGTCACACTAGCCACTTTTCAATATTTTTGGTGTAACTTGAAAACAAAGCCGAATTTGACAATTTTACATACATACATATAATACTTTTTGTTCAAAACTAAATTTTCTATTGAAATGGATAGTTCAAAAAATTTTACAAAAAAATTTTAGCAGGAAAAGTTAACAAAAACAAACATAAAAAAAATCGAAAAATCAAGGATATCTAAATATTTTAATAAATTGTGCATTAATTTTTTTGAAGCAAAGATAGGGTCAAGACATACACTGACAAAATAAAGTGGAGACTAAAGGCTTTAATATGGCATGTTCAAAAATTAATATTTGTTAAAAATTGACAGAGATATTCCCATTAAAACCCTATCATTTCTTATAATTTTTCGCAGTTTTGGCCCGAAAGTCCCTTTTTCGGTACAATATGGCAAATTACACTTTCGTAAAAATGTTCGAAATTAAAATTTTGATATAATATGACATTAAAACTATAGAGAATTTATTAAAAAGGTTGTAAGTTCGCAATTTTCATCTTTCGGCTGTTTTTAACTGCTACCTACCTGGTCCGATTAACATAAGATTTGGTAATAGGTGCTTGGAACGTTAAATTTGTCATAAAGTACAAACAAATAGGTTTTCGGGCAAAAACTGCGAAAAATTATAAGAAATGGTACAGTTTGAATGGCTGTATCTCTGTCAATTTTCAAATAATATGGCTTTTTTAACATGTCATATTAAGGCTTTAAGACTACAGTTTACTTTCTTCATGCATGTCTTGAGAGTTTCCTTGCTCTGAAAAAGTTATGCGCAATTTAGAAAAAAAATTAAAAATCTTTGATTTTTCGATTTTTTTTATGCTTTTGAGTTATACCAAAAATACTGAAAAGTGGCCAAAAACGCATGGTCAAACTTAGTAGCATTTTCGGTTTTAAGCATGCTTATGGGCCAAACAAACATATTCAATAATAAAAACCCTTGCACTTAATTGTTCCTTTTTAAAAGGTCTATTCAATAGGCTAGTACTCAAGGAGTGAAATATGTAATTTTTTTTAACCATTATTATAATTTTATATTATTTTAAATGAAAAAAAATAACGCACAAACTAACAATGACTTGAAACTGATATTTGAGACTGAGGATTAGGGAGTTTACATGGATCAACATTGTTGACAACATTGCCTGATGAAATCGGAACAAGTTTTCAAAATATTTTGGATAACATACAACGCAGGTTGACAACATATTTTTTTTTTGCGTTTAAATTGTCAAAAATCTGTGGTTGTCAATGATGTGTGACAAGATGTTGTTCCTTGTAGGCCCCCCTAATGAGAAAATAAGACGAGATAGAAAAATGTTATCGATCGCTTGTACAACATAAGGAAGTGTATGGAAGAGTTTTTAGATACATACACACGACACAGCAACCTTTGATATTCATAACCCACGTACACATGAACATTTTTGATATGGAATAGAATAGTGAAATGGAAAAGTGCTCACAGATTTAATTGTTTTTCATGAAAAAAATTCAGCAGGAAATAAATTGTTAATTTTGAGTGTATTTTTTTGTTCATGAATAAATTAAGCAAGAATACAAATTGGAAATTTTTGATTCAAATACTAGCCCCAGAACTCCCCCCAAACATTTCGTTTACCCTTCAACAAGAAAAAAAAAACTAAATCCAGGCGGAAAACTCCCTTAACTGGCAATTGCCCCAGATAACAATTTAACTTGTATAAGGTTCTATACAAGCTATTTTCAGACTTCTATAGAAACAGTAAAAAGCCTTATGAAAGTCATTTTGGTGCATTTACGCAAGCTAATAAGCTGCCATAAGACTTTTGTTCACAGGTCTTACAGCAGCAAACTGCTATTAGCTTTGCTGAACAAGTTTTAGCTTGCCTTGGATGTTTATATAAGGCCTTACCAAATCTATTTAATGACAGCTATTGTCAATAGCTTTCTTTTCCGTCATCATAAAGACTGTGTCCATGTTCAAGATTTTTTCTTTTCAATTTCAAAATCCTCAATGTTGATTGAATATATCTTAATGCTTTAAAAAAACTTGTTTAACAAACAAATTTCATTCTTTTACTTCATTGAAAAACTGTGTCCTCCAGTTTGAAATTAACAAATCTCCGCTGCTTTACAAGAGGCTGAAATTTTCAAATCCTCTCCAATTTAAACATTTTCACTCTTTTTTTTCCGTTTCACAAACGGTTCAAGCTAAAATACAAAAAAATGGGAAAAACTCCTCGATTTTCATTAGTATTCAACACGCCAAAGACAAACATTCAATTGCCATAATAACTGCTTTGAGATTCCTTCAGTTTTGTTGCACATAGACAAAAGCCACACAGGACGAAGAAGAAGAAGAAGATGGAAAAAAGGACCAAGAGCGCTGAACGAAGGTAAAAGAACCAAACCAAACCAAACCAGCCTCAGCATTTCGTCAGCTATTCGCAGTCAGTCTGTTGATTCACAACAAACGAGAATAAAGGAGTTTGTTGGGATTCAGGATTATCCTCACGCTATTGAAGGAAAGAAACTTTGTTGATGCCCTCCTTATACCCTTGCTCTTTACAAGTAAGAGGAATACTACTTGTCGGCGTTTACAAGCAATATTATAGCCTCAATATCTTTCTTCTCCAGAATATCATATTCTCATCCCGCTAAAAATTTAAACCAACCACCCAAGACCTCAAACAAAAAAAAAAACAAGAAAAATGAAATAAAATGAAAAACGTGAACGATTCTGTGATTTAAGGACTTTTCATTTAAAACATTCTCGATGATGATGACATTCCCGTTTGGCATAAATTAAAGACTCACAAGTCCCTTTATTATTATAACACAGGTTGCAAAGGGAAGAATAGGTGGGTTTATAGGTATCAAAGTCCCTGCCCTGGTGGGACAAATAGTCGGAGAAAAAAAATTAAATTTTTGGCTGTATGCAATCATCATCATCATCATCATGGCAAAACACTAAGGACATCTGTAACACTGTTTCATCACAAAGCAGAAGACACCCAGGGAGTGACAGCCTTACTTTATACCACAGAAAAGCCCTCGAAGGGAAACATTGGTGTGGTCTCAAGTATTCTCCATCGCAGAAAAACATAAGAAAAACACAAAACAGCTCGATTGTCAATACAATCTTCCTCGTTCTATTCGTCCTTAATCCTCATCGTATATGCAAATATTTTGTTAAGAGCGACGACGCGCCGAAATACTATACACAGATCGACAATTATCCTTGTTGTAACATTATTGTTTTCTGTATTTGTTTTTCTGTCCTTTGGCTTTGGTTTATGTATAGTATAGAGGTACCTAGCTATATCCTTTTCTTTTCATTTAAATTTGCATTTGAGAGATCCTGAATGTTGAATCCTGATTCCTTGTCATTGTCGGAAATAAATATTACAGTTTTGATTTATTTTTGTGATTTGATAATCTGTTGAATGAAATTCTTAGTATTCGAAACATACATAGGTACATACATAAACCAGATACGTCTATCTTTGTACGTCTATACGTCTAGATACGTCTATTTACATTTATTTACTCAGAAAGGGTAGAAGTTGGAATCCAGATATTGCATTTTAAAAGCACAACAACAATTCGTATAATGATAGAAGCATCAGCATTGATATGATATAAGGACAAGGGTGCATTTTGTCGAGAGATAGAGAACATGTATCATCAGTTGTTGGAGATTACAAATCTGAAGACAAAAATTAAAGGATAACAATTTTAATCCTTGTGTTTGATTAATTTTCTTTCAGTCGTTTGAGTAAACATTTAGGGAAATAGATGGAAAAAATGTTTTTGAATTTTATATAAGCTGTGTTATAAGACTTTGAACAAATTCAAAATATCGTCATTGGAAAGGAAACATTTGTAGTTCGTTGGAATGTCATACAAAAGGTCTGGGTTCGATTCCTAGCCGCTTTTTTCCGATATAGGTACCGCCACTTTCGAGGAACTGACAAATCCTCCGAGGGGTATTTTTTGTCATGTATAAGTGCTTCTCATCTATAGCAGTTTGGACTCGGCAACATAATTATTGTAGGTCCCTTCCATTCCTGCCAACAACATGCTCTAAAGGAATGGTTGAGAGTTGTAAGTCACTAGCCCCTGTCTCTTCACGAGCTGTCGCGCCATCAACGACGGTTAGGCAAGTGCTGTATTGAGAAAACTTAAAATAATCCCAAATCAACGCAAATAAATGCCTCACTTACTAAACCGGCTCCCAATCCATGAAAAGTCTCAGCCTGAGACACGGCAGGCATCCAAACCCTATGATCCCGAGCACGCTGCTTCTAGTCATCTAGACAGACAAAGCTTTTCACTTTTGCTTATTGCTCAACACTCGGTGCCAAAAAGCAGGACTTCGTCTTCTGTGTGAGGTGTTTGAACCCATCTGCTGCACCAAACCGCAGTATTGCAGGGTAATCCTTCGTCTGATCTCCACTTGGATGTAGTTTGTGGGAATAATGTTTACTCCGAGGTAGATGCGAACTTTTTTACGACTTCGAAGTTGTTGGTATCAATAGTGACGTTTTGCGTCAATTGCTGTGAAAGCCTCTATAACAGCCTGTTGCAAGCGGCCAATGATGTTGCTATTATCGGCATACCCTAGAAGTTTGACAGATCTGTTGAAAATAGTACCATCAGTGTCAACACCTGATGCCCTGCGCACTATTTTCACCAATACGAGATTGAAGAAATCACATGATAGCGCATCTCTTTGCCAAATACCTGTGCATGTTTGGAATAGTTCGGAAGAGCTTTTCCCTAGTTGCACATTGCATCGCATTTTTTTTTTCAATGACATGCGAATCAACTGGATCAGTTTTCCAGGATCACAAGTTCAGTTATCGCCATATAGAGCTCCTGACGATGAATGATGTCATATGCGGCTTTGAAGTCGATGACAAGATGGTGAGTCTCGAAATGAAAATCGCTGATCTTTTCCAGGATTTGCCCGAGAGTAAAAATATTTGGTCTATGGTCGATCTGCCTGGCCGGAAGCTACACAGGTACTTGCCGACTACAATGTTGTAGAACGGCTTAAGATGCTCACAATGTATGTTGGATAGAATTTGGTATGCGTCGTTTATCAGGGATATGCCTCGGTAGTTCTAGCAAGATATAGGATCGACTGTTTTTAATATCGGACATATGGAGCTGATAGACCAGTCATCGGGCATGCTTTCTTCCACCAAATCTTGGTTGTTGGGTTGATGCATGCACCCTTTCAACACACCACTTTCGTGCTTGAAGAGCTCCACTAGTAAACCATGAGATTCTTCAGCATTGTTGTTCCTGAGCTTTTTATAGCTAAGTCTTCTTCTACTTCACTGGGTAGTGGTACTGGGGTCTTCATTGACTGGAGTTGGGTTCAATTCTCGTCCTATTTCTCGCTCTCGATGTCCATTCAGCAGCTGCTAGAAATTCTTCTTGAATAAATCTAGTATTTCATATGCTTCGGTGACTAGGTTATCTTCGCTGTTTTGGTTTTAGAGCCATCAGCAGGTTGCTTGACTTTTTCAAAAACTTCTGGGTATTGTTTTGGTGTTGGTCTCAAGACTCTTTGATTTTCTTGAGCTGAAAGGCTGCGTATGTCCTCTTCTTTCTTCGCAAGGTCTTTTTTTCTCTCTTCTCTTTGTTCGATACTCCTCTCCTTGGCTGGTCTTGTTTTCTGCTGCAGCATATTCGTATGTGCATCTCCTGCCACCTTTCTCACTTCTACGCATTAGTCATCATATCACGGGTTCTTTTTCGGCGATGGTTGGTAGTCTATTTTGGTTTCGGCTGCCTCGATGATTATATTGCGATACTATGGGACCACTGGTCGTTGGCGCCTGTGGCAGGTGATTGCAAAGCGGAGAGTTTCATGATGCTCAGATGCTAACTGTATAGGCTCTGGCGACTCTTGGTAGGTAGGTTAAGGATATCAACGTCGAATTTTTTTTTTAGTGCGGTTCATACTTTTTTTTATTTGACAGCCGAGCTCTAAACCTTACCGCAACAAATAAATGGTCAGAGTCAACGTTTGTCCCTCGAAAAGTACACACGTCTTAGATGTTAGAGACGTGTTTTCCGTTGATTTACCCATAGTTGATTTGGTTGGCATATTGACCATTTGGGGAGTGGCATGTTACTTTGTGGATTTCTAGCCGTGGAAACCTAGTGCTTCTTATAACCGTATTAAGAGCTTCTGAAAAGACTATTAGTCGGAGCCCGTTATCATTTGTCTCTTTGTAGAGGCTGTGTCTATCAACTTATCAGCCAAATGTGCCTTCCTTTCCAATTTGAGCACTGAGGTATTCCGGAAAGGCTTCGTAAGTTTAGTCCAGGAGTTCATAAAACTCACCCTTTAAAGAGCCACCGTGAGGAGCGTGTGCATGGATATATTAGGCTTATATTTAGGAAAGTGGCTTTCATGTGGATCACAGCCAGGTGATCACTTATCGGTTCAATAGCTTTGCTTCTTAACCGATTTTCCAGGAATAATCTGCATGCTAACATGTGTGTTGTCTTTCATCATCATGTTACATTTTTTTTTTTCATAATTCCCAATCCTATCCATCGCATCTCGTGCATTGCGGTTATTTCTGCCTTATACAACACCTGAGGACAGCCTAAAGTCTTACATTTTTGAGTTGCCATCTGGGATGGAAGGGTTCTCATGTTCCAAGTACATACTCTGAAGGCGTTATCCGTTGACGTGTCTGTTTTTGTTGCCATTTGAGGGTTATCATTATCAAGGCTCCTCGTGTCTCTCTCATAACTGAATTTTTTAAGGTGGTAGTGAAGTTAACCCGACGACACAATCCCTTAACCCGTGGGACTAGGCCCTTGTTAAGCCTAAGAACAGCAGGCCGGATAATTAGATTCCAGGAGCCCACGGTGATAGGAGCGCTATAGTCGGTCCGTATAAAGGGTACATCCGCCACCACCTCTTTTCCAGCAACCTGCAAGTACTGAAAATCCTTTCTGACCTCTTATCTATAGTATGCTTAAGTAGCTCATGTAAGATCTCTGTCTTCATCTTTTGGTGACACCGTTGATTCTCTATATGTTGAATTCATTTGCCACTCACCATCCTTCTGACAGGCTCATCCAAGATTTCACCCGAATTATACAAAGCGAGTCATTTCCAACAGAACAATGCCATATCTAATATTATAAAAGCCTCTGTTCATGAAAACATACATAGAGGAGAGGAGCTATCATTAAAAATTCATTCACTTTCACGATTCAGAAGTTGATATAAATCTTCTATTTAAAAAAGAAAAAAAAAACGGTCACGTAAAGAATATTAAAGATATACCGAAGTTTACAAATATACCCCACCTTGATTCATTTAAAAAAAAATCCTCCCCCAATTGAATTTTATATGATTCCCTTTTTTTTTAATGTAAGAATTAACAACCAAGATTATACAAATAAATGAGAAACAATCATCGCAAAAATTTGATTCAAATCCTTAAACGTTCAGTTTGAGAATCAATTTAGAGCTGGCAATTAACTTATACCCAGTGTCCAATCATGATGCCCTTCAATTTGCTAAATCGATCTCACCCAAAGGATAAGAGAAAAAACAAAAAACAAAAAAAATTGTACAGCAACATTTTTCCATGCAAGAAAATAAAAAGGAAATCGAAAATCTTACAACATTTAGAAAAAACCTAACCAACCCCACTACCAATCTCTTGGCTGTCGCATCAAATGAATTCATGAATTTGTCCTAAGGGAGCCGATGAAAGCCATCATCAATATTACTGTTGCAGTGAGTATATTCGATATGAAGGCAACAACGCCAATCGAAAGGACGACCAACTAGGATGACGACGAACGACGAGGAGGACGACGATAGCGACAATGTCAACGACAACTACGGTCACAAAGGATTTCTCCGGCTGATATGACTTACCAATGCAATTTTTCCTATTAACCTCACAGTGTCCTGAATCATTTTTGCTCCACTGATTCGGACAAGGATGATTAGGAATGCAAATTTCTGAGCTGTTTGCAATGTCATTTTTCATGAATTCACAGTGCGTGCAAGAGAAAAAAAAGAAATCTAAAATATTATTTGAACTGAAAATGAATATGAGTAATGAAAGAAAAGTTTTTATTTTTTTAAATCCTGCCGGATGCATTGTATGCACTGATTTAGGTGAATTAAAAAAAAAAAACTATTTTTTTTTTGGTCGGAATATAGTTCAGCCGACTTAAACATTTGTACAATTAGATATTGATAAGAGTTTTAAATTTTATTTCCTTCAAAAACGCTAAAAGACCCACTTCACGATCTCACAAAGTGAAAATAAAGTGGGAATCAATTTCATACGAGTGCCGAAAATGATTTTCTTATTTTGCTTCCACACTTGCATCGAAAGAAATCAGTTTCACCATAACCTCAAACGCACAAATAATGTGTGATGGTTTAAGAATCGATTATAAAAATTTTCATTATTGACAAATGTCAAATTATGTTTGATGCACTGTCAATTTGTGTGAGATGAGAAATCATAGTTGAGGCCGTGAGTGCAAAAGCGGTTTAACCAATTTTTTGGCATAATATTGATACTTTTGTCTTTTATTTTCACATAAATGCATGAAAGAGCCCTCTAAGCCACTGACTTTACATTTGTAACCTTAAACTATATAGTATTGAAAATGGGTGGGGTACGAAATCCCGAATTATAAAATCCCAAATGGGCAAAGTCCCGAATGGTTAAAATGCCGAATGCCATAATCCCGAATATCAGAATCCCGAATGCCCAAACCCCGAATGGATTTGTAATGTTTTTGGAATTAAAAATCGCACGATTTCAATATTATCAGGTTGATTGGTATAAGGTGCACCAAAAAGCTAGAGCGAGTTGGTTGGGTTAAGACAAGAATAAAATCGTATTGGAGGGTGGGTCTATTTCCCCCCGTTTAGACAGGAAGGGCAATTTTTTAAAAAAATGACTTAAAACAGAAAACAAAATTTAAAAACAACGGTACAGTTTACAAAACCATGCTATACCTTTTTGGAAGGCCAAAAATCTCTTCTATGATTTTCATTTTAAATTAAGTTGTGTTAGTAAATAGTTTTTGAAAAATTAATTTTCAAACTCGAAATTTAAAAAAAAAAAATAACAAAAAACTTTCAAATTATTTTTTTTTTTCAAAATTGAATGTAATTAAATATAATTTTTATTTTCAAAATTCAGTGATCTTATTAATTTTCATTAAAAAACAGAAAACCGGATGCTAAAATGTATCTAAGTTTTTGAGAAATAAAAATGAAATGAAAAGTACTTTTTTCTAAGGAAAGCACTTTTTTATGGTTTTCCCAAGTTTGATCTGCTCAGGTCAATTATAAAATAAGCGGACTACCCCTTTTTTATTGCATTCCATCTAGTTTTGAGCAAATAATAAAAAAAAAAAATAAACTGGATTAATTAGATTTCACCTTTTTTTATTGAGGCATGTGTTCAATTTAACACAAAATTGACCTGCACGTACCTATTTCTCAAATAAAAAGGATTACCTATACCAAATAAAAAAAAAACAAATATGTTTTACCTAACCACAAATAAATATGGAAGGACATTATTTCTAAATTGCGTATCAAATCGTCAGTACAAAACGATATGGCAAGTTACTCTCGGGAAGAATTGACAGATATGCACTATTACTACGGTTTAGCGGATGGTTCCAGTTGGGAAGCACAGAGATTGTACGCTGAAAGGTTCCCAAATAGAAGATATCCCCACTATTCACTTTTTGCAAGACTTCACAACCGTCTTCGGGAACATGGATTGCTGGAGACTTGAAGGATGTCTACTACCTGACCCGGAAAACGTTGTTCTGCCATATAAATTACTATATCAAATAAATCGATAGCAGGTATAAATCGTAAGTTATCTAAATACTTAATTTGATACTGAAAGTGAGCAGTTGTTGTGTTTTGCAGTTCTGTTCTAGAAGTTTTTCAGGCTCGATTTCGGATGCAGCTGTACAACAGTGTACCGGCCCGGTTACTTAAGGTACGACGACCATGGATATAACTTATTCGCCGTGGAGAATTGAGGATAGCTTATCGATGTGAAATCAGCACTCGAGCATCCACTAGTTTTTGATACTTGAATGACAGTGTCCAGTGTGCTCTGCGGCGGGGAACATCGAACAAACCTATTGACGTGAAGTGTTAAGGTGACTGGCCGACGGCTGCATCTGAAATCGGGCCCAAAAAATTCCAAGAACAGAATCAGACAGTATCGTCATAAAAACTAGCAAAGTTATTTGACATTCAACTTTTGCCAGTACCTGATTTCAATTTTGCTGCTCTGTCGCATCAATAAAATAGGTTGAGAATCGATGAAAATTGAAACAAAATACATGAGTTTTGTTCCATTTTTCAAAGCTTCTCGACCAAGAGTTACAGAGAGGAAACCCGGAGTGCGTGAGAGCAAATTTTGTGCACGCCCGAACACACATCGAACACAGTGCAAATAAAATGGGGTGACAAAAGTGTCACATAAAAATACATAGAAATACAAAAATACAAAAATCAGTCAATTATCGAAATAAAAATGTTTCTTAGTTTTTGAGAAATCAAAAACACACATACAAAATTAATTTCTTCATGAATGTATCCATAATATTAATACCTTTGTTCGTTTTTTTTGGGAAAGGTAGATTTTTTTTAATTTATCAAAAACTATAAAAAGATTTATGTGCGGGAAATCACCACCGCCATTTGGGATGATTTTACTGTAACGTGCCCAACTTGTGCTGCCATGTGCCGTATTTAAATAAAATGCACGACTGGATCGCACGTACTTGCTCTTATGTTCAAGTTGTGTGGAACTTAAGAACTTTAAATATATTCAAGTAATTATAGAAAAAGTATAAAAAAAGCATTTAAATCGTTCTTTTAATTGTTTAAACAGCCTGATAAATAACTTAGAGCGCAAAAAAAAGTATGCCATTTGATTACTTAAGAAAATATCAATATATGCAAAAAAAAAATTTAAAATCGTTGGAGCCGTTTTCTTAAAAATTAATTTTTTATATATAAAATGTTTGTAACATTTTTCAAAAAAAAATTTGGTATGCCGATTTTGAGTATATATTAATATACATTTAAAACTGAAATTTCAAAATAATTCATCAACCCGTTTTTGAAATATTGAATTTTCAAAAAAAAAATTTGAATCTTTTTTTAATAATCCAAAATTTATTTTTTCAAAAATTTTGGTATGCAGTATTATTTATATTCTAACAAAGCTTTTGTGCAAAAAATTTTATTGAAATCGGATAAGAGGTTAATGAGAAAACAAAAAATCAAAAAAACCGTTATATGACAGGTACCGTTAATAAATGTTTTTGGTGATTTTTTTTCTTACTAAAAGGTATATCATATCTACAATAATACACTGATTTTTTTTGTATTAAAATCGTTGGAGCCATTTTTGAGATAAATAAGCTTTTCCTTAACGGTTGTATGACAAATACCGTTATTTTTTGAGCTAAAAAAAAAATTTCAATTTCCCCTCTGGAGAGTTACAAAAAAACCTTAAGTTCAAAATTTGAAGAAAATCGCTTCAGTGGCTTAGGCTGTAGGTTGAGGTACGGACAGACAGACAGACAGACAGAATTGTGCCACCCACTTTTTTCGTGTTCTCTATCATCGTAATGTCATGTTTGATTGTTATCTCGAAATTTTTTTTTTTGCACGAATCCAAAACTTGCCCTATAGTATCTATATCGCAAGCAAAAAAATTGTGATAAGGGCATGGTCTTAAGAGGGTACCCATTTTTGTTAGCGTGATGTTAGCACCACCATTTTCGATTTTCGAAAAAAAAAGTTGTGCTGTATTGTGCTCAACTTGTGCCGTTAATATTTTTTAAAAATTTGCAGATTTGAAAATTTTACGAATGAAATTTTTGCGAAATTTCTTAAAAAAAAGTTATGTTGCTTTGTGCTTAGAAAATGTTACTAAGAACCAAAAAGAAAAAAATCGCATAGTTGCAACTATTACGGCCAAAACATAACTTTGCGAAGGGCTGTAGCGTGAAGTTAAAAGCCTGATGTTAACAGAAAATAATTACCTTAAAATATCGACTCTCTATGGCTAGTCCCTTAAAAATTGAAAGTGTCAAAGTTTCCAAAAATCTGTTGTGTCATTTTTTAACCTGAGTGGTTTTTGAAACTTTGCTTTTTTGAGAAGAAAATGAATTTCGAAAATATTTTAATTTGATTAAGGAAGATGAAATACAGAAACTTTTTTAGTGGTGAAGAAACTCGACGTCAAACTTATCAACAAAAAAAAAAACGGGATTTTGACATGTTGTTGGTAGAATATCTCACAAACATGACGTGCGAGAGTAATTTTAACTTTGGATTCGGATTCAGGATGCCAAAATCCTTAGTAAAAATATGGTCTGGTACATTTTCAAAACTTTTAAAACAAAGTTTCAACCTGTAGGTTTAAAAGATTTTCTTGAGAAACCTTTGGCTTTGATTACAAGTTATCTGGGGCTGATCAATTTCTAGGACTAGTTGACATTTTCTTACCAATTACTGAACAAATAGATGGCCTTTTCTTCAAATTTCCCATATACATACATATGTATATTGGTATGAGTTGCCTAAAAACAGAAATGTTTTATCCGAGGTTACTGCCTCTTGCGAGCTAGGAACTGACAAATCCTCCAAGAGTGTACTTGTCATGAAAAAGTGCTTCTTATTTGCCGTTCGGACTCGGCAAAAAAATCTAGGTCGCCTCAATTCCTGCCAACAACACGCCCACAGGAATGGTTGAGAGTTGTAAGTCACTAGGCTCTGGTTCTCCATGTGTTGTTGCGCCACCCAATTTATTTATTTATGAGGTGCCAAAGGTATCCAGAACCCCCAAAAGGTTATCAAACTCTGCCTCAGACGCATTTTCTATGCCGACAAAATGTGTCAACTATGAATTTCCACCATTTCCATAAGTATACCTACTTTCAGCTTTAAAAAAAAACATACAATTTTACGACTCTCACTCAAGTCCCGTTAACGTTTTGCGTAATGAAACTCTACAGTCTACACGAAATAAAGCACCTGCATAGGTTCTTATGTGCAATGTACCTATACATTATATCCCCTCAGCAGCGTTTACAATAGACGTCATTTGAATATCTCTTTGTTTGAGGTGAAGCGCTTTCAGATGATAAAAGAGGGGGAGGGCTGTTGCGTGTCGGTCTTAAGACGAATGGTGCGTAGTTGATATGAAATGCAAATGTCTACCTGAGCCCGCCACGCCATAAACACACTTTGCTTTGCTTGTGTTTCTCTTTAAACAGAAACAAATTAGAAGTTACGCTCGAGCAGCTCCAGATTTACCTTCCACTATACCAGCCAGCCCAGCACCCCCACCAGAAATCAAAGAGGGATGAGGCCAAGTACCGAGACGCGACGACAAGAACTCAACAACAAAGCAGCTATATGATATTCAATTGCGATTTGAATGTTTATCCTCGTCTGTATCAGTTCCAATTAATCGCATAATACGTGCGAGCTCCGCAGCTTTTTGCTGGGATGGGCAAAGACTGATGATGATGATGTACTGAAACTCAAGCCTCGTCTCTCCTCAAACCCAACTGCAATTATCCATTGCTGATTTTCATGTTGACGACGGGGATTAGAAATTATGAGTGTTCGTTAAACTTTAAACTAGGTACCTACGTACCTATATCTTTTGCGCGTAATTAATATGCAAATTAACGAATGTGCCTTTTTAGAAAGGTCTGCATTAAAATTTTGTAACGTTAGATGAGAGGACTTGAAAATCTTTTTTTCTTGTTGTTGTTTTTTTTTTTTTTTGTTATTCTTCAACACACAGGCATTAAGCATCATAATTGAATCATAAGTTAATTTTAAATTTGTTTCGTACCCAAACGCCAAAGTGAACCCATTCCTTCATTTTCACTACAGCAACTATACCTGAGGCCGTTTGTCCCTTATTCTCATGATGGAAAAAGGGGGTCAACATTTTATGTTTAACTTTCCTTGTTTTGATGATGGACGTGCATGCGAGTGTGAGACAGAATAGGGCAACCTCAGGACGACAGTTAAAAAAAAATCTCATCCTGTCGAGGAGCAACCAACACTGTACGTACACTCTAACCTGCCTAGAGAAGAGGAGAGTGTGGACACAACAGGTTCCGTGATAAGGTCACAAGGCACATGGAGGAGTAAAAACTTTGTTGAGTGATTCGTGGACAGGTTAAGTGGCAAATTTTCTAATTGTACCCCCAAGGGATTTGGCTATCCGTATAATTATGATGGTTGGATAGGTAGGTACACATGGCAAACAACAGGAAAAGAGGTCACAGCTCCACTATCGTCTAGTTTCTGTGTTAGACAAGATTTTCAGCCACTTGTAGAAGAATAGTTTAGTATACCTATGAGCGTGCGACTAATTGCTCTTGACACGTTTACATATATACAGAAACTAAAATGAATAAGTATAGAGCTCCACCTCTATCAACTATAATATGTAGGTGGGTAGGTATGTACGTGCTTGCTACACATGCATCAAGTTGAGATTTATAAATTTTGTTTTTATGGAAGTTTGATTGATATGAACTTAAATTTGTTGTCTGTCTTGAGACTATGGTCGTAGGTAGGTAATTTGAATTTTATATGTTGGTCGACGGTGGTTTTTTGGTGGTAAATCATCACGCCTTTCCAAAAGAGTGTTGTAAGTCCTTTGCTTTTCTTTCGGGTCTAGGGCGAGTGAACCCAAATAAACAAATCGCTTTTCTCAAAGCAAAAATAGTCTTAGTCCAAATTTGGCAGAGAGGAAGATTATCCGAACGTGGAGTTTAAATCCAAAATTGGGTAACCCAAGGCTGCATACTGTCACCAATACTTTTTTTTAAGAGATAAAATCAATGCAGCTTTAACGATTGGAAATGCCGGAATTCATTGGACTCTGGAAAATTCATAACTCGAAAAGCTTAGCAGATGAAAATTATAACGTTTAATTAATTAATCCTCCTCTAGGTTTTGGGGTTTGTGTCGTCGGGTAAGCCCCCCTCACCACGTTAAGACATAGCGGTAATAAAAGAGACACGAGTAGTCTTGAATAATGATAGATTACCTTCAAATGGGCAACAAGAACCCTTTACACCCCAGGTGCAACTCAAATACTTAAATCTGTACTCAAAATATAAGCCTTATAATGTACACATGCCCTTCATTATGCAATTGAAAGCTCCTTAAAAAGATGAGTTTCATGGCCTTCTGGACAAACCTTACGGAGCCTGTCTGGAGTACGATACAAAAATTTTGCTCGGAGACCTCAATGCTCAAATTGGAAAAGAAGATCTTCAGTGGATAAGTTATTACGCACAGCCTCTACGAAAAGCCAAATGATAATGGCCTCCAACTAATACACTTTTCAGTAGCTCTTAATACGGTGATAAGCACTAGTTTTCCACGGTTAAGAATCCACAAAGCAACTTGGATCTTTTCAAATGGCCGATACGCCAACCAAATCGACGGGCACCACGCCTGTCACATCTTAGACGTTCGTGATTTTCGAGGGGCTAACGTCAACTCTAACCATTTCCTTGTTGCGACTGCCTGGGGTCCGTCCAGCTGCGTCCGCCAAATTCGACTGCTGTCCTACGACTGACTGATACTGACATGTCCATTCAGTTCGACAGATATGCTTATACTGGCTGAGACACTTCTGTTCAGTTCATCGGATATCCTAAGACTGACTGAGACACGTTCGTTCTGTTCGACGGATACTCCAGGACTGAAATATTGTGTACTCTGTCAAGTCTAAATATCAAATTAACAAATCTTTACTTACAGCGACGGGTTACCACCATGATGCACATGCGAAAATGCTTCAACGGAAAACATTAGCAGCGAGGGAAGAGTATCGAGCAAGGAGAAGAGAGGAAAAGAAGATCCTATGTAACGAGAAGAGGGTGTACGCAGCCTCCCAGCTCAAAGAGATCGAAGAGTTTAGCGATCGAAACAATACCCAAAAGTTTAACTAAAAAAGACAAGTAACTAGCTGCTGCCCTTAAAACTGGAACGCAGGTTTTTCGAAACAGCGAAGGTAACCTATTCACTGAAGCATAGGGAATAGTAGAAGTATTCAAGTAGCATTTCCAGAATCTGGACATCAGGTAGAACGAGAATTAAGAAAAAAAGAGAACCCTTCTCCAGTAAATGGAGATTCATTACTTACTAACTTATGTTGACGCTACAGTTCGGGTTGGACCGGGGCCTCAACAAATAAGCTTCTTCCAGCCAGCTAGATTTCTAGCTATTTGGTTGAGGTCTTCTTCCACTTGCATGCACCACCTGTTACACTATCCACCTCTATTGCACCACCGCCGTCCCACAGTGTTGGATTCAAAGACTTTTTGGGCCAGAGCATTGATGTTCATTCGCTCTAGGTGACCCAGCCATCTTAGTCCTTGCATTTTCACTTATGTGGCTAGGTTGGTGTCACTTTACAGTACGTACAGTCAGTTTGTTGTTGTATCTTTTCCTCCATTCCCCATCTATACAGACGGGATCAACAATCACCCAGAGAAGTTTTTTCTCAAACTGCCTTAGGCGTTCTCAAACACCTTTAATAGTGTCCATGACTCTGCACCATACATAAGGACCAGGATTATAAGCGTCTTGTGAAGACCCAATACCACCACCCAGTATAAAAGAGGTAGAATTAGCTTTAAAGAAGCTAAAGAACAGCAAGATTACCGGATCTGATGGTTTCTTACATCAACTCATCAAGCAAGTCTGGGTGGAGAGAAGCATACTCAAAGACTGGTGTGTTAGCTCCTTATATCCCATTTACAAAAAGGCAAATGTGAACTCTGTTATCAAGATGTGGATGTAGTCCAGAAAATCAAAGCACATTTACTACATTGACTCAGCCACATTAAGCGAATGGAAAATAGTACTCCATCCATGAGAGTCCCTTTGAATTCCAGCCCCCAGGCTCGAGAAAAAGAAGAAGACCAAACATCCGATCTAAAGATCAAGCCATCTCGGATGCCAGAAAGCTTAGTTTAGAAGACTGGAAGCAGCGTGCTCGGGATCGTAGATAATGGAAGGCTGCAACCCTTCATGGATTGTGAGCTGGATAAGTAGCCACCTAGATTTTTGATATCACACCTTTGGATTCTTTCTTTGCGCCTATATGTTAAGTGAAAATTCTTTCCCGATAAGCCAATTACAATTACAAGGTATGGGAAGCCAATGGGGTAATGGAGGGACCTATGTAATCTGATGGGCAGAGATTAAAAGCACTTAATGATGACGTGAGGTACTCTGGGAGGATTTATCATTTTACGATAAAGGTGGTAGGTACCACTAAAAAAAAAAAAAATAGGTTGAATAAGCTGGATTGAAACTTGGACCTCTTTCGGTTACTCCTAAGACTAGCCATCCAAATTAATAAATCCTTAACGATCTTGTTATTGACTTATCACAATTTCTCATATTTAAAATATTTAAAAAATTTTATCCCTCAAATATTTTGCCTAATAATGCTGTCAACAATTCAATTAACTCACTTTATGTCCTTCAAGTCTTTTTATCGACATTTTTATTAACAGTTATTAAGTTGCAGAAATTTCTATCAGCTTACCGTGTTCGTCTTCGGTATAGCCCCTATACCACTGATGTATCTCACATCAATGCCTGTATAAGGACAAACCTATCATCTGTAGCTTGAACCACAGAGTAAAGGTATGTACGGGTGTATGTATATAGGACAAAAATGGATGCCTACCCTCTTCTTCCTTGAGTCATACTCTTCCATCAGGAACAAGTTAAAAAAAAAACCAAAACTGAATTTCTTAATCGCCATCGAAATGTACAACAACAACACAAGATGAACACAACCAGACAACAAAAAAAAACTCCTCCTTTCTTGTCTTGCATTGAATTCCATACAGAAGAAAAATTGAAGAAAAAAAAAAAAAACACAAAAGGGAGCAAAACTACAAGAAAAGATCCTTTTATAGAGCAGCCATCCACTTAATATAAAATGCTTTTACGTTAGTGGAAGCAAAAAGGATCCTTGGAAGACCAACACCCACCAGCCCATAACAAACCACCCATCAACGACATCATTCTATTCATATTCGGTGAATGTTTTTTTTTTTTTGTTGTTAATGTAAAAGGACATTCTATTAACATCGAACGCTGGTTCTTCCTTTTTATAGTTTTGTACTTTTAAATTGCTGATTTAACAATTTACAAAAATAAGCAGGAAGGACTTTATTCATTTTTTTTTTACTTCCGAAAAGTAGTTTCAAATTTCGACAAACACGCGTGCATAAAAGGACGTTGCAAAATATTGGGTGTAATTGAAGGAAAAGGACTTCGTTCATTGAAGCGAAGCAATAAAGGACGACTTTTTCAATTCGAAATTTACATTTTAAAGCAAGTTATTCCATGTCAGAGTGAGAGTATAGGTACCTATAGTAGACGTGGCAATAGCATCAGCAGCAACGGCAACAACATCTACTGTGTGATGCAGTGGAAGAGGTAATTTAATTTCGTTACTGTTGCAGGATTAAACTTTTCAACAGTTAGCGTAACTTGTTGGCTTCCTTTTGTTTCATTGCAATGAGCCGACAATGCCATACATGTGGAGAACCTTCATATCATATCCTTTCCATCATACAAAACAATTGTCCTTGTGGGGTCAGCGTGTTGAGAGCGAGCGAGTGTATACCTTAATGGTAAATTGAGAACATCAGAGGTTCTATGGAATTTCAACCCTTCTTGTGAAATTGTGTGTGTGTTTTTTTCCTTTTGAGCACAGGATTATCTCCTTCTTTTGTATGAACCAGGGCTAAGAGATGAATGGCGTATGCGGTAAGGGTATGATATCCTGAAATAATACCAGAAATTATGATAACGGCTACTTTATACGAGTATACTATAAGGGAAACGAATCATCTGTGTCCACTTTAAATAAAAAGAGGGATTTTATAACTTATACTCAACTCTCATACCTGTCTTCAGGGTTGAACAGAAGGTTTTGTGTTAAGAAAGGCGAAAGTAATTCATTGGATTCGGTGAAAAGGATATAAAAAGCATATCTGTATGTATGTGAAACTAGGGCATTTGGCAATGTCCAAAATTCTCTGAAATTGCTAATAGACACTTTACCTTTATTTTCAAAACTTAAAGAAGGTTCAAAGTTCAAGGTTTTCAATTTTGACCACAATTTTATACACAAAGATTAAGTTTCAGTTAATCAGTGGGAGCATAATGATGCTTTGCTTTTGTTTAATTATTTACATAATTAATTTATTTAAAGTTTTAAGTATTTAATTCTCTTTTCAGACTGGCTTCACAGTTTCAGAGACATTATGTTTTCATCAAGCGTTTCCGATGTGGCACGATCCTGCTTTTTTTAAAACGGCAGTTTCATCCTGGTAAGGTGGCACGAAAAAATTCAATATGGCACGCATTTCATATTTCTATTTTATGCTTAAATTAAAGCGAATTTTGGCGCAATTTTATGAAAATTGTTACAAATGGGGTCTGTAGTAGCCTGGGTTCGTCCAGATACGTTTGCCTAGTCCAACGAATGTTCTGTGTCTGCCCCCAGACTCGCACATCAGTTCTGTTTGACGGATCTCCCAAGATTGACTGAGACATGCCCGTGTTTTACGGATATCCCAAGACTGATTGAGACACGTCCGTTCTGTTTGACGGATATCCTAAGACGGAAAGATTGTATGCTTTGTCGAGTTTAAATATTAAACTTACAAATCTTTACTGACAGAGCCAGGTCACAATATCTGCCTTTTTGGATTATCACTTGTTTCTTGAAACGAAGAGTGGTTGTTGAGTAAAAATGTTGACTAGGGTCCGGTTTTTTCGCATGTCCAAGGAGGCTGCGTTTTTTGGTTTTGGTTATAAATCGCCTAATTGGGTTTGAAGTACCAATGTTACGCAAATGACTAGATGGCGCAGGGACATAAGTCCCCGGGACATAAGTTCCAATTTTTGTTCGGGACTTAAGATGAAATTTACTTGGACATAAGTCCCGAATTCGATTCGGTAAGCCCCACAATCTAAAATTGGGCGTTATGTCCCCGGGCCTTATGTCCCTGTGCCACAAAATTGTTTTTGTTTCATTCGGAACTTATGTCCCATGTTCGACAAAAAAAATCAGGACTTATGTCTCTGTATAATGGGACATAAGTCCCGAATTCGATTTGGGGCTTATGACCCAGTAAAGTGGGACATAAGTTCCGAAAAAAAATTTGGGACTTATCTATGTCCCTGCGCCGACTTGACTTCCCTCATTTTTTTCCACAACTTTACATCAAATGTTACACCTATTTGTCACGTGTTAGGGTAGGCAGATTGTTCTTGGTTCAACACCTCAAAAGCTATTTAAATATTTATAAAACTTAACAATATTACGCAAATGACTTCGTTTTTTATGCCGTTGGCTCTTGGATTATTTCAAAGAGTGATCATTGAAAAAATGTTCAATATTCTAAGAACTTGGTCATTATTCCAAAATAGTTTTTTGCTCTTAAGTCTAGTACATACTTCCTCGTGAAGTGAACAATCACCAGTGAAGAAAGTGATTTTTTGAAATTGTTCACTGGTACAGACTTGCGAATGTGTCGTGAACGTTTGACGTTTAAAACCTCAATGACTTCAATGAAGCATTCTTCTTTTGTAATCGAACTGTCAACTGTTCACCAAGAGTTCCCATCATTTTGCACGTGGATGAAAGCTCTCCAGACAGCTCCACGAGCACGTTCACGGGTGAACAAAAATGCAAATTTTGTATGGGTTCACGACATGATTCACAAGTATGTACTAGGCTTTAAGGATGAAGCAATGTGCAAAATGTTTTCAATTGTTCCTTTTTAAAATTATTCAGGTAGCAAATTGAAGCTCAAATCCTTCCCTGTATAAAACCACACCACCTACTTACATGACACAAAACGAAATTATTACAATTTGGCTTAGGGCTGCTATTTTAGTCTTTTTCGAAAGAAAGACTTAGAGGTATGATGCGTCAATTTATGTGAAGATGATTCGACATTTCGAATGGTAACTTCGCATTTTCATATCCAGATCCTTACTCTTATAGCCAGTCCTATCCACTCTTCACGATGACCAGATGAAAATTTTAAAAACCACCAGCGTACATATTTTATCCTTCATAGGATCATAGTCATCATACAATATAAATTATTATGATTCCATACAATGTCTCATTCTCGCTCTGGGCCAGTCATTTCATGCTGGACCCTGGTGTTAGAGAGAGGGTACTTAGAGAATCTTTTCACGTAATGTTTTCATTCTTGCACATCCATTTTTCCAATTGAACGCTTTGAACTCTGTGTGGACTGACCATCATCGACAAAAAAAAACCACTCGTATACATATAGTTGTGAATACAGCAAATAATATAACGTTTCGTGATGCAAGTCCTCTTTACACAGTGTTCATTGAAACGGAATCACCTTTCGATGAATAATTACATACGACCGAAAGTGACACCACTATTGCTGGTCGAAAACGTGACTTCCCCCATAGGAACTCTCTCCCTCCTTATAAAGATTGTCCTGAATAAGAAGTTTGTTTAAAAAAATATCTTTATTGAGACCAATATTACATGACTTATGTCCTTGAATAACAATTTATCCTCAAAATGCGTATGACTCTGGCTCCATTGTTCAATTCGATAAATTTTAAATATGAAATTGTCCGGTAATTTATCCAAAAACGAACATGGACGCTTTGTCATCTTCATTTGAATTTCACTCTTCTGCCTGACCTGACCTGGTGGATTGGGGCCGGGCCGGGCCGGGCGGTTGCATTTGCACAGCACAACAGAGCACATAAGGGCTATAGGGAAAACGGTAGAATAAGGTTACATTAATTAACTATCCGAGGGTTGGTGTACATTTTTAATGACCCAAAGGATTTTTTTTTAATAAAATTATTACATATTATTATAATAAACGCGAGTTAATTGGCAATTTCGTGTTCCAGTAATAGAGCGGACTCAATCTGAATTGCAAACAAAATGGAGATGGCAAACAGGATGTTGGGTTGGAAGTTAAGTTGGGTTGGGACGCCAATGACGACCAACATCGACACAGAGGGAGAAGTTCCTGGTTGCCATAAAAATTGGTTGCTGGCATGTCCCTTTTTTGGTTTGGGATTTTTTTCTGAACTATTCATAGAGAGGTAGAAGAGGGCACCTGTGTCCCTGATGCTTTGTGTGTGAGGACAGGAGGAGGATCAGGACAAGGTAATTTTCCGAGAAAATTCCTGGAAAAACCAGTGTGCCAAACTGGTAGTCATCGTCGTCGTCGTTTCCGTGTCGGTTGGATGGTTCGTAAGCGTTGGATTGTCGTTAAGTCGATAATTGGACATTTCCCGGCTGAGTTTAATGAAACCAATTACAAGTAGTGGACACAATTTTGTGATGTTTCGCCCAACGATACGACTTTGCATTTGCATACATTCATTCAGGAGCATTTCGAATGCGATTAAGACACGATATGGACCAACATGGTACAATACCTAGTATACCACATCCAGGAGAGCAGTATAGGTATAGCCTGCATCAGAATGGTCCTGGTATTGATAATGATGATATGATTATCCGGGACAGATCCTTTTATCGTTTTCCAGAGTAATTAACACAGAACGCATTATAGATATACTATACATGGGACATTTTATGAATGGCGCAATCTGCATGAAATTAAGAATGAAATCTGAATCTCCACTCTATGCTCTATACATATATGTAGGTATCGGGACCTGCTCTACCCGCTGCTAAAGGTGTTTGGCTATAATATAGAATGGCTTGATTCTGATGATGGCTATACCTACTTCAGGTGATTGGGTTAGGGAAATTAATTTTTTTTATGTTATGGTCACTTGAGATTCCAATTAGTGTTTAAAGGTGTATTGTAAACGAACCAAAGTTATACTCTGTATGGTGGTGATGGTAAGGAATTTAAATTTTCTATTAGGAACTTTGGAATAAATGCAACAATTTTTTTTCTGGTTAGTTGATTGCTTGAATAAAGGAGGAAAATGGTAATTCAATGCAAATGTAAGGGATATGCTAATTTTGATTCTGGGAGTTTTGAATGAGATTTTTTTTATGGAGAATTGCTTGTGATAATCTTGTTAACAGATCAAAGATTACTGACGTTGATAATATTATGAAGTACATAGATGCAAATTTGCAATTTGGAAATTTAAAGCAGTTTTCTTTAAGGAGGGTTTACATTTTCATGCGCTCAATTGGTTTGAATAGTTTTAGTGTTTTAGAGTTTAAACATATTATGGCTTTGGATTGCTCCAATTCAGTTTGGTGATCCTTGATATGCTTTTGGCTTTAGAAAGGCTCAGAATTTTTGTATTTAAATAAGAGATCAGAGCTCTTAATTAATCGAATGCTTTATTTCAACTGTCTTAAACAAATTGAGCTTTTTAGAAGGATAATAAAATATGTACAGCCAATTCATACCTAGCAACAAATAAAAGTTAAGAAAGTATACAAAATTTTCAGTTAAGCTTTGGTAAACTATTTTTAATTTAATACCTACATTTAACAAGAACAAAATAAAATGAAAAGATTATAGTAAAACATTGATGCTTGCGACCGTATGAGTGTTGCCAGATATATGTACTTTAAAAAATAAATATCGGAAAGAAAAGCTTTAAAGTTAAAGGTAAGATCTCTTAAATATGATATCAGGCTCTCGAAATATACTCATCAAGGATATTAAAGAATGTAGTTGGAGGTAGAAAATCAATAAAATCACTTTGGATGCGAATATTTTCTCAATCAGACCATGAAAAAAAATTGGCTTGCATGTGTTTATAGGATTTGAATAGACCTTTCCAAAAACGTATGGCACGATTTATTTCATTAAGTTTGAAAAAAAGTCATTTTTAATTGAAAAAAACGGCTTTTCTTCGAAATCCATTAAAAAATTGAAAGCTCGATTCGTTATATATTCGCATCTAACGAATTGCGTTGGGGGCAGAAATCGAAAAAAATACTTTGACTCGAATTTCCTCAACCAGACCATGAAAAAAAAATTGGCTTGCATGTGTTTATAGGATTTGAATAGACCTTTCCAAAAACGTATGGCACGATTTATTTCATAAAGTTTGAAAAAAAAGTCATTTTTAATTGAAAAAAACGGCAAGGGGTTAGTCCATGCTTTTCTTCGAAATCCATGAAAAATTTTCGTGATGAAATTTTTACATTTTTGGAAAGGTGTGTTAATTTCCTATTCAGCACTGAAAACCGAAACAATTTTAAAAGCTCGATTCGTTAGATATTCGCATCTAACGAATTGCGTTGGGGGCAGAAATCGAAAAAAATACTTTGACTCGAATTTCCTCAACCAGACCATGAACACAAATTTGGCTTTCATGTGTTTATAGGATTTGAATAGACCTTTCCAAAAACGTATGGCACGATTTATTTCATTAAGTTTGAAAAAAAAGTCATTTTTAATTGAAAAAAACGGCAAGGGGTTAGTCCATGCTTTTCTTCGAAATCCATGAAAAATTTTCGTGATGAAATTTTTACATTTTTGGAAAGGTGTGTTAATTTCCTATTCAGCACTGAAAACCGAAAGAATTTTAAAAGCTCGATTCGTTAGATATTCGCATCTAACGAATTACGTTGGGGGCAGAAATAAAAAAAAAAATACTTTGACTCGAATTTCCTCAACCAGACCATGAAAAAAATATTGGCTTGGATGCGTCGATAGGATTTGAATAGACCTTTCCAAAAACGTATGGCACGATTTTTTTCATTAAGTTTGAAAAAAAAGTCATTTTTAATTGAAAAAAACCGCAAGGGGTTAGTCCATGCTTTTCTTCGAAATCCATGAAAAATTTTCGTGATGAAATTTTTATATTTTTGGAAAGGTGTGTTAGTTTTCTATTCAGCACTGAAACCGAAAAAATTTTAATAGCTCGATTCGTTAGATATTCGCATCTAACGAAAAAAATACTTTGACTCGAATTTCCTCAACCAGACCATGAAAAAAATATTGGCTTGGATGTGTCGATAGGATTTGAATAGATCTTTCCATTGACGTGCGCTGCAATTTATTTTATAAAAAATACAAAAAGTTCTCGCAAGTCTACGCACATCTAAGCAGATCTACGCATATCTACGCAATTCTACGCATTTCTACGCAATTCTACGCATATATACGCAGATCTACGCAAGTAACTTTGGATGCGTATATCTCGAGAACCAGATATCGTAGAAGGTTCTAGTTTTCAGTTTTGGAAAGCTTTCGAAAACGTCTCTCGACAAGGTAGGTAGTTGGTGCAGAAAATCGGTTAAACACTTTGGATGCGAATATTTTCTCAAGAAGACCATGAAAAAAAATTTGGCTTGCATGTGTTTATAGGATTTGAATAGACCTTTCCAAAAACGTATGGCACGATTTTTTTCATTAAGTTTGAAAAAAAAGTCATTTTTAATTGAAAAAAACGGCAAGGGGTTAGTCCATGCTTTTCTTCGAAATCCATGAAAAATTTTCCTGATGAAATTTTTATATTTTTGGAAAGGTGTGTTAATTTCCTATTCAGCACTGAAAACCGAAACAATTTCAAAAGCTCGATTCGATTCGTTAGATATTCGCATCTAACGAATTGCGTTGGGGGCAGAAATCGAAAAAAAATACTTTGACTCGAATTTCCTCAACCAGACCATGAAAAAAATATTGGCTTGGATGCGTCGATAGGATTTGAATAGACCTTTCCAAAAACGTATGGCACGATTTATTTCATTAAGTTTGAAAAAAAAGTCATTTTTAATTGAAAAGGGGTTACGTCCATGCTTTTCTTCGAAATCCATGAAAAATTTTCGTGATGAAATGTTTACATTTTTGGAAAGGTGTGTTAATTTCCTATTCAGCACTGAAAACCGAAACAATTTTAAAAGCTCGATTCATTAGATATTCGCATCTAACGAATTGCGTTGGGGGCAGAAATCGAAAAAAATACTTTGACTCGAATTTCCTCAACCAGACCATGAAAAAAATATTGGCTTGGATGTGTCGATAGGATTTGAATAGATCTTTCCATTGACGTGCGCTGCAATTTATTTTATAAAAAATACAAAAAGTTCTCGCAAGTCTACGCACATCTAAGCAGATCTACGCATATCTACGCAATTCTACGCATTTCTACGCAATTCTACGCATATATACGCAGATCTACGCAAGTAATTTTGGATGCGTATATCTCGAGAACCAGATATCGTAGAAGGTTCTAGTTTTCAGTTTTGGAAAGCTTTCAAAAATGTCTCTCGATTTTTCTTGCCTTCTTCAAGGCATGGATTCGAAAATATCGCCATTCAAAGGCAATAAGGTAGGTAGTTGGTGCAGAAAATTGGTTAAACACTTTGGATGCGAATATTTTCTCAACCAGACCATGAAAAAAAATTTGGCTTGCATGTGTTTATAGGATTTGAATAGACCTTTCCAAAAACGTATGGCACGATTTTTTTCATTAAGTTTGAAAAAAAAGTCATTTTTAATTGAAAAAAACGGCAAGGGGTTAGTCCATGCTTTTCTTCGAAATCCATGAAAAATTTTCGTGATGAAATTTTTATATTTTTGGAAAGGTGTGTTAATTTCCTATTCAGCACTGAAAACCGAAACAATTTCAAAAGCTCGATTCGATTCGTTAGATATTCGCATCTAACGAATTGCGTTGGGGGCAGAAATCGAAAAAAATACTTTGAGTCGAATTTCCTCAACCAGACCATGAAAAAAATATTGGCTTGGATGCGTCGATAGGATTTGAATAGACCTTTCCAAAACGTATGGCACGATTTATTTCATTAAGTTTGAAAAAAAAGTCATTTTTAATTGAAAAAAACGGCAAGGGGTTAGTCCATGCTTTTCTTCGAAATCCATGAAAAATTTTCGTGATGAAGTTTTTACATTTTTGGAAAGGTGTGTTAATTTCCTATTCAGCACTGAAAACCGAAACAATTTTAAAAGCTCGATTCGTTAGATATTCGCATCTAACGAATTGCGTTGGGGGCAGAAATCGAAAAAAATACTTTGACTCGAATTTCCTCAACCAGACCATGAAAAAAATATTGGCTTGGATGTGTCGATAGGATTTGAATAGACCTTTCCAAAAACGTATGGCACGATTTATTTCATTAAGTTTGAAAAAAAGGTAATTTTTAATTGAAAAAAACGGCAAGGGGTTAGTCCATGCTTTTCTTCGAAATCCATGAAAAATTTTCGTGATGAAGTTTTTACATTTTTGGAAAGGTGTGTTAATTTCCTATTCAGCACTGAAAACCGAAACAATTTTAAAAGCTCGATTCGTTAGATATTCGCATCTAACGAATTGCGTTGGGGGCAGAAATCGAAAAAAATACTTTGACTCGAATTTCCTCAACCAGACCATGAAAAAAATATTGGCTTGGATGTGTCGATAGGATTTGAATAGACCTTTCCAAAAACGTATGGCACGATTTATTTCATTAAGTTTGAAAAAAAGGTAATTTTTAATTGAAAAAAACGGCAAGGGGTTAGTCCATGCTTTTCTTCGAAATCCATGAAAAATTTTCGTGATGAAGTTTTTACATTTTTGGAAAGGTGTGTTAATTTCCTATTCAGCACTGAAAACCGAAACAATTTTAAAAGCTCGATTTGTTAGATATTCGCATATAACGAATTGCGTTGGGGGCAGAAATCGAAAAAAATACTTTGACTCGAATTTCCTCAACCAGACCATGAAAAAAAAAATTGGCTTGCATGTGTTTATAGGATTTGAATAGACCTTTCCAAAAACGTATAGCACGATTTATTTCATTAGGTTTGAAAAAAAAAGTCATTTTTAATTGAAAAAAACGGCAAGGGGTTAGTCCATGCTTTTCTTCGAAATCCATGAAAAATTTTCGTGATGAAATTTTTACATTTTTGGAAAGGTATGTTAATTTCCTATTCAGCACTGAAAACCGAAACAATTTTAAAAGCTCGATTCGTTAGATATTCGCATCTAACGAATTGCGTTGGGGGCAGAAATCGAAAAAAATACTTTGACTCGAATTTCCTCAACCATACCATGAAAAAAATATTGGCTTGGATGTGTCGATAGGATTTGAATAGACCTTTCCAAAAACGTATGGCACGATTTATTTCATTAAGTTTGAAAAAAAGGTAATTTTTAATTGAAAAAAACGGCAAGGGGTTAGTCCATGCTTTTCTTCGAAATCCATGAAAAATGTTCGTGATGCAGTTTTTACATTTTTGGAAAGGTGTGTTAATTTCCTATTCAGCACTGAAAACCGAAACAATTTTAAAAGCTCGATTCGTTAGATATTCGCATCTTACGAATTGCGTTGGGGGCAGAAATCGAAAAAAATACTTTGACTCGAATTTCCTTAACCAGACCATGAAAAAAATATTGGCTTGGATGTGTCGATAGGATTTGAATAGACCTTTCCAAAAACGTATGGCACGATTTATTTCATTAAGTTTGAAAAAAAAGTCATTTTAAATTGAAAAAACGGCAAGGGGTTAGTCCATGCTTTTCTTCGAAATCCATGAAAAGTTTTCGTGATGAAATTTTTACATTTTTGGAAAGGTGTGTTGATTTCCTATTCAGCACTGAAAACCGAAACAATTTTAAAAGCTCGATTCGTTAGATATTCGCATCTAACGAATTGCGTTGGGGGCAGAAATCGAAAAAAATACTTTGACTCGAATTTCCTCAACCAGACCATGAAAAAAATATTGGCTTGGATGTGTCGATAGGATTTGAATAGACCTTTCCAAAAACGTATGGCACGATTTATTTCATTAAGTTTGAAAAAAAGGTAATTTTTAATTGAAAAAAACGGCAAGGGGTTAGTCCATGCTTTTCTTCGAAATCCATGAAACATTTTCGTGATGAAGTTTTTACATTTTTGGAAAGGTGTGTTAATTTCCTATTCAGCACTGAAAACCGAAACAATTTTAAAAGCTCGATTCGTTAGATATTCGCATCTAACGAATTGCGTTGGGGGCAGAAATCGAAAAAAATACTTTGACTCGAATTTCCTCAACCAGACCATGAAAAAAAAAATTGGCTTGCATGTGTTTATAGGATTTGAATAGACCTTTCCAAAAACGTATAGCACGATTTATTTCATTAGGTTTGAAAAAAAAGTCATTTTTAATTGAAAAAAACGGCAAGGGGTTAGTCCATGCTTTTCTTCGAAATCCATGAAAAATTTTCGTGATGAAATTTTTACATTTTTGTAAAGGTGTGTTAATTTCCTATTCAGCACTGAAAACCGAAACAATTTCAAAAGCTCGATTCGTTAGATATTCGCATCTAACGAATTGCGTTGGGGGCAGAAATCGAAAAAAATACTTTGACTCGAATTTCCTCAACCAGACCATGAAAAAAAAATTGGCTTGCATGTGTTTATAGGATTTGAATAGACCTTTCCAAAAACGTATAGCACGATTTATTTCATTAGGTTTGAAAAAAAAGTCATTTTTAATTGAAAAAAAACGGCAAGGGGTTAGTCCATGCTTTTCTTCGAAATCCATGAAAAGTTTTCGTGATGAAATGTTTACATTTTTGGAAAGGTGTGTTAATTTCCTATTCAGCACTGAAAACCGAAACAATTTTAAAAGCTCGATTCGTTAGATATTCGCATCTAACGAATTGCGTTGGGGGCAGAAATCGAAAAAAAATACTTTGACTCGAATTTCCTCAACCAGACCATGAAAAAAATATTGGCTTGGATGTGTCGATAGGATTTGAATAGACCTTTCCAAAAACGTATGGCACGATTTATTTCATTAAGTTTGAAAAAAAAGTCATTTTTAATTGAAAAAAACGGCAAGGGGTTAGTCCATGCTTTTCTTCGAAATCCATGAAAAATTTTCGTGATGCAGTTTTTACATTTTTGGAAAGGTGTGTTAATTTCCTATTCAGCACTGAAAACCGAAACAATTTTAAAAGCTCGATTCGTTAGATATTCGCATCTAACGAATTGCGTTGGGGGCAGAAATCGAAAAAAATACTTTGACTCGAATTTCCTCAACCATACCATGAAAAAAATATTGGCTTGGATGTGTCGATAGGATTTGAACAGACCTTTCCAAAAACGTATGGCACGATTTATTTCATTAAGTTTGAAAAAAAAGTCATTTTAAATTGAAAAAACGGCAAGGGGTTAGTCCATGCTTTTCTTCGAAATCCATGAAAAGTTTTCGTGATGAAATTTTTACATTTTTGGAAAGGTGTGTTAATTTCCTATTCAGCACTGAAAACCGAAACAATTTCAAAAGCTCGATTCGTTAGATATTCGCATCTAACGAATTGCGTTGGGGGCAGAAATCGAAAAAAATACTTTGACTCGAATTTCCTCAACCAGACCATGAAAAAAATATTGGCTTGGATGTGTCGATAGGATTTGAATAGACCTTTCCAAAAACGTATGGCACGATTTATTTCATTAAGTTTGAAAAAAAAGTCATTTTTAATTGAAAAAAACGGCAAGGGGTTAGTCCATGCTTTTCTTCGAATACCATGAAAAATTTTCGTGATGCAGTTTTTACATTTTTGGAAAGGTGTGTTAATTTCCTATTCAGCACTGAAAACCGAAACAATTTTAAAAGCTCGATTCGTTAGATATTCGCATCTAACGAATTGCGTTGGGGGCAGAAATCGAAAAAAATACTTTGACTCGAATTTCCTCAACCAGACCATGAAAAAAATATTGGCTTGGATGTGTCGATAGGATTTGAATAGACCTTTCCAAAAACGTATGGCACGATTTATTTCATTAAGTTTGAAAAAAAGGTAATTTTTAATTGAAAAAAACGGCAAGGGGTTAGTCCATGCTTTTCTTCGAAATCCATGAAAAATTTTCGTGATGAAGTTTTTACATTTTTGGAAAGGTGTGTTAATTTCCTATTCAGCACTGAAAACCGAAACAATTTTAAAAGCTCGATTTGTTAGATATTCGCATATAACGAATTGCGTTGGGGGCAGAAATCGAAAAAAATACTTTGACTCGAATTTCCTCAACCAGACCATGAAAAAAATATTGGCTTGGATGTGTCGATAGGATTTGAATAGATCTTTCCATTGACGTGCGCTGCAATTTATTTTATAAAAATTACAAAAAGTTCTCGCAAGTCTACGCACATCTAAGCAGATCTACGCATATCTACGCATTTCTACGCAATTCTACGCATATATACGCAGATCTACGCAAGTAACTTTCGATGCGTATATCTCGAGAACCAGATATCGTAGAAGGTTCTAGTTTTCAGTTTTGGAAAGCTTATGAAAATGTCTCTCGATTTTTGATTTTTCTTGCCTTCTTCAAGGCATGGATTCGAAAATATTGCCATTCAAAGGCAACAAGGTAGGTAGTTGGTGCAGAAAATCGGTTAAACACTTTGGATGCGAATATTTTCTCAACCAGACCATGGCTTGCATGTGTTTATAGGATTTGAATAGACCTTTCCAAAAACGTATGGCACGATTTATTTCATTAAGTTCGAAAAAAAGTAATTTTTAACTGAAAAAAACGGCTAGGGGTTAGTCCATGCTTTTCTTCGAAATCCATGAAAAATTTTCGTGATGAAATTTTTACATTTTTGGAAAGGTGTGTTAATTTCCTATTCAGCACTGAAAACCGAAACAATTTCAAAAGCTCGATTCGTTAGATATTCGCATCTAACGAATTGCGTTGGGGGCAGAAATCGAAAAAAATACTTTGACTCGAATTTCCTCAACCAGACCATGAAAAAAAAATTGGCTTGCATGTGTTTATAGGATTTGAATAGACCTTTCCAAAAACGTATAGCACGATTTATTTCATTAGGTTTGAAAAAAAAAGTCATTTTTAATTGAAAAAAACGGCAAGGGGTTAGTCCATGCTTTTCTTCGAAATTCATGAAAAATTTTCGTGATGAAATTTTTACATTTTTGAAAAGGTGTGTTAATTTCCTATTCAGCACTGAAAACCGAAACAATTTTAAAAGCTCGATTCGTTAGATATTCGCATCTAACGAATTGCGTTGGGGGCAGAAATCGAAAAAAATACTTTGACTCGAATTTCCTCAACCATACCATGAAAAAAATATTGGCTTGGATGTGTCGATAGGATTTGAACAGACCTTTCCAAAAACGTATGGCACGATTTATTTCATTAAGTTTGAAAAAAAAGTCATTTTAAATTGAAAAAACGGCAAGGGGTTAGTCCATGCTTTTCTTCGAAATCCATGAAAAGTTTTCGTGATGAAATTTTTACATTTTTGGAAAGGTGTGTTAATTTCCTATTCAGCACTGAAAACCGAAACAATTTCAAAAGCTCGATTCGTTAGATATTCGCATCTAACGAATTGCGTTGGGGGCAGAAATCGAAAAAAATACTTTGACTCGAATTTCCTCAACCAGACCATGAAAAAAATATTGGCTTGGATGTGTCGATAGGATTTGAATAGACCTTTCCAAAAACGTATGGCACGATTTATTTCATTAAGTTTGAAAAAAAAGTCATTTTTAATTGAAAAAAACGGCAAGGGGTTAGTCCATGCTTTTCTTCGAATACCATGAAAAATTTTCGTGATGCAGTTTTTACATTTTTGGAAAGGTGTGTTAATTTCCTATTCAGCACTGAAAACCGAAACAATTTTAAAAGCTCGATTCGTTAGATATTCGCATCTAACGAATTGCGTTGGGGGCAGAAATCGAAAAAAATACTTTGACTCGAATTTCCTCAACCAGACCATGAAAAAAATATTGGCTTGGATGTGTCGATAGGATTTGAATAGACCTTTCCAAAAACGTATGGCACGATTTATTTCATTAAGTTTGAAAAAAAGGTAATTTTTAATTGAAAAAAACGGCAAGGGGTTAGTCCATGCTTTTCTTCGAAATCCATGAAAAATTTTCGTGATGAAGTTTTTACATTTTTGGAAAGGTGTGTTAATTTCCTATTCAGCACTGAAAACCGAAACAATTTTAAAAGCTCGATTTGTTAGATATTCGCATATAACGAATTGCGTTGGGGGCAGAAATCGAAAAAAATACTTTGACTCGAATTTCCTCAACCAGACCATGAAAAAAATATTGGCTTGGATGTGTCGATAGGATTTGAATAGATCTTTCCATTGACGTGCGCTGCAATTTATTTTATAAAAATTACAAAAAGTTCTCGCAAGTCTACGCACATCTAAGCAGATCTACGCATATCTACGCAATTCTACGCATTTCTACGCAATTCTACGCATATATACGCAGATCTACGCAAGTAACTTTGGATGCGTATATCTCGAGAACCAGATATCGTAGAAGGTTCTAGTTTTCAGTTTTGGAAAGCTTATGAAAATGTCTCTCGATTTTTGATTTTTCTTGCCTTCTTCAAGGCATGGATTCGAAAATATTGCCATTCAAAGGCAACAAGGTAGGTAGTTGGTGCAGAAAATCGGTTAAACACTTTGGATGCGAATATTTTCTCAACCAGACCATGGCTTGCATGTGTTTATAGGATTTGAATAGACCTTTCCAAAAACGTATGGCACGATTTATTTCATTAAGTTCGAAAAAAAGTAATTTTTAACTGAAAAAAACGGCAAGGGGTTAGTCCATGCTTTTCTTCGAAATCCATGAAAAATTTTCGTGATGAAATTTTTACATTTTTGGAAAGGTGTGTTAATTTCCTATTCAGCACTGAAAACCGAAACAATTTCAAAAGCTCGATTCGTTAGATATTCGCATCTAACGAATTGCGTTGGGGGCAGAAATCGAAAAAAATACTTTGACTCGAATTTCCTCAACCAGACCATGAAAAAAAAATTGGCTTGCATGTGTTTATAGGATTTGAATAGACCTTTCCAAAAACGTATAGCACGATTTATTTCATTAGGTTTGAAAAAAAAAGTCATTTTTAATTGAAAAAAACGGCAAGGGGTTAGTCCATGCTTTTCTTCGAAATTCATGAAAAATTTTCGTGATGAAATTTTTACATTTTTGGAAAGGTGTGTTAATTTCCTATTCAGCACTGAAAACCGAAACAATTTTAAAAGCTCGATTCGTTAGATATTCGCATCTAACGAATTGCGTTGGGGGCAGAAATCGAAAAAAATACTTTGACTCGAATTTCCTCAACCATACCATGAAAAAAATATTGGCTTGGATGTGTCGATAGGATTTGAATAGACCTTTCCAAAAACGTATGGCACGATTTATTTCATTAAGTTTGAAAAAAAGGTAATTTTTAATTGAAAAAAACGGCAAGGGGTTAGTCCATGCTTTTCTTCGAAATCCATGAAAAATTTTCGCGATGAAGTTTTTACATTTTTGGAAAGGTGTGTTAATTTCCTATTCAGCACTGAAAACCGAAACAATTTTAAAAGCTCGATTCGTTAGATATTCGCATCTAACGAATTGCGTTGGGGGCAGAAATCGAAAAAAATACTTTGACTCGAATTTCCTCAACCAGACCATGAAAAAAAAATTGGCTTGCATGTGTTTATAGGATTTGAATAGACCTTTCCAAAAACGTATAGCACGATTTATTTCATTAGGTTTGAAAAAAAAAGTCATTTTTAATTGAAAAAAACGGCAAGGGGTTAGTCCATGCTTTTCTTCGAAATCCATGAAAAATTTTCGTGATGAAATTTTTACATTTTTGGAAAGGTGTGTTAATTTCCTATTCAGCACTGAAAACCGAAACAATTTTAAAAGCTCGATTCGTTAGATATTCGCATCTAACGAATTGCGTTGGGGGCAGAAATCGAAAAAAATACTTTGACTCGAATTTCCTCAACCAGACCATGAAAAAAAAATTGGCTTGCATGTGTTTATAGGATTTGAATAGACCTTTCCAAAAACGTATAGCACGATTTATTTCATTAGGTTTGAAAAAAAAAGTCATTTTTAATTGAAAAAAACGGCAAGGGGTTAGTCCATGCTTTTCTTCGAAATCCATGAAAAATTTTCGTGATGAAATTTTTACATTTTTGGAAAGGTGTGTTAATTTCCTATTCAGCACTGAAAACCGAAACAATTTTAAAAGCTCGATTCGTTAGATATTCGCATCTAACGAATTGCGTTGGGGGCAGAAATCGAAAAAAATACTTTGACTCGAATTTCCTCAACCATACCATGAAAAAAATATTGGCTTGGATGTGTCGATAGGATTTGAATAGACCTTTCCAAAAACGTATGGCACGATTTATTTCATTAAGTTTGAAAAAAAGGTAATTTTTAATTGAAAAAAAACGGCAAGGGGTTAGTCCATGCTTTTCTTCGAAATCCATGAAAAATTTTCGTGATGAAGTTTTTACATTTTTGGAAAGGTGTGTTAATTTCCTATTCAGCACTGAAAACCGAAACAATTTTAAAAGCTCGATTCGTTAGATATTCGCATCTAACGAATTGCGTTGGGGGCAGAAATCGAAAAAAATACTTTGACTCGAATTTCCTCAACCAGACCATGAAAAAAAAATTGGCTTGCATGTGTTTATAGGATTTGAATAGACCTTTCCAAAAACGTATAGCACGATTTATTTCATTAGGTTTGAAAAAAAAAGTCATTTTTAATTGAAAAAAACGGCAAGGGGTTAGTCCATGCTTTTCTTCGAAATTCATGAAAAATTTTCGTGATGAAATTTTTACATTTTTGGAAAGGTGTGTTAATTTCCTATTCAGCACTGAAAACCGAAACAATTTTAAAAGCTCGATTCGTTAGATATTCGCATCTAACGAATTGCGTTGGGGGCAGAAATCGAACAAAATACTTTGACTCGAATTTCCTCAACCATACCATGAAAAAAATATTGGCTTGGATGTGTCGATAGGATTTGAATAGACCTTTCCAAAAACGTATGGCACGATTTATTTCATTAAGTTTGAAAAAAAGGTAATTTTTAATTGAAAAAAACGGCAAGGGGTTAGTCCATGCTTTTCTTCGAAATCCATGAAAAATTTTCGCGATGAAGTTTTTACATTTTTGGAAAGGTGATATTCGCATCTAACGAATTGCGTTGGGGGCAGAAATCGAAAAAAATACTTTGACTCGAATTTCCTCAACCAGACCATGAAAAAAAAATTGGCTTGCATGTGTTTATAGGATTTGAATAGACCTTTCCAAAAACGTATAGCACGATTTATTTCATTAGGTTTGAAAAAAAAAGTCATTTTTAATTGAAAAAAACGGCAAGGGGTTAGTCCATGCTTTTCTTCGAAATCCATGAAAAATTTTCGTGATGAAGTTTTTACATTTTTGGAAAGGTGTGTTAATTTCCTATTCAGCACTGAAAACCGAAACAATTTTAAAAGCTCGATTCGTTAGATATTCGCATCTAACGAATTGCGTTGGGGGCAGAAATCGAAAAAAATACTTTGACTCGAATTTCCTCAACCATACCATGAAAAAAATATTGGCTTGGATGTGTCGATAGGATTTGAATAGACCTTTCCAAAAACGTATGGCACGATTTATTTCATTAAGTTTGAAAAAAAGGTAATTTTTAATTGAAAAAAACGGCAAGGGGTTAGTCCATGCTTTTCTTCGAAATCCATGAAAAATTTTCGTGATGAAGTTTTTACATTTTTGGAAAGGTGTGTTAATTTCCTATTCAGCACTGAAAACCGAAACAATTTTAAAAGCTCGATTCGTTAGATATTCGCATCTAACGAATTGCGTTGGGGGCAGAAATCGAAAAAAATACTTTGACTCGAATTTCCTCAACCAGACCATGAAAAAAAAATTGGCTTGCATGTGTTTATAGGATTTGAATAGACCTTTCCAAAAACGTATAGCACGATTTATTTCATTAGGTTTGAAAAAAAAGTCATTTTTAATTGAAAAAAACGGCAAGGGGTTAGTCCATGCTTTTCTTCGAAATCCATGAAAAATTTTCGTGATGAAATTTTTACATTTTTGGAAAGGTGTGTTAATTTCCTATTCAGCACTGAAAACCGAAACAATTTTAAAAGCTCGATTCGTTAGATATTCGCATCTAACGAATTGCGTTGGGGGCAGAAATCGAAAAAAATACTTTGACTCGAATTTCCTCAACCATACCATGAAAAAAATATTGGCTTGGATGTGTCGATAGGATTTGAATAGACCTTTCCAAAAACGTATGGCACGATTTATTTCATTAAGTTTGAAAAAAAGGTAATTTTTAATTGAAAAAAACGGCAAGGGGTTAGTCCATGCTTTTCTTCGAAATCCATGAAAAATTTTCGTGATGAAGTTTTTACATTTTTGGAAAGGTGTGTTAATTTCCTATTCAGCACTGAAAACCGAAACAATTTTAAAAGCTCGATTCGTTAGATATTCGCATCTAACGAATTGCGTTGGGGGCAGAAATCGAAAAAAATACTTTGACTCGAATTTCCTCAACCAGACCATGAAAAAAAAATTGGCTTGCATGTGTTTATAGGATTTGAATAGACCTTTCCAAAAACGTATAGCACGATTTATTTCATTAGGTTTGAAAAAAAAAGTCATTTTTAATTGAAAAAAACGGCAAGGGGTTAGTCCATGCTTTTCTTCGAAATCCATGAAAAATTTTCGTGATGAAGTTTTTACATTTTTGGAAAGGTGTGTTAATTTCCTATTCAGCACTGAAAACCGAAACAATTTTAAAAGCTCGATTCGTTAGATATTCGCATCTAACGAATTGCGTTGGGGGCAGAAATCGAAAAAAATACTTTGACTCGAATTTCCTCAACCAGACCATGAAAAAAATATTGGCTTGGATGTGTCGATAGGATTTGAATAGACCTTTCCAAAAACGTATGGCACGATTTATTTCATTAAGTTTGAAAAAAAGGTAATTTTTAATTGAAAAAAACGGCAAGGGGTTAGTCCATGCTTTTCTTCGAAATCCATGAAAAATTTTCGTGATGAAGTTTTTACATTTTTGGAAAGGTGTGTTAATTTCCTATTCAGCACTGAAAACCGAAACAATTTTAAAAGCTCGATTCGTTAGATATTCGCATCTAACGAATTGCGTTGGGGGCAGAAATCGAAAAAAATACTTTGACTCGAATTTCCTCAACCAGACCATGAAAAAAAAATTGGCTTGCATGTGTTTATAGGATTTGAATAGACCTTTCCAAAAACGTATAGCACGATTTATTTCATTAGGTTTGAAAAAAAAAAGTCATTTTTAATTGAAAAAAACGGCAAGGGGTTAGTCCATGCTTTTCTTCGAAATTCATGAAAAATTTTCGTGATGAAATTTTTACATTTTTGGAAAGGTGTGTTAATTTCCTATTCAGCACTGAAAACCGAAACAATTTTAAAAGCTCGATTCGTTAGATATTCGCATCTAACGAATTGCGTTGGGGGCAGAAATCGAAAAAAATACTTTGACTCGAATTTCCTCAACCATACCATGAAAAAAATATTGGCTTGGATGTGTCGATAGGATTTGAATAGACCTTTCCAAAAACGTATGGCACGATTTATTTCATTAAGTTTGAAAAAAAGGTAATTTTTAATTGAAAAAAACGGCAAGGGGTTAGTCCATGCTTTTCTTCGAAATCCATGAAAAATTTTCGCGATGAAGTTTTTACATTTTTGGAAAGGTGTGTTAATTTCCTATTCAGCACTGAAAACCGAAACAATTTTAAAAGCTCGATTTGTTAGATATTCGCATATAACGAATTGCGTTGGGGGCAGAAATCGAAAAAAATACTTTGACTCGAATTTCCTCAACCAGACCATGAAAAAAATATTGGCTTGGATGTGTCGATAGGATTTGAATAGATCTTTCCAAAATTTATTTTATAAAAATTACAAAAAGTTCTCGCAAGTCTACGCACATCTAAGCAGATCTACACATATCTACGCAATTCTACGCATTTCTACGCAATTCTACGCATATATACGCAGATCTACGCAAGTAACTTTGGATGCGTATATCTCGAGAACCAGATATCGTAGAAGGTTCTAGTTTTCAGTTTTGGAAAGCTTATGAAAATGTCTCTCGATTTTTGATTTTTCTTGCCTTCTTCAAGGCATGGATTCGAAAATATCGCCATTCAAAGGCAACAAGGTAGGTAGTTGGTGCAGAAAATCGGTTAAACACTTTGGATGCGAATATTTTCTCAACCAGACCATGAAAAAAAATTTGGCTTGCATGTGTTTATAGGATTTGAATAGACCTTTCCAAAAACGTATGGCACGATTTATTTCATTAAGTTCGAAAAAAAAGTAATTTTTAACTGAAAAAAACGGCAAGGGGTTAGTCCATGCTTTTCTTCGAAATCCATGAAAAATTTTCGTGATGAAATTTTTACATTTTTGGAAAGGTGTGCTAATTTCCTATTCAGCACTGAAAACCGAAACAATTTCAAAAGCTCGATTCGTTAGATATTCGCATCTAACGAATTGCGTTGGGGGCAGAAATCGAAAAAAATACTTTGACTCGAATTTCCTCAACCATACCATGAAAAAAATATTGGCTTGGATGTGTCGATAGGATTTGAATAGACCTTTCCAAAAACGTATGGCACGATTTATTTCATTAAGTTTGAAAAAAAGGTAATTTTTAATTGAAAAAAACGGCAAGGGGTTAGTCCATGCTTTTCTTCGAAATCCATGAAAAATTTTCGTGATGAAGTTTTTACATTTTTGGAAAGGTGTGTTAATTTCCTATTCAGCACTGAAAACCGAAACAATTTTAAAAGCTCGATTCGTTAGATATTCGCATCTAACGAATTGCGTTGGGGGCAGAAATCGAAAAAAATACTTTGACTCGAATTTCCTCAACCAGACCATGAAAAAAAAATTGGCTTGCATGTGTTTATAGGATTTGAATAGACCTTTCCAAAAACGTATAGCACGATTTATTTCATTAGGTTTGAAAAAAAAAGTCATTTTTAATTGAAAAAAACGGCAAGGGGTTAGTCCATGCTTTTCTTCGAAATTCATGAAAAATTTTCGTGATGAAATTTTTACATTTTTGGAAAGGTGTGTTAATTTCCTATTCAGCACTGAAAACCGAAACAATTTTAAAAGCTCGATTCGTTAGATATTCGCATCTAACGAATTGCGTTGGGGGCAGAAATCGAAAAAAATACTTTGACTCGAATTTCCTCAACCATACCATGAAAAAAATATTGGCTTGGATGTGTCGATAGGATTTGAATAGACCTTTCCAAAAACGTATGGCACGATTTATTTCATTAAGTTTGAAAAAAAGGTAATTTTTAATTGAAAAAAACGGCAAGGGGTTAGTCCATGCTTTTCTTCGAAATCCATGAAAAATTTTCGCGATGAAGTTTTTACATTTTTGGAAAGGTGTGTTAATTTCCTATTCAGCACTGAAAACCGAAACAATTTTAAAAGCTCGATTTGTTAGATATTCGCATATAACGAATTGCGTTGGGGGCAGAAATCGAAAAAAATACTTTGACTCGAATTTCCTCAACCAGACCATGAAAAAAATATTGGCTTGGATGTGTCGATAGGATTTGAATAGATCTTTCCAAAATTTATTTTATAAAAATTACAAAAAGTTCTCGCAAGTCTACGCACATCTAAGCAGATCTACACATATCTACGCAATTCTACGCATTTCTACGCAATTCTACGCATATATACGCAGATCTACGCAAGTAACTTTGGATGCGTATATCTCGAGAACCAGATATCGTAGAAGGTTCTAGTTTTCAGTTTTGGAAAGCTTATGAAAATGTCTCTCGATTTTTGATTTTTCTTGCCTTCTTCAAGGCATGGATTCGAAAATATCGCCATTCAAAGGCAACAAGGTAGGTAGTTGGTGCAGAAAATCGGTTAAACACTTTGGATGCGAATATTTTCTCAACCAGACCATGAAAAAAAATTTGGCTTGCATGTGTTTATAGGATTTGAATAGACCTTTCCAAAAACGTATGGCACGATTTATTTCATTAAGTTCGAAAAAAAAGTAATTTTTAACTGAAAAAAACGGCAAGGGGTTAGTCCATGCTTTTCTTCGAAATCCATGAAAAATTTTCGTGATGAAATTTTTACATTTTTGGAAAGGTGTGCTAATTTCCTATTCAGCACTGAAAACCGAAACAATTTCAAAAGCTCGATTCGTTAGATATTCGCATCTAACGAATTGCGTTGGGGGCAGAAATCGAAAAAAATACTTTGACTCGAATTTCCTCAACCATACCATGAAAAAAATATTGGCTTGGATGTGTCGATAGGATTTGAATAGACCTTTCCAAAAACGTATGGCACGATTTATTTCATTAAGTTTGAAAAAAAGGTAATTTTTAATTGAAAAAAACGGCAAGGGGTTAGTCCATGCTTTTCTTCGAAATCCATGAAAAATTTTCGTGATGAAGTTTTTACATTTTTGGAAAGGTGTGTTAATTTCCTATTCAGCACTGAAAACCGAAACAATTTTAAAAGCTCGATTCGTTAGATATTCGCATCTAACGAATTGCGTTGGGGGCAGAAATCGAAAAAAATACTTTGACTCGAATTTCCTCAACCAGACCATGAAAAAAAAATTGGCTTGCATGTGTTTATAGGATTTGAATAGACCTTTCCAAAAACGTATAGCACGATTTATTTCATTAGGTTTGAAAAAAAAAGTCATTTTTAATTGAAAAAAACGGCAAGGGGTTAGTCCATGCTTTTCTTCGAAATTCATGAAAAATTTTCGTGATGAAATTTTTACATTTTTGGAAAGGTGTGTTAATTTCCTATTCAGCACTGAAAACCGAAACAATTTTAAAAGCTCGATTCGTTAGATATTCGCATCTAACGAATTGCGTTGGGGGCAGAAATCGAAAAAAATACTTTGACTCGAATTTCCTCAACCATACCATGAAAAAAATATTGGCTTGGATGTGTCGATAGGATTTGAATAGACCTTTCCAAAAACGTATGGCACGATTTATTTCATTAAGTTTGAAAAAAAGGTAATTTTTAATTGAAAAAAACGGCAAGGGGTTGTTAGTCCATGCTTTTCTTCGAAATCCATGAAAAATTTTCGTGATGAAGTTTTTACATTTTTGGAAAGGTGTGTTAATTTCCTATTCAGCACTGAAAACCGAAACAATTTTAAAAGCTCGATTCGTTAGATATTCGCATCTAACGAATTGCGTTGGGGGCAGAAATCGAAAAAAATACTTTGACTCGAATTTCCTCAACCAGACCATGAAAAAAAAATTGGCTTGCATGTGTTTATAGGATTTGAATAGACCTTTCCAAAAACGTATAGCACGATTTATTTCATTAGGTTTGAAAAAAAAAAGTCATTTTTAATTGAAAAAAACGGCAAGGGGTTAGTCCATGCTTTTCTTCGAAATCCATGAAAAATTTTCGCGATGAAGTTTTTACATTTTTGGAAAGGTGTGTTAATTTCCTATTCAGCACTGAAAACCGAAACAATTTTAAAAGCTCGATTTGTTAGATATTCGCATATAACGAATTGCGTTGGGGGCAGAAATCGAAAAAAATACTTTGACTCGAATTTCCTCAACCAGACCATGAAAAAAATATTGGCTTGGATGTGTCGATAGGATTTGAATAGATCTTTCCAAAATTTATTTTATAAAAATTACAAAAAGTTCTCGCAAGTCTACGCACATCTAAGCAGATCTACACATATCTACGCAATTCTACGCATTTCTACGCAATTCTACGCATATATACGCAGATCTACGCAAGTAACTTTGGATGCGTATATCTCGAGAACCAGATATCGTAGAAGGTTCTAGTTTTCAGTTTTGGAAAGCTTATGAAAATGTCTCTCGATTTTTGATTTTTCTTGCCTTCTTCAAGGCATGGATTCGAAAATATCGCCATTCAAAGGCAACAAGGTAGGTAGTTGGTGCAGAAAATCGGTTAAACACTTTGGATGCGAATATTTTCTCAACCAGACCATGAAAAAAAATTTGGCTTGCATGTGTTTATAGGATTTGAATAGACCTTTCCAAAAACGTATGGCACGATTTATTTCATTAAGTTCGAAAAAAAAGTAATTTTTAACTGAAAAAAACGGCAAGGGGTTAGTCCATGCTTTTCTTCGAAATCCATGAAAAATTTTCGTGATGAAATTTTTACATTTTTGGAAAGGTGTGTTAATTTCCTATTCAGCACTGAAAACCGAAACAATTTCAAAAGCTCGATTCGTTAGATATTCGCATCTAACGAATTGCGTTGGGGGCAGAAATCGAAAAAAATACTTTGACTCGAATTTCCTCAACCATACCATGAAAAAAATATTGGCTTGGATGTGTCGATAGGATTTGAATAGACCTTTCCAAAAACGTATGGCACGATTTATTTCATTAAGTTTGAAAAAAAGGTAATTTTTAATTGAAAAAAACGGCAAGGGGTTAGTCCATGCTTTTCTTCGAAATCCATGAAAAATTTTCGTGATGAAGTTTTTACATTTTTGGAAAGGTGTGTTAATTTCCTATTCAGCACTGAAAACCGAAACAATTTTAAAAGCTCGATTCGTTAGATATTCGCATCTAACGAATTGCGTTGGGGGCAGAAATCGAAAAAAATACTTTGACTCGAATTTCCTCAACCAGACCATGAAAAAAAAATTGGCTTGCATGTGTTTATAGGATTTGAATAGACCTTTCCAAAAACGTATAGCACGATTTATTTCATTAGGTTTGAAAAAAAAAGTCATTTTTAATTGAAAAAAACGGCAAGGGGTTAGTCCATGCTTTTCTTCGAAATTCATGAAAAATTTTCGTGATGAAATTTTTACATTTTTGGAAAGGTGTGTTAATTTCCTATTCAGCACTGAAAACCGAAACAATTTTAAAAGCTCGATTCGTTAGATATTCGCATCTAACGAATTGCGTTGGGGGCAGAAATCGAAAAAAATACTTTGACTCGAATTTCCTCAACCATACCATGAAAAAAATATTGGCTTGGATGTGTCGATAGGATTTGAATAGACCTTTCCAAAAACGTATGGCACGATTTATTTCATTAAGTTTGAAAAAAAGGTAATTTTTAATTGAAAAAAACGGCAAGGGGTTAGTCCATGCTTTTCTTCGAAATCCATGAAAAATTTTCGCGATGAAGTTTTTACATTTTTGGAAAGGTGTGTTAATTTCCTATTCAGCACTGAAAACCGAAACAATTTTAAAAGCTCGATTTGTTAGATATTCGCATATAACGAATTGCGTTGGGGGCAGAAATCGAAAAAAATACTTTGACTCGAATTTCCTCAACCAGACCATGAAAAAAATATTGGCTTGGATGTGTCGATAGGATTTGAATAGATCTTTCCAAAATTTATTTTATAAAAATTACAAAAAGTTCTCGCAAGTCTACGCACATCTAAACAGATCTACACATATCTACGCAATTCTACGCATTTCTACGCAATTCTACGCATATATACGCAGATCTACGCAAGTAACTTTGGATGCGTATATCTCGAGAACCAGATATCGTAGAAGGTTCTAGTTTTCAGTTTTGGAAAGCTTATGAAAATGTCTCTCGATTTTTGATTTTTCTTGCCTTCTTCAAGGCATGGATTCGAAAATATCGCCATTCAAAGGCAACAAGGTAGGTAGTTGGTGCAGAAAATCGGTTAAACACTTTGGATGCGAATATTTTCTCAACCAGACCATGAAAAAAAATTTGGCTTGCATGTGTTTATAGGATTTGAATAGACCTTTCCAAAAACGTATAGCACGATTTATTTCATTAGGTTTGAAAAAAAAAGTCATTTTTAATTGAAAAAAACGGCAAGGGGTTAGTCCATGCTTTTCTTCGAAATCCATGAAAAATTTTCGTGATGAAATTTTTACATTTTTGGAAAGGTGTGTTAATTTCCTATTCAGCACTGAAAACCGAAACAATTTCAAAAGCTCGATTCGTTAGATATTCGCATCTAACGAATTGCGTTGGGGGCAGAAATCGAAAAAAATACTTTGACTCGAATTTCCTCAACCATACCATGAAAAAAATATTGGCTTGGATGTCTTTATAGGATTTGAATAGACCTTTCCAAAAACGTATGGCACGATTTATTTCATTAAGTTCGAAAAAAAAGTAATTTTTAACTGAAAAAAACGGCAAGGGGTTAGTCCATGCTTTTCTTCGAAATCCATGAAAAATTTTCGTGATGAAATTTTTACATTTTTGGAAAGGTGTGTTAATTTCCTATTCAGCACTGAAAACCGAAACAATTTCAAAAGCTCGATTCGTTAGATATTCGCATCTAACGAATTGCGTTGGGGGCAGAAATCGAAAAAAATACTTTGACTCGAATTTCCTCAACCATACCATGAAAAAAATATTGGCTTGGATGTGTCGATAGGATTTGAATAGACCTTTCCAAAAACGTATGGCACGATTTATTTCATTAAGTTTGAAAAAAAGGTAATTTTTAATTGAAAAAAACGGCAAGGGGTTAGTCCATGCTTTTCTTCGAAATCCATGAAAAATTTTCGTGATGAAGTTTTTACATTTTTGGAAAGGTGTGTTAATTTCCTATTCAGCACTGAAAACCGAAACAATTTTAAAAGCTCGATTCGTTAGATATTCGCATCTAACGAATTGCGTTGGGGGCAGAAATCGAAAAAAATACTTTGACTCGAATTTCCTCAACCAGACCATGAAAAAAAAATTGGCTTGCATGTGTTTATAGGATTTGAATAGACCTTTCCAAAAACGTATAGCACGATTTATTTCATTAGGTTTGAAAAAAAAGTCATTTTTAATTGAAAAAAACGGCAAGGGGTTAGTCCATGCTTTTCTTCGAAATTCATGAAAAATTTTCGTGATGAAATTTTTACATTTTTGGAAAGGTGTGTTAATTTCCTATTCAGCACTGAAAACCGAAACAATTTTAAAAGCTCGATTCGTTAGATATTCGCATCTAACGAATTGCGTTGGGGGCAGAAATCGAAAAAAATACTTTGACTCGAATTTCCTCAACCATACCATGAAAAAAATATTGGCTTGGATGTGTCGATAGGATTTGAATAGACCTTTCCAAAAACGTATGGCACGATTTATTTCATTAAGTTTGAAAAAAAGGTAATTTTTAATTGAAAAAAACGGCAAGGGGTTAGTCCATGCTTTTCTTCGAAATCCATGAAAAATTTTCGCGATGAAGTTTTTACATTTTTGGAAAGGTGTGTTAATTTCCTATTCAGCACTGAAAACCGAAACAATTTTAAAAGCTCGATTTGTTAGATATTCGCATATAACGAATTGCGTTGGGGGCAGAAATCGAAAAAAATACTTTGACTCGAATTTCCTCAACCAGACCATGAAAAAAATATTGGCTTGGATGTGTCGATAGGATTTGAATAGATCTTTCCAAAATTTATTTTTATAAAAATTACAAAAAGTTCTCGCAAGTCTACGCACATCTAAGCAGATCTACACATATCTACGCAATTCTACGCATTTCTACGCAATTCTACGCATATATACGCAGATCTACGCAAGTAACTTTGGATGCGTATATCTCGAGAACCAGATATCGTAGAAGGTTCTAGTTTTCAGTTTTGGAAAGCTTATGAAAATGTCTCTCGATTTTTGATTTTTCTTGCCTTCTTCAAGGCATGGATTCGAAAATATCGCCATTCAAAGGCAACAAGGTAGGTAGTTGGTGCAGAAAATCGGTTAAACACTTTGGATGCGAATATTTTCTCAACCAGACCATGAAAAAAAATTTGGCTTGCATGTGTTTATAGGATTTGAATAGACCTTTCCAAAAACGTATAGCACGATTTATTTCATTAGGTTTGAAAAAAAAAAGTCATTTTTAATTGAAAAAAACGGCAAGGGGTTAGTCCATGCTTTTCTTCGAAATCCATGAAAAATTTTCGTGATGAAATTTTTACATTTTTGGAAAGGTGTGTTAATTTCCTATTCAGCACTGAAAACCGAAACAATTTTAAAAGCTCGATTCGTTAGATATTCGCATCTAACGAATTGCGTTGGGGGCAGAAATCGAAAAAAATACTTTGACTCGAATTTCCTCAACCATACCATGAAAAAAATATTGGCTTGGATGTGTTTATAGGATTTGAATAGACCTTTCCAAAAACGTATGGCACGATTTATTTCATTAAGTTCGAAAAAAAAGTAATTTTTAACTGAAAAAAACGGCAAGGGGTTAGTCCATGCTTTTCTTCGAAATCCATGAAAAATTTTCGTGATGAAATTTTTACATTTTTGGAAAGGTGTGTTAATTTCCTATTCAGCACTGAAAACCGAAACAATTTCAAAAGCTCGATTCGTTAGATATTCGCATCTAACGAATTGCGTTGGGGGCAGAAATCGAAAAAAATACTTTGACTCGAATTTCCTCAACCATACCATGAAAAAAATATTGGCTTGGATGTGTCGATAGGATTTGAATAGACCTTTCCAAAAACGTATGGCACGATTTATTTCATTAAGTTTGAAAAAAAGGTAATTTTTAATTGAAAAAAACGGCAAGGGGTTAGTCCATGCTTTTCTTCGAAATCCATGAAAAATTTTCGTGATGAAGTTTTTACATTTTTGGAAAGGTGTGTTAATTTCCTATTCAGCACTGAAAACCGAAACAATTTTAAAAGCTCGATTCGTTAGATATTCGCATCTAACGAATTGCGTTGGGGGCAGAAATCGAAAAAAATACTTTGACTCGAATTTCCTCAACCAGACCATGAAAAAAAAATTGGCTTGCATGTGTTTATAGGATTTGAATAGACCTTTCCAAAAACGTATAGCACGATTTATTTCATTAGGTTTGAAAAAAAAGTCATTTTTAATTGAAAAAAACGGCTAGGGGTTAGTCCATGCTTTTCTTCGAAATTCATGAAAAATTTTCGTGATGAAATTTTTACATTTTTGGAAAGGTGTGTTAATTTCCTATTCAGCACTGAAAACCGAAACAATTTTAAAAGCTCGATTCGTTAGATATTCGCATCTAACGAATTGCGTTGGGGGCAGAAATCGAAAAAAATACTTTGACTCGAATTTCCTCAACCATACCATGAAAAAAATATTGGCTTGGATGTGTCGATAGGATTTGAATAGACCTTTCCAAAAACGTATGGCACGATTTATTTCATTAAGTTTGAAAAAAAGGTAATTTTTAATTGAAAAAAACGGCAAGGGGTTAGTCCATGCTTTTCTTCGAAATCCATGAAAAATTTTCGCGATGAAGTTTTTACATTTTTGGAAAGGTGTGTTAATTTCCTATTCAGCACTGAAAACCGAAACAATTTTAAAAGCTCGATTTGTTAGATATTCGCATATAACGAATTGCGTTGGGGGCAGAAATCGAAAAAAATACTTTGACTCGAATTTCCTCAACCAGACCATGAAAAAAATATTGGCTTGGATGTGTCGATAGGATTTGAATAGATCTTTCCAAAATTTATTTTATAAAAATTACAAAAAGTTCTCGCAAGTCTACGCACATCTAAGCAGATCTACACATATCTACGCAATTCTACGCATTTCTACGCAATTCTACGCATATATACGCAGATCTACGCAAGTAACTTTGGATTCGTATATCTCGAGAACCAGATATCGTAGAAGGTTCTAGTTTTCAGTTTTGGAAAGCTTATGAAAATGTCTCTCGATTTTTGATTTTTCTTGCCTTCTTCAAGGCATGGATTCGAAAATATCGCCATTCAAAGGCAACAAGGTAGGTAGTTGGTGCAGAAAATCGGTTAAACACTTTGGATGCCAATATTTTCTCAACCAGACCATGAAAAAAAATTTGGCTTGCATGTGTTTATAGGATTTGAATAGACCTTTCCAAAAACGTATAGCACGATTTATTTCATTAGGTTTGAAAAAAAAGTCATTTTTAATTGAAAAAAACGGCAAGGGGTTAGTCCATGCTTTTCTTCGAAATCCATGAAAAATTTTCGTGATGAAATTTTTACATTTTTGGAAAGGTGTGTTAATTTCCTATTCAGCACTGAAAACCGAAACAATTTTAAAAGCTCGATTCGTTAGATATTCGCATCTAACGAATTGCGTTGGGGGCAGAAATCGAAAAAAATACTTTGACTCGAATTTCCTCAACCATACCATGAAAAAAATATTGGCTTGGATGTGTCGATAGGATTTGAATAGACCTTTCCAAAAACGTATGGCACGATTTATTTCATTCAGTTTGAAAAAAAGGTAATTTTTAATTGAAAAAAACGGCAAGGGGTTAGTCCATGCTTTTCTTCGAAATCCATGAAAAATTTTCGTGATGAAGTTTTTACATTTTTGGAAAGGTGTGTTAATTTCCTATTCAGCACTGAAAACCGAAACAATTTTAAAAGCTCGATTCGTTAGATATTCGCATCTAACGAATTGCGTTGGGGGCAGAAATCGAAAAAAATACTTTGACTCGAATTTCCTCAACCATACCATGAAAAAAATATTGGCTTGGATGTGTCGATAGGATTTGAATAGACCTTTCCAAAAACGTATGGCACGATTTATTTCATTAAGTTTGAAAAAAAGGTAATTTTTAATTGAAAAAAACGGCAAGGGGTTAGTCCATGCTTTTCTTCGAAATCCATGAAAAATTTTCGTGATGAAGTTTTTACATTTTTGGAAAGGTGTGTTAATTTCCTATTCAGCACTGAAAACCGAAACAATTTTAAAAGCTCGATTCGTTAGATATTCGCATCTAACGAATTGCGTTGGGGGCAGAAATCGAAAAAAAAATACTTTGACTCGAATTTCCTCAACCAGACCATGAAAAAAGTATTGGCTTGGATGTGTCGATAGAATTTGAATAGACCTTTCCAAAAACGTATGGCACGATTTATTTCATTAAGTTTGAAAAAAAGGTCATTTTTAATTGAAAAAAACGGCAAGGGGTTAGTCCATGCTTTTCTTCGAAATCCATGAAAAATTTTCGTGATGAAGTTTTTACATTTTTGGAAAGGTGTGTTAATTTCCTATTCAGCACTGAAAACCGAAACAATTTTAAAAGCTCGATTCGTTAGATATTCGCATCTAACGAATTGCGTTGGGGGCAGAAATCGAAAAAAATACTTTGACTCGAATTTCCTCAACCAGACCATGAAAAAAATATTGGCTTGGATGTGTCGATAGGATTTGAATAGACCTTTCCAAAAACGTATGGCACGATTTATTTCATTAAGTTTGAAAAAAAAGTCATTTTAAATTGAAAAAACGGCAAGGGGTTAGTCCATGCTTTTCTTCGAAATCCATGAAAAGTTTTCGTGATGAAATTTTTACATTTTTGGAAAGGTGTGTTAATTTCCTATTCAGCACTGAAAACCGAAACAATTTTAAAAGCTCGATTCGTTAGATATTCGCATCTAACGAATTGCGTTGGGGGCAGAAATCGAAAAAAATAGTTTGACTCGAATTTCCTCAACCAGACCATGAACAAAAATTTGGCTTGCATGTGTTTATAGGATTTGAATAGACCTTTCCAAAAACGTATGGCACGATTTAATTCATTAAGTTTGAAAAAAAGTCATTTTTAATTGAAAAAAACGGCAAGGGGTTAGTCCATGCTTTTCTTCGAAATCCATGAAAAATTTTCGTGATGAAATTTTTACATTTTTGGAAAGGTGTGTTAATTTCCTATTCAGGACTGAAAACCGAAACAATTTTAAAAGCTCGATTCGTTAGATATTCGCATCTAACGAATTGCGTTGGGGGCAGAAATCGAAAAAAATACTTTGACTCGAATTTCCTCAACCATACCATGAAAAAAATATTGGCTTGGATGTGTCGATAGGATTTGAATAGACCTTTCCAAAAACGTATGGCACGATTTATTTCATTAAGTTTGAAAAAAAGCTCATTTTTAATTGAAAAAAACGGCAAGGGGTTAGTCCATGCTTTTCTTCGAAATCCATGAAAAATTTTCGTGATGAAGTTTTTACATTTTTGGAAAGGTGTGTTAATTTCCTATTCAGCACTGAAAACCGAAACAATTTTAAAAGCTCGATTCGTTAGATATTCGCATCTAACGAATTGCGTTGGGGGCAGAAATCGAAAAAAATACTTTGACTCGAATTTCCTCAACCAGACCATGAAAAAAATATTGGCTTGGATGTGTCGATAGGATTTGAATAGACCTTTCCAAAAACGTATGGCACGATTTATTTCATTAAGTTTGAAAAAAAGCTCATTTTTAATTGAAAAAAACGGCAAGGGGTTAGTCCATGCTTTTCTTCGAAATCCATGAAAAATTTTCGTGATGAAGTTTTTACATTTTTGGAAAGGTGTGTTAATTTCCTATTCAGCACTGAAAACCGAAACAATTTTAAAAGCTCGATTCGTTAGATATTCGCATCTAACGAATTGCGTTGGGGGCAGAAATCGAAAAAAATACTTTGACTCGAATTTCCTCAACCAGACCATGAAAAAAAAATTGGCTTGCATGTGTTTATAGGATTTGAATAGACCTTTCCAAAAAGGTATAGCACGATTTATTTCATTAGGTTTGAAAAAAAAAGTCATTTTTAATTGAAAAAAACGGCAAGGGGTTAGTCCATGCTTTTCTTCGAAATTCATGAAAAATTTTCGTGATGAAATTTTTACATTTTTGGAAAGGTGTGTTAATTTCCTATTCAGCACTGAAAACCGAAACAATTTTAAAAGCTCGATTCGTTAGATATTCGCATCTAACGAATTGCGTTGGGGGCAGAAATCGAAAAAAATACTTTGACTCGAATTTCCTCAACCATACCATGAAAAAAATATTGGCTTGGATGTGTCGATAGGATTTGAATAGACCTTTCCAAAAACGTATGGCACGATTTATTTCATTAAGTTTGAAAAAAAGGTAATTTTTAATTGAAAAAAACGGCAAGGGGTTAGTCCATGCTTTTCTTCGAAATCCATGAAAAATTTTCGCGATGAAGTTTTTACATTTTTGGAAAGGTGTGTTAATTTCCTATTCAGCACTGAAAACCGAAACAATTTTAAAAGCTCGATTTGTTAGATATTCGCATATAACGAATTGCGTTGGGGGCAGAAATCGAAAAAAATACTTTGACTCGAATTTCCTCAACCAGACCATGAAAAAAATATTGGCTTGGATGTGTCGATAGGATTTGAATAGATCTTTCCAAAATTTATTTTATAAAAATTACAAAAAGTTCTCGCAAGTCTACGCACATCTAAGCAGATCTACGCATATCTACGCAATTCTACGCATTTCTACGCAATTCTACGCATATATACGCAGATCTACGCAAGTAACTTTGGATGCGTATATCTCGAGAACCAGATATCGTAGAAGGTTCTAGTTTTCAGTTTTGGAAAGCTTATGAAAATGACTCTCGATTTTTGATTTTTCTTGCCTTCTTCAAGGCATGGATTCGAAAATATCGCCATTCAAAGGCAACAAGGTAGGTAGTTGGTGCAGAAAATCGGTTAAACACTTTGGATGCGAATATTTTCTCAACCAGACCATGAAAAAAAATTTGGCTTGCATGTGTTTATAGGATTTGAATAGACCTTTCCAAAAACGTATGGCACGATTTATTTCATTAAGTTTGAAAAAAAGGTAATTTTTAATTGAAAAAAACGGCAAGGGGTTAGTCCATGCTTTTCTTCGAAATCCATGAAAAATTTTCGCGATGAAGTTTTTACATTTTTGGAAAGGTGTGTTAATTTCCTATTCAGCACTGAAAACCGAAACAATTTTAAAAGCTCGATTTGTTAGATATTCGCATATAACGAATTGCGTTGGGGGCAGAAATCGAAAAAAATACTTTGACTCGAATTTCCTCAACCAGACCATGAAAAAAATATTGGCTTGGATGTGTCGATAGGATTTGAATAGATCTTTCCAAAATTTATTTTATAAAAATTACAAAAAGTTCTCGCAAGTCTACGCACATCTAAGCAGATCTACGCATATCTACGCAATTCTACGCATTTCTACGCAATTCTACGCATATATACGCAGATCTACGCAAGTAACTTTGGATGCGTATATCTCGAGAACCAGATATCGTAGAAGGTTCTAGTTTTCAGTTTTGGAAAGCTTATGAAAATGTCTCTCGATTTTTGATTTTTCTTGCCTTCTTCAAGGCATGGATTCGAAAATATCGCCATTCAAAGGCAACAAGGTAGGTAGTTGGTGCAGAAAATCGGTTAAACACTTTGGATGCGAATATTTTCTCAACCAGACAATGAAAAAAAATTTGGCTTGGATGTGTCGATAGGATTTGAATAGACCTTTCCAAAAACGTATGGCACGATTTATTTCACTAAGTTTGAAAAAAAGTCATTTTTAATTGAAAAAAACGGCAAGGGAGTCCATGCTTTTCTTCGAAATCCATGAAAAATTTTCGTGATGAAATTTTTACATTCTTGGAAAGGTGTGTTAATTTCCTATTCGGCACTGAAAACCGAAACAATTTTAAAAGCTCGATTCGTTAGATATTCGCATCTAACGAATTGCGTTGGGGGCAGAAATCGAAAAAAATACTTTGACTCGAATTTCCTCAACCAGACCATGAAAAAAAAATTGGCTTGCATGTGTTTATAGGATTTGAATAGACCATTCCAAAAACGTATGGCACGATTTATTTCATTAAGTTTGAAAAAAAAGTCATTTTTAATTGAAAAAAACGGCAAGGGGTTAGTCCATGCTTTTCTTCGAAATCCATGAAAAATTTTCGTGATGAAATTTTTACATTTTTGGAAAGGTGTGTTAATTTCCTATTCAGCACTGAAAACCGAAACAATTTTAAAAGCTCGATTCGTTAGATATTCGCATCTTACGAATTGCGTTGGGGGCAGAAATCGAAAAAAATACTTTGACTCGAATTTCCTCAACCAGACCATGAAAAAAAAATTGGCTTGCATGTGTTTATAGGATTTGAATAGACCATTCCAAAAACGTATGGCACGATTTATTTCACTAAGCTTGAAAAAAAAGTCATTTTTTATTGAAAAAATGGCAAGGGGTTAGTCCATGCGTTTCTTCGAAATCCATGAAAAATTTTCGTGATGAAGTTTTTACATTTTTGGAAAGGTGTGTTAATTTCCTATTCAGCACTGAAAACCGAAACAATTTTAAAAGCTCGATTCGTTAGATATTCGCATCTAACGAATTGCGTTGGGGGCAGAAATCGAAAAAAATACTTTGACTCGAATTTCCTCAACCAGACCATGAAAAAAAAATTGGCTTGCATGTGTTTATAGGATTTGAATAGACCTTTCCAAAAACGTATAGCACGATTTATTTCATTAGGTTTGAAAAAAAAAGTCATTTTTAATTGAAAAAAACGGCAAGGGGTTAGTCCATGCTTTTCTTCGAAATTCATGAAAAATTTTCGTGATGAAATTTTTACATTTTTGGAAAGGTGTGTTAATTTCCTATTCAGCACTGAAAACCGAAACAATTTTAAAAGCTCGATTCGTTAGATATTCGCATCTAACGAATTGCGTTGGGGGCAGAAATCGAAAAAAATACTTTGACTCGAATTTCCTCAACCATACCATGAAAAAAATATTGGCTTGGATGTGTCGATAGGATTTGAATAGACCTTTCCAAAAACGTATGGCACGATTTATTTCATTAAGTTTGAAAAAAAGGTAATTTTTAATTGAAAAAAACGGCAAGGGGTTAGTCCATGCTTTTCTTCGAAATCCATGAAAAATTTTCGTGATGAAGTTTTTACATTTTTGGAAAGGTGTGTTAATTTCCTATTCAGCACTGAAAACCGAAACAATTTTAAAAGCTCGATTCGTTAGATATTCGCATCTAACGAATTGCGTTGGGGGCAGAAATCGAAAAAAATACTTTGACTCGAATTTCCTCAACCAGACCATGAAAAAAAAATTGGCTTGCATGTGTTTATAGGATTTGAATAGACCTTTCCAAAAACGTATAGCACGATTTATTTCATTAGGTTTGAAAAAAAAAGTCATTTTTAATTGAAAAAAACGGCAAGGGGTTAGTCCATGCTTTTCTTCGAAATTCATGAAAAATTTTCGTGATGAAATTTTTACATTTTTGGAAAGGTGTGTTAATTTCCTATTCAGCACTGAAAACCGAAACAATTTTAAAAGCTCGATTCGTTAGATATTCGCATCTAACGAATTGCGTTGGGGGCAGAAATCGAAAAAAATACTTTGACTCGAATTTCCTCAACCATACCATGAAAAAAATATTGGCTTGGATGTGTCGATAGGATTTGAATAGACCTTTCCAAAAACGTATGGCACGATTTATTTCATTAAGTTTGAAAAAAAGGTAATTTTTAATTGAAAAAAACGGCAAGGGGTTAGTCCATGCTTTTCTTCGAAATCCATGAAAAATTTTCGCGATGAAGTTTTTACATTTTTGGAAAGGTGTGTTAATTTCCTATTCAGCACTGAAAACCGAAACAATTTTAAAAGCTCGATTTGTTAGATATTCGCATATAACGAATTGCGTTGGGGGCAGAAATCGAAAAAAATACTTTGACTCGAATTTCCTCAACCAGACCATGAAAAAAATATTGGCTTGGATGTGTCGATAGGATTTGAATAGATCTTTCCAAAATTTATTTTATAAAAATTACAAAAAGTTCTCGCAAGTCTACGCACATCTAAGCAGATCTACGCATATCTACGCAATTCTACGCATTTCTACGCAATTCTACGCATATATACGCAGATCTACGCAAGTAACTTTGGATGCGTATATCTCGAGAACCAGATATCGTAGAAGGTTCTAGTTTTCAGTTTTGGAAAGCTTATGAAAATGTCTCTCGATTTTTGATTTTTCTTGCCTTCTTCAAGGCATGGATTCGAAAATATCGCCATTCAAAGGCAACAAGGTAGGTAGTTGGTGCAGAAAATCGGTTAAACACTTTGGATGCGAATATTTTCTCAACCAGACCATGAAAAAAAATTTGGCTTGCATGTGTTTATAGGATTTGAATAGACCTTTCCAAAAACGTATGGCACGATTTATTTCATTAAGTTCGAAAAAAAAGTAATTTTTAACTGAAAAAAACGGCAAGGGGTTAGTCCATGCTTTTCTTCGAAATCCATGAAAAATTTTCGTGATGAAATTTTTACATTTTTGGAAAGGTGTGTTAATTTCCTATTCAGCACTGAAAACCGAAACAATTTCAAAAGCTCGATTCGTTAGATATTCGCATCTAACGAATTGCGTTGGGGGCAGAAATCGAAAAAAATACTTTGACTCGAATTTCCTCAACCATACCATGAAAAAAATATTGGCTTGGATGTGTCGATAGGATTTGAATAGACCTTTCCAAAAACGTATGGCACGATTTATTTCATTAAGTTTGAAAAAAAGGTAATTTTTAATTGAAAAAAACGGCAAGGGGTTAGTCCATGCTTTTCTTCGAAATCCATGAAAAATTTTCGTGATGAAGTTTTTACATTTTTGGAAAGGTGTGTTAATTTCCTATTCAGCACTGAAAACCGAAACAATTTTAAAAGCTCGATTCGTTAGATATTCGCATCTAACGAATTGCGTTGGGGGCAGAAATCGAAAAAAATACTTTGACTCGAATTTCCTCAACCAGACCATGAAAAAAAAATTGGCTTGCATGTGTTTATAGGATTTGAATAGACCTTTCCAAAAACGTATAGCACGATTTATTTCATTAGGTTTGAAAAAAAAAGTCATTTTTAATTGAAAAAAACGGCAAGGGGTTAGTCCATGCTTTTCTTCGAAATTCATGAAAAATTTTCGTGATGAAATTTTTACATTTTTGGAAAGGTGTGTTAATTTCCTATTCAGCACTGAAAACCGAAACAATTTTAAAAGCTCGATTCGTTAGATATTCGCATCTAACGAATTGCGTTGGGGGCAGAAATCGAAAAAAATACTTTGACTCGAATTTCCTCAACCATACCATGAAAAAAATATTGGCTTGGATGTGTCGATAGGATTTGAATAGACCTTTCCAAAAACGTATGGCACGATTTATTTCATTAAGTTTGAAAAAAAGGTAATTTTTAATTGAAAAAAACGGCAAGGGGTTAGTCCATGCTTTTCTTCGAAATCCATGAAAAATTTTCGCGATGAAGTTTTTACATTTTTGGAAAGGTGTGTTAATTTCCTATTCAGCACTGAAAACCGAAACAATTTTAAAAGCTCGATTTGTTAGATATTCGCATATAACGAATTGCGTTGGGGGCAGAAATCGAAAAAAATACTTTGACTCGAATTTCCTCAACCAGACCATGAAAAAAATATTGGCTTGGATGTGTCGATAGGATTTGAATAGATCTTTCCAAAATTTATTTTATAAAAATTACAAAAAGTTCTCGCAAGTCTACGCACATCTAAGCAGATCTACACATATCTACGCAATTCTACGCATTTCTACGCAATTCTACGCATATATACGCAGATCTACGCAAGTAACTTTGGATGCGTATATCTCGAGAACCAGATATCGTAGAAGGTTCTAGTTTTCAGTTTTGGAAAGCTTATGAAAATGTCTCTCGATTTTTGATTTTTCTTGCCTTCTTCAAGGCATGGATTCGAAAATATCGCCATTCAAAGGCAACAAGGTAGGTAGTTGGTGCAGAAAATCGGTTAAACACTTTGGATGCGAATATTTTCTCAACCAGACCATGAAAAAAAATTTGGCTTGCATGTGTTTATAGGATTTGAATAGACCTTTCCAAAAACGTATGGCACGATTTATTTCATTAAGTACGAAAAAAAAGTAATTTTTAACTGAAAAAAACGGCAAGGGGTTAGTCCATGCTTTTCTTCGAAATCCATGAAAAATTTTCGTGATGAAATTTTTACATTTTTGGAAAGGTGTGTTAATTTCCTATTCAGCACTGAAAACCGAAACAATTTCAAAAGCTCGATTCGTTAGATATTCGCATCTAACGAATTGCGTTGGGGGCAGAAATCGAAAAAAAATACTTTGACTCGAATTTCCTCAACCATACCATGAAAAAAATATTGGCTTGGATGTGTCGATAGGATTTGAATAGACCTTTCCAAAAACGTATGGCACGATTTATTTCATTAAGTTTGAAAAAAAGGTAATTTTTAATTGAAAAAAACGGCAAGGGGTTAGTCCATGCTTTTCTTCGAAATCCATGAAAAATTTTCGCGATGAAGTTTTTACATTTTTGGAAAGGTGTGTTAATTTCCTATTCAGCACTGAAAACCGAAACAATTTTAAAAGCTCGATTTGTTAGATATTCGCATATAACGAATTGCGTTGGGGGCAGAAATCGAAAAAAATACTTTGACTCGAATTTCCTCAACCAGACCATGAAAAAAATATTGGCTTGGATGTGTCGATAGGATTTGAATAGATCTTTCCAAAATTTATTTTATAAAAATTACAAAAAGTTCTCGCAAGTCTACGCACATCTAAGCAGATCTACGCATATCTACGCAATTCTACGCATTTCTACGCAATTCTACGCATATATACGCAGATCTACGCAAGTAACTTTGGATGCGTATATCTCGAGAACCAGATATCGTAGAAGGTTCTAGTTTTCAGTTTTGGAAAGCTTATGAAAATGTCTCTCGATTTTTGATTTTTCTTGCCTTCTTCAAGGCATGGATTCGAAAATATCGCCATTCAAAGGCAACAAGGTAGGTAGTTGGTGCAGAAAATCGGTTAAACACTTTGGATGCGAATATTTTCTCAACCAGACCATGAAAAAAAATTTGGCTTGCATGTGTTTATAGGATTTGAATAGACCTTTCCAAAAACGTATGGCACGATTTATTTCATTAAGTTCGAAAAAAAAGTAATTTTTAACTGAAAAAAACGGCAAGGGGTTAGTCCATGCTTTTCTTCGAAATCCATGAAAAATTTTCGTGATGAAATTTTTACATTTTTGGAAAGGTGTGTTAATTTCCTATTCAGCACTGAAAACCGAAACAATTTCAAAAGCTCGATTCGTTAGATATTCGCATCTAACGAATTGCGTTGGGGGCAGAAATCGAAAAAAATACTTTGACTCGAATTTCCTCAACCATACCATGAAAAAAATATTGGCTTGGATGTGTCGATAGGATTTGAATAGACCTTTCCAAAAACGTATGGCACGATTTATTTCATTAAGTTTGAAAAAAAGGTAATTTTTAATTGAAAAAAACGGCAAGGGGTTAGTCCATGCTTTTCTTCGAAATCCATGAAAAATTTTCGTGATGAAGTTTTTACATTTTTGGAAAGGTGTGTTAATTTCCTATTCAGCACTGAAAACCGAAACAATTTTAAAAGCTCGATTCGTTAGATATTCGCATCTAACGAATTGCGTTGGGGGCAGAAATCGAAAAAAATACTTTGACTCGAATTTCCTCAACCAGACCATGAAAAAAAAATTGGCTTGCATGTGTTTATAGGATTTGAATAGACCTTTCCAAAAACGTATAGCACGATTTATTTCATTAGGTTTGAAAAAAAAAGTCATTTTTAATTGAAAAAAACGGCAAGGGGTTAGTTCATGCTTTTCTTCGAAATTCATGAAAAATTTTCGTGATGAAATTTTTACATTTTTGGAAAGGTGTGTTAATTTCCTATTCAGCACTGAAAACCGAAACAATTTTAAAAGCTCGATTCGTTAGATATTCGCATCTAACGAATTGCGTTGGGGGCAGAAATCGAAAAAAATACTTTGACTCGAATTTCCTCAACCATACCATGAAAAAAATATTGGCTTGGATGTGTCGATAGGATTTGAATAGACCTTTCCAAAAACGTATGGCACGATTTATTTCATTAAGTTTGAAAAAAAGGTAATTTTTAATTGAAAAAAACGGCAAGGGGTTAGTCCATGCTTTTCTTCGAAATCCATGAAAAATTTTCGCGATGAAGTTTTTACATTTTTGGAAAGGTGTGTTAATTTCCTATTCAGCACTGAAAACCGAAACAATTTTAAAAGCTCGATTTGTTAGATATTCGCATATAACGAATTGCGTTGGGGGCAGAAATCGAAAAAAATACTTTGACTCGAATTTCCTCAACCAGACCATGAAAAAAATATTGGCTTGGATGTGTCGATAGGATTTGAATAGATCTTTCCAAAATTTATTTTATAAAAATTACAAAAAGTTCTCGCAAGTCTACGCACATCTAAGCAGATCTACACATATCTACGCAATTCTACGCATTTCTACGCAATTCTACGCATATATACGCAGATCTACGCAAGTAACTTTGGATGCGTATATCTCGAGAACCAGATATCGTAGAAGGTTCTAGTTTTCAGTTTTGGAAAGCTTATGAAAATGTCTCTCGATTTTTGATTTTTCTTGCCTTCTTCAAGGCATGGATTCGAAAATATCGCCATTCAAAGGCAACAAGGTAGGTAGTTGGTGCAGAAAATCGGTTAAACACTTTGGATGCGAATATTTTCTCAACCAGACCATGAAAAAAAATTTGGCTTGCATGTGTTTATAGGATTTGAATAGACCTTTCCAAAAACGTATGGCACGATTTATTTCATTAAGTACGAAAAAAAAGTAATTTTTAACTGAAAAAAACGGCAAGGGGTTAGTCCATGCTTTTCTTCGAAATCCATGAAAAATTTTCGTGATGAAATTTTTACATTTTTGGAAAGGTGTGTTAATTTCCTATTCAGCACTGAAAACCGAAACAATTTCAAAAGCTCGATTCGTTAGATATTCGCATCTAACGAATTGCGTTGGGGGCAGAAATCGAAAAAAAATACTTTGACTCGAATTTCCTCACCCAGACCATGAAAAAAAAATTGGCTTGCATGTGTTTATAGGATTTGAATAGACCTTTCCAAAAACGTATGGCACGATTTATTTCATTAGGTTTGAAAAAAAAGTCATTTTTAATTGAAAAAAACGGCAAGGGGTTAGTCCATGCTTTTCTTCGAAATCCATGAAAAATTTTCGTGATGAAATTTTTACATTTTTGTAAAGGTGTGTTAATTTCCTATTCAGCACTGAAAACCGAAACAATTTTAAAAGCTCGATTCGTTAGATATTCGCATCTAACGAATTGCGTTGGGGGCAGAAATCGAAAAAAATACTTTCACTCGAATTTCCTCAACCATACCATGAAAAAAATATTGGCTTGGATGTGTCGATAGGATTTGAATAGACCTTTCCAAAAACGTATGGCACGATTTATTTCATTAAGTTTGAAAAAAAGGTCATTTTTAATTGAAAAAAACTGCAAGGGGTTAGTCCATGCTTTTCTTCGAAATCCATGAAAAATTTTCGTGATGAAGTTTTTACATTTTTGGAAAGGTGTGTTAATTTCCTATTCAGCACTGAAAACCGAAACAATTTTAAAAGCTCGATTCGTTAGATATTCGCATCTAACGAATTGCGTTGGGGGCAGAAATCGAAAAAAATAGTTTGACTCGAATTTCCTCAACCAGACCATGAACAAAAATTTGGCTTGCATGTGTTTATAGGATTTGAATAGACCTTTCCAAAAACGTATGGCACGACTTAATTCATTAAGTTTGAAAAAAAGTCATTTTTAATTGAAAAAAACGGCAAGGGGTTAGTCCATGCTTTTCTTCGAAATCCATGAAAAATGTTCGTGATGAAATTTTTACATTTTTGGAAAGGTGTGTTAATTTCCTATTCAGGACTGAAAACCGAAACAATTTTAAAAGCTCGATTCGTTAGATATTCGCATCTAACGAATTGCGTTGGGGGCAGAAATCGAAAAAAATACTTTGACTCGAATTTCCTCAACCATACCATGAAAAAAATATTGGCTTGGATGTGTCGATAGGATTTGAATAGACCTTTCCAAAAACGTATGGCACGATTTATTTCATTAAGTTTGAAAAAAAGCTCATTTTTAATTGAAAAAAACGGCAAGGGGTTAGTCCATGCTTTTCTTCGAAATCCATGAAAAATTTTCGTGATGAAGTTTTTACATTTTTGGAAAGGTGTGTTAATTTCCTATTCAGCACTGAAAACCGAAACAATTTTAAAAGCTCGATTCGTTAGATATTCGCATCTAACGAATTGCGTTGGGGGCAGAAATCGAAAAAAATACTTTGACTCGAATTTCCTCAACCAGACCATGAAAAAAATATTGGCTTGGATGTGTCGATAGGATTTGAATAGACCTTTCCAAAAACGTATGGCACGATTTATTTCATTAAGTTTGAAAAAAAGGTAATTTTTAATTGAAAAAAACGGCAAGGGGTTAGTCCATGCTTTTCTTCGAAATCCATGAAAAATTTTTGTGATGAAGTTTTTACATTTTTGGAAAGGTGTGTTAATTTCCTATTCAGCACTGAAAACCGAAACAATTTTAAAAGCTCGATTCGTTAGATATTCGCATCTAACGAATTGCGTTGGGGGCAGAAATCGAAAAAAATACTTTGACTCGAATTTCCTCAACCAGACCATGAAAAAAATATTGGCTTGGATGTGTCGATAGGATTTGAATAGATCTTTCCATTGACGTGCGCTGCAAATTATTTTATAAAAAATACAAAAAGTTCTCGCAAGTCTACGCACATCTAAGCAGATCTACGCATATCTACGCAATTCTACGCATTTCTACGCAATTCTACGCATATATACGCAGATCTACGCAAGTAACTTTGGATGCGTATATCTCGAGAACCAGATATCGTAGAAGGTTCTAGTTTTCAGTTTTGGAAAGCTTATGAAAATGTCTCTCGATTTTTGATTTTTCTTGCCTTCTTCAAGGCATGGATTCGAAAATATCGCCATTCAAAGGCAACAAGGTAGGTAGTTGGTGCAGAAAATCGGTTAAACACTTTGGATGCGAATATTTTCTCAACCAGACCATGAAAAAAAATTTGGCTTGCATGTGTTTATAGGATTTGAATAGACCTTTCCAAAAACGTATGGCACGATTTATTTCATTAAGTACGAAAAAAAAGTAATTTTTAACTGAAAAAAACGGCAAGGGGTTAGTCCATGCTTTTCTTCGAAATCCATGAAAAATTTTCGTGATGAAATTTTTACATTTTTGGAAAGGTGTGTTAATTTCCTATTCAGCACTGAAAACCGAAACAATTTCAAAAGCTCGATTCGTTAGATATTCGCATCTAACGAATTGCGTTGGGGGCAGAAATCGAAAAAAAATACTTTGACTCGAATTTCCTCAACCAGACCATGAAAAAAAAATTGGCTTGCATGTGTTTATAGGATTTGAATAGACCTTTCCAAAAACGTATGGCACGATTTATTTCATTAGGTTTGAAAAAAAAGTCATTTTTAATTGAAAAAAACGGCAAGGGGTTAGTCCATGCTTTTCTTCGAAATCCATGAAAAATTTTCGTGATGAAATTTTTACATTTTTGTAAAGGTGTGTTAATTTCCTATTCAGCACTGAAAACCGAAACAATTTTAAAAGCTCGATTCGTTAGATATTCGCATCTAACGAATTGCGTTGGGGGCAGAAATCGAAAAAAATACTTTGACTCGAATTTCCTCAACCATACCATGAAAAAAATATTGGCTTGGATGTGTCGATAGGATTTGAATAGACCTTTCCAAAAACGTATGGCACGATTTATTTCATTAAGTTTGAAAAAAAGGTAATTTTTAATTGAAAAAAACGGCAAGGGGTTAGTCCATGCTTTTCTTCGAAATCCATGAAAAATTTTCGTGATGAAGTTTTTACATTTTTGGAAAGGTGTGTTAATTTCCTATTCAGCACTGAAAACCGAAACAATTTTAAAAGCTCGATTCGTTAGATATTCGCATCTAACGAATTGCGTTGGGGGCAGAAATCGAAAAAAAAATACTTTGACTCGAATTTCCTCAACCAGACCATGAAAAAAGTATTGGCTTGGATGTGTCGATAGAATTTGAATAGACCTTTCCAAAAACGTATGGCACGATTTATTTCATTAAGTTTGAAAAAAAGGTCATTTTTAATTGAAAAAAACGGCAAGGGGTTAGTCCATGCTTTTCTTCGAAATCCATGAAAAATTTTCGTGATGAAGTTTTTACATTTTTGGAAAGGTGTGTTAATTTCCTATTCAGCACTGAAAACCGAAACAATTTTAAAAGCTCGATTCGTTAGATATTCGCATCTAACGAATTGCGTTGGGGGCAGAAATCGAAAAAAATAGTTTGACTCGAATTTCCTCAACCAGACCATGAACAAAAATTTGGCTTGCATGTGTTTATAGGATTTGAATAGACCTTTCCAAAAACGTATGGCACGATTTAATTCATTAAGTTTGAAAAAAAGTCATTTTTAATTGAAAAAAACGGCAAGGGGTTAGTCCATGCTTTTCTTCGAAATCCATGAAAAATTTTCGTGATGAAATTTTTACATTTTTGGAAAGGTGTGTTAATTTCCTATTCAGGACTGAAAACCGAAACAATTTTAAAAGCTCGATTCGTTAGATATTCGCATCTAACGAATTGCGTTGGGGGCAGAAATCGAAAAAAATACTTTGACTCGAATTTCCTCAACCATACCATGAAAAAAATATTGGCTTGGATGTGTCGATAGGATTTGAATAGACCTTTCCAAAAACGTATGGCACGATTTATTTCATTAAGTTTGAAAAAAAGCTCATTTTTAATTGAAAAAAAAGGTAATTTTTAATTGAAAAAAACGGCAAGGGGTTAGTCCATGCTTTTCTTCAAAATCCATGAAAAATTTTCGTGATGAAGTTTTTACATTTTTGGAAAGGTGTGTTAATTTCCTATTCAGCACTGAAAACCGAAACAATTTTAAAAGCTCGATTCGTTAGATATTCGCATCTAACGAATTGCGTTGGGGGCAGAAATCGAAAAAAATACTTTGACTCGAATTTCCTCAACCAGACCATGAAAAAAATATTGGCTTGGATGTGTCGATAGGATTTGAATAGACCTTTCCAAAAACGTATGGCACGATTTATTTCATTAAGTTTGAAAAAAAAAGTCATTTTAAATTGAAAAAACGGCAAGGGGTTAGTCCATGCTTTTCTTCGAAATCCATGAAAAGTTTTCGTGATGAAATTTTTACATTTTTGGAAAGGTGTGTTAATTTCCTATTCAGCACTGAAAACCGAAACAATTTTAAAAGCTCGATTCGTTAGATATTCGCATCTAACGAATTGCGTTGGGGGCAGAAATCGAAAAAAATACTTTGTCTCGAATTCCCTCAACCAGACCATGAAAAAATATTGGCTTGGATGTGTCGATAGGATTTGAATAGACCTTTCCAAAAACGTATGGCACGATTTATTTCATTAAGTTTGAAAAAAAGGTAATTTTTAATTGAAAAAAACGGCAAGGGGTTAGTCCATGCTTTTCTTCGAAATTCATGAAAAATTTTCGTGATGAAATGTTTACATTTTTGGAAAGGTGTGTTAATTTCCTATTCAGCACTGAAAACCGAAACAATTTTAAAAGCTCGATTCGTTAGATATTCGCATCTAACGAATTGCGTTGGGGGCAGAAATCGAAAAAAATACTTTGACTCGAATTTCCTCAACCATACCATGAAAAAAATATTGGCTTGGATGTGTCGATAGGATTTGAATAGACCTTTCCAAAAACGTATGGCACGATTTATTTCATTAAGTTTGAAAAAAAGGTAATTTTTAATTGAAAAAAACGGCAAGGGGTTAGTCCATGCTTTTCTTCGAAATCCATGAAAAATTTTCGCGATGAAGTTTTTACATTTTTGGAAAGGTGTGTTAATTTCCTATTCAGCACTGAAAACCGAAACAATTTTAAAAGCTCGATTTGTTAGATATTCGCATATAACGAATTGCGTTGGGGGCAGAAATCGAAAAAAATACTTTGACTCGAATTTCCTCAACCAGACCATGAAAAAATATTGGCTTGGATGTGTCGATAGGATTTGAATAGACCTTTCCAAAAACGTATGGCACGATTTATTTCATTAAGTTTGAAAAAAAGGTAATTTTTAATTGAAAAAAACGGCAAGGGGTTAGTCCATGCTTTTCTTCGAAATTCATGAAAAATTTTCGTGATGAAATGTTTACATTTTTGGAAAGGTGTGTTAATTTCCTATTCAGCACTGAAAACCGAAACAATTTTAAAAGCTCGATTCGTTAGATATTCGCATCTAACGAATTGCGTTGGGGGCAGAAATCGAAAAAAATACTTTGACTCGAATTTCCTCAACCATACCATGAAAAAAATATTGGCTTGGATGTGTCGATAGGATTTGAATAGACCTTTCCAAAAACGTATGGCACGATTTATTTCATTAAGTTTGAAAAAAAGGTAATTTTTAATTGAAAAAAACGGCAAGGGGTTAGTCCATGCTTTTCTTCGAAATCCATGAAAAATTTTCGTGATGAAATGTTTACATTTTTGGAAAGGTGTGTTAATTTCCTATTCAGCACTGAAAACCGAAACAATTTTAAAAGCTCGATTCGTTAGATATTCGCATCTAACGAATTGCGTTGGGGGCAGAAATCGAAAAAAATACTTTGTCTCGAATTTCCTCAACCAGACCATGAAAAAATATTGGCTTGGATGTGTCGATAGGATTTGAATAGACCTTTCCAAAAACGTATGGCACGATTTATTTCATTAAGTTTGAAAAAAAAGTCATTTTTAATTGAAAAAAACGGCAAGGGGTTAGTCCATGCTTTTCTTCGAAATCCATGAAAAATTTTCGTGATGAAATGTTTACATTTTTGGAAAGGTGTGTTAATTTCCTATTCAGCACTGAAAACCGAAACAATTTTAAAAGCTCGATTCGTTAGATATTCGCATCTAACGAATTGCGTTGGGGGCAGAAATCGAAAAAAATACTTTGACTCGAATTTCCTCAACCAGACCATGAAAAAAAAATTGGCTTGCATGTGTTTATAGGATTTGAATAGACCATTCCAAAAACGTATGGCACGATTTATTTCATTAAGTTTGAAAAAAAAGTCATTTTTAATTGAAAAAAACGGCAGGGGGTTAGTCCATGCTTTTCTTCGAAATCCATGAAAAATTTTCGTGATGAAATTTTTACATTTTTGGAAAGGTGTGTTAATTTCCTATTCAGCACTGAAAACCGAAACAATTTTAAAAGCTCGATTCGTTAGATATTCGCATCTAACGAATTGCGTTGGGGGCAGAAATCGAAAAAAATACTTTGACTCGAATTTCCTCAACCAGACCATGAAAAAAATATTGGCTTGGATGTGTCGATAGGATTTGAATAGACCTTTCCAAAAACGTATGGCACGATTTATTTCATTAAGTTTGAAAAAAAAAGTAATTTTTAATTGAAAAAAACGGCAAGGGGTTAGTCCATGCTTTTCTTCGAGATCCGTGAAAAATTTTCGTGATGAAATTTTTACATTTTTGGAAAGGTGTGTTAATTTCCTATTCAGCACTGAAAACCGAAACAATTTCAAAAGCTCGATTCGTTAGATATTCGCATCTAACGAATTGCATTGGGGGCAGAAATCGAAAAAAATACTTTGACTCGAATTTCCTCAACCAGACCATGAAAAAAATATTGGCTTGGATGTGTCGATAGGATTTGAATAGACCTTTCCAAAAAGGTATGGCACGATTTATTTCATTAAGTTTGAAAAAAAAGTCATTTTTAATTGAAAAAAACGGCAAGGGGTTAGTCCATGCTTTTCTTCGAAATCCATGAAAAGTTTTCGTGATGAAATTTTTACATTTTTGGAAAGGTGTGTTAATTTCCTATTCAGCACTGAAAACCGAAACAATTTTAAAAGCTCCATTCGTTATATATTCGCATCTAACGAATTGCGTTGGGGGCAGAAATCGAAAAAAATACTTTGACTCGAATTTCCTCAACCAGACCATGAAAAAAATATTGGCTTGGATGTGTCGATAGGATTTGAATAGACCTTTCCAAAAACGTATGGCACGATTTATTTCATTAAGTTTGAAAAAAAAGTCATTTTTAATTGAAAAAAACGGCAAGGGGTTAGTCCATGCTTTTCTTCGAAATCCATGAAAAATTTTCGTGATGAAATTTTTACATTTTTGGAAAGGTAACGTATGGCACGATTTATTTCATTAAGTTTGAAAAAAAAGTCATTTTTAATTGAAAAAAACGGCAAGGGGTTAGTCCATGCTTTTCTTCGAAATCCATGAAAAATTTTCGTGATGAAATTTTTACATTTTTGGAAAGGTGTGTTAATTTCCTATTCAGCACTGAAAACCGAAACAATTTTAAAAGCTCGATTCGTTAGATGTTCGCATCTAACGAATTGCGTTGGGGGCAGAAATCGAAAAAAATACTTTGACTCGAATTTCCTCAACCAGACCATGAAAAAAAAATTGGCTTGCATGTGTTTATAGGATTTGAATAGACCTTTCCAAAAACGAATGGCACGATTTATTTCATTGAGTTTGAAAAAAAAGTCATTTTTAATTGAAAAAAACGGCAAGGGGTTAGTCCATGCTTTTCTTCGAAATCCATGAAAAATTTTCGTGATGAAATTTTTACATTTTTGGAAAGGTGTGTTAATTTCCTATTCAGCACTGAAAACCGAAACAATTTTAAAAGCTCGATTCGTTAGATATTCGCATCTAACGAATTGCGTTGGGGGCAGAAATCGAAAAAAATACTTTGACTCGAATTTCCTCAACCAGACCATGAAAAAAAAATTGGCTTGCATGTGTTTATAGGATTTGAATAGACCTTTCCAAAAACGAATGGCACGATTTATTTCATTGAGTTTGAAAAAAAAGTCATTTTTAATTGAAAAAAACGGCAAGGGGTTAGTCCATGCTTTTCTTCGAAATCCATGAAAAATTTTCGTGATGAAATTTTTACATTTTTGGAAAGGTGTGTTAATTTCCTATTCAGCACTGAAAACCGAAACAATTTTAAAAGCTCGATTCGTTAGATATTCGCATCTAACGAATTGCGTTGGGGGCAGAAATCGAAAAAAAATACTTTGACTCGAATTTCCTCAACCAGACCATGAAAAAACTATTGGCTTGGATGCGTCGATAGGATTTGAATAGACCTTTCCAAAAACGTATGGCACGATTTATTTCATTAAGTTTGAAAAAAAGTAATTTTTAATTGAAAAAAACGGCAAGGGGTTAGTCCATGCTTTTCTTCGAAATCCATGAAAAGTTTTCGTGATGAAATTTTTACATTTTCGGAAAGGTGTGTTAATTTTCTATTCAGCACTGAAAACCGAAACAATTTCAAAAGTTCGATTCGTTAGATATTCGCATCTAACGAATTGCGTTGGGGGCAGAAATCGAAAAAAATACTTTGACTCGAATTTCCTCAACCAGACCATGAAAAAAATACTGGCTTGGATGTGTCGATAGGATTTGAATAGACCTTTCCAAAAACATATGGCACGATTTATTTCATTAAGTTTGAAAAAAAGGTCATTTTTTATTGAAAAAATGGCAAGGGGTTAGTCCATGCTTTTCTTCGAAATCCATGAAAAATTTTCGTGATGAAGTTTTTACATTTTTGGAAAGGTGTGTTAATTTCCTATTCAGCACTGAAAACCGAAACAATTTTAAAAGCTCGATTCGTTAGATATTCGCATCTAACGAATTGCGTTGGGGGCAGAAATCGAAAAAAATACTTTGACTCGAATTTCCTCAACCAGACCATGAAAAAAGTATTGGCTTGGATGTGTCGATAGGATTTGAATAGATCTTTCCATTGACGTGCGCTGCAATTTATTTAATAAAAAATACAAAAAGTTCTCGCAAGTCTACGCACATCTAAGCAGATCTACGCATATCTACGCAATTCTACGCATTTCTACGCAATTCTACGCATATATACGCAGATCTACGCAAGTAAATTTGGATGCGTATATCTCGAGAACCAGATATCGTAGAAGGTTCTAGTTTTCAGTTTTGGAAAGCTTATGAAAATGTCTCTCGACTTTTGATTTTTTTTGCCTTCTTCAAGGCATGGATTCGAAATTATCGCCATTCAAAGGCAACAAGGTAGGTAGTTGGTGCAGAAAATCGGTTAAACACTTTGGATGCGAATATTTTCTCAACCAGACAATGAAAAAAAATTTGGCTTGGATGTGTCGATAGGATTTGAATAGACCTTTCCAAAAACGTATGGCACGATTTATTTCACTAAGTTTGAAAAAAAGTCATTTTTAATTGAAAAAAACGGCAAGGGAGTCCATGCTTTTCTTCGAAATCCATGAAAAATTTTCGTGATGAAATTTTTACATTCTTGGAAAGGTGTGTTAATTTCCTATTCGGCACTGAAAACCGAAACAATTTTAAAAGCTCGATTCGTTAGATATTCGCATCTAACGAATTGCGTTGGGGGCAGAAATCGAAAAAAATACTTTGACTCGAATTTCCTCAACCAGACCATGAAAAAAAAATTGGCTTGCATGTGTTTATAGGATTTGAATAGACCATTCCAAAAACGTATGGCACGATTTATTTCATTAAGTTTGAAAAAAAAGTCATTTTTAATTGAAAAAAACGGCAAGGGGTTAGTCCATGCTTTTCTTCGAAATCCATGAAAAATTTTCGTGATGAAATTTTTACATTTTTGGAAAGGTGTGTTAATTTCCTATTCAGCACTGAAAACCGAAACAATTTTAAAAGCTCGATTCGTTAGATATTCGCATCTTACGAATTGCGTTGGGGGCAGAAATCGAAAAAAATACTTTGACTCGAATTTCCTCAACCAGACCATGAAAAAAAAATTGGCTTGCATGTGTTTATAGGATTTGAATAGACCTTTCCAAAAACGTATGGCACGATTTATTTCATTAAGTTTGAAAAAAAAGTAATTTTTAATTGAAAAAAACGGCAAGGGGTTAGTCCATGCTTTTCTTCGAAATCCATGAAAAGTTTTCGTGATGAAATTTTTACATTTTCGGAAAGGTGTGTTAATTTCCTATTCAGCACTGAAAACCGAAACAATTTTAAAAGCTCCATTCGTTATATATTCGCATCTAACGAATTGCGTTGGGGGCAGAAATCGAAAAAAATACTTTGACTCGAATTTCCTCAACCAGACCATGAAAAAAATATTGGCTTGGATGTGTCGATAGGATTTGAATAGACCTTTCCAAAAACGTATGGCACGATTTATTTCATTAAGTTTGAAAAAAAGGTCATTTTTTATTGAAAAAATGGCAAGGGGTTAGTCCATGCTTTTCTTCGAAATCCATGAAAAATTTTCGTGATGAAGTTTTTACATTTTTGGAAAGGTGTGTTAATTTCCTATTCAGCACTGAAAACCGAAACAATTTTAAAAGCTCGATTCGTTAGATATTCGCATCTAACGAATTGCGTTGGGGGCAGAAATCGAAAAAAATACTTTGACTCGAATTTCCTCAACCAGACCATGAAAAAAATATTGGCTTGGATGTGTCGATAGGATTTGAATAGACCTTCCCAAAAACGTATGGCACGATTTATTTCATTAAGTTTGAAAAAAAAAGTAATTTTTAATTGAAAAAAACGGCAAGGGGTTAGTCCATGCTTTTCTTCGAAATCCATGAAAAGTTTTCGTGATGAAATTTTTACATTTTTGGAAAGGTGTGTTAATTTCCTATTCAGCACTGAAAACCGAAACAATTTCAAAAGTTCGATTCGTTAGATATTCGCATCTAACGAATTGCGTTGGGGGCAGAAATTGAAAAAAATACTTTGACTCGAATTTCCTCAACCAGACCATGAAAAAAAAATTGGCTTGCATGTGTTTATAGGATTTGAATAGACCTTTCCAAAAACGTATGGCACGATTTATTTCATTAAGTTTGAAAAAAAAGTAATTTTTAATTGAAAAAAACGGCAAGGGGTTAGTCCATGCTTTTCTTCGAAATCCATGAAAAATTTTCGTGATGAAATTTTTACATTTTTGGAAGGGTGTGTTAATTTCCTATTTAGCACTGAAAACCGAAACAAATTCAAAAGCTCGATTCGTTAGATATTCGCATCTAACGAATTGCGTTGGGGGCAGAAATCGAAAAAAATATTTTGACTCGAATTTCCTCAACCAGACCATGAAAAAAGTATTGGCTTGGATGTGTCGATAGGATTTGAATAGATCTTTCCATTGACGTGCGCTGCAATTTATTTAATAAAAAATACAAAAAGTTCTCGCAAGTCTACGCACATCTAAGCAGATCTACGCATATCTACGCAATTCTACGCATTTCTACGCAATTCTACGCATATATACGCAGATCTACGCAAGTAACTTTGGATGCGTATATCTCGAGAACCAGATATCGTAGAAGGTTCTAGTTTTGAGTTTTGGAAAGCTTATGAAAATGTCTCTCGACTTTTGATTTTTTTTGCCTTCTTCAAGGCATGGATTCGAAATTATCGCCATTCAAAGGCAACAAGGTAGGTAGTTGGTGCAGAAAATCGGCTAAACACTTTGGATGCGAATATTTTCTCAACCAGACCATGAAAAAAAATTTGGCTTGGATGTGTCGATAGGATTTGAATAGACCTTTCCAAAAACGTATGGCACGATTTATTTCACTAAGTTTGAAAAAAAGTCATTTTTAATTGAAAAAAACGGCAAGGGAGTCCATGCTTTTCTTCGAAATCCATGAAAAATTTTCGTGATGAAATTTTTACATTCTTGGAAAGGTGTGTTAATTTCCTATTCGGCACTGAAAACCGAAACAATTTTAAAAGCTCGATTCGTTAGATATTCGCATCTAACGAATTGCGTTGGGGGCAGAAATCGAAAAAAATACTTTGACTCGAATTTCCTCAACCAGACCATGAAAAAAAAATTGGCTTGCATGTGATTATAGGATTTGAATAGACCATTCCAAAAACGTATGGCACGATTTATTACATTAAGCTTGAAAAAAAAGTCATTTTTAATTGAAAAAAACGGCAAGGGGTTAGTCCATGCTTTTCTTCGAAATCCATGAAAAATTTTCGTGATGAAATTTTTACATTTTTGGAAAGGTGTGTTAATTTCCTATTCAGCACTGAAAACCGAAACAATTTTAAAAGCTCGATTCGTTAGATATTCGCATCTAACGAATTGCGTTGGGGGCAGAAATCGAAAAAAATACTTTGACTCGAATTTCCTCAACCAGACCATGAAAAAAATATTGGCTTGGATGTGTCGATAGGATTTGAATAGACCTTCCCAAAAACGTATGGCACGATTTATTTCATTAAGTTTGAAAAAAAAGTCATTTTTAATTGAAAAAAACGGCAATGGGTTAGTCCATGCTTTTCTTCGAAATCCATGAAAAGTTTTCGTGATGAAATTTTTACATTTTTGGAAAGGTGTGTTAATTTTCTATTCAGCACTGAAAACCGAAACAATTTCAAAAGTTCGATTCGTTAGATATTCGCATCTAACGAATTGCGTTGGGGGCAGAAATCGAAAAAAATACTTTGACTCGAATTTCCTCAACCAGACCATGAAAAAGAAATTGGCTTGCATGTGTTTATAGGATTTGAATAGACCTTTCCAAAAACGTATGGCACGATCTATTTCATTAAGTTTGAAAAAAAGTCATTTTTAATTGAAAAAAACGGCAAGGGGTTAGTCCATGCTTTTCTTCGAAATCCATGAAAAATTTTCGTGATGAAATTTTTATATTTTTGGAAAGGTTTGTTAGTTTTCTATTCAGCACTGAAAACCGAAACAATTTTAATAGCTCGATTCGTTAGATATTCGCATCTAACGAATTGCGTTGGGGGCAGAAATTGAAAAAAATACTTTGACTCGAATTTCCTCAACCAGACCATGAAAAAAAAATTGGCTTGCATGTGTTTATAGGATTTGAATAGACCTTTCCAAAAACGTATGGCACGATTTATTTCATTAAGTTAAAAAAAAAAGTCATTTTTAATTGAAAAAAACGGCAAGGGTTAGTCCATGCTTTTCTTCGAAATCCATGAAAAATTTTCGTAATGAAATTTTTACATTTTTGGAAAGGTGTGTTAATTTCCTATTCAGCACTGAAAACCGAAACAATTTCAAAAGTTCGATTCGTTAGATATTCGCATCTAACGAATTGCGTTGGGGGCAGAAATTGAAAAAAATACTTTGACTCGAATTTCCTCAACCAGACCATGAAAAAAAAATTGGCTTGCATGTGTTTATAGGATTTGAATAGACCTTTCCAAAAACGTATGGCACGATTTATTTCATTAAGTTTGAAAAAAAAGTCATTTTTAATTGAAAAAAACGGCAAGGGGTTAGTCCATGCTTTTCTTCGAAATCCATGAAAAATTTTCGTGATGAAATTTTTACATTCTTGGAAAGGTGTGTTAATTTCCTATTCGGCACTGAAAACCGAAACAATTTTAAAAGCTCGATTCGTTAGATATTCGCATCTAACGAATTGCGTTGGGGGCAGAAATCGAAAAAAATACTTTGACTCGAATTTCCTCAACCAGACCATGAAAAAAATATTGGCTTGGATATGTGTCGATAGGATTTGAATAGATCTTTCCATTGACGTGCGCTGCAATTTATTTAATAAAAAATACAAAAAGTTCTCGCAAGTCTACGCACATCTAAGCAGATCTACGCATATCTACGCAATTCTACGCATTTCTACGCAATTCTAAGCATATATACGCAGAACCAGATATTGTAGAAGGTTCTAGTTTTCAGTGTTGGAAAGCTTATGAAAATGTCTCTCGATTTTTGATTTTTCTTGCCTTCTTCAAGGCATGGATTCGAAAATATCGCCATTCAAAAGCAACAAGGGAGGTAGTTGGTGCAGAAAATCGGTTAAACACTTTGGATGCGAATATTTTCTCAACCAGACCATGAAAAAAAATTTGGCTTGGATGTGTCAATAGGATTTGAATAGACCTTTCCAAAAACGTATGGCACGATTTATTTCATTAAGTTTGAAAAAAAGTCATTTTTAATTGAAAAAAACGGCAAGGGTTAGTCCATGCTTTTCTTCGAAATCCATGAAAAATTTTCGTGATGAAATTTTTACATTCTTGGAAAGGTGTGTTAATTTCCTATTCGGCACTGAAAACCGAAACAATTTTAAAAGCTCGATTCGTTAGATATTCGCATCTAACGAATTGCGTTGGGGGCAGAAATCGAAAAAAATACTTTGACTCGAATTTCCTCAACCAGACCATGAAAAAAATATTGGCTTGGATATGTGTCGATAGGATTTGAATAGATCTTTCCATTGACGTGCGCTGCAATTTATTTAATAAAAAATACAAAAAGTTCTCGCAAGTCTACGCACATCTAAGCAGATCTACGCATATCTACGCAATTCTACGCATTTCTACGCAATTCTACGCATATATACGCAGATCTACGCAAGTAACTTTGGATGCGTATATCTCGAGAACCAGATATCGTAGAAGGTTCTAGTTTTCAGTTTTGGAAAGCTTATGAAAATGTCTCTCGATTTTTGATTTTTCTTGCCTTCTTCAAGGCATGGATTCGAAAATATCGCCATTCAAAAGCAACAAGGGAGGTAGTTGGTGCAGAAAATCGGTTAAACACTTTGGATGCGAATATTTTCTCAACCAGACCATGAAAAAAAATTTGGCTTGGATGTGTCAATAGGATTTGAATAGACCTTTCCAAAAACGTATGGCACGATTTATTTCATTAAGTTTGAAAAAAAGTCATTTTTAATTGAAAAAAACGGCAAGGGTTAGTCCATGCTTTTCTTCGAAATCCATGAAAAATTTTCGTGATGAAATTTTTACATTTTTGGAAAGGTGTGTTAATTTCCTATTCAGCACTGAAAACCGAAACAATTTCAAAAGTTCGATTCGTTAGATATTCGCATCTAACGAATTGCGTTGGGGGCAGAAATCGAAAAAAATACTTTGACTCGAATTTCCTCAACCAGACCATGAAAAAAATATTGGCTTGGATGTGTCGATAGGATTTGAATAGACCTTTCCAAAAACGTATGGCACGATTTATTTCATTAAGTTAAAAAAAAAAAGTCATTTTTAATTGAAAAAAACGGCAAGGGTTAGTCCATGCTTTTCTTCGAAATCCATGAAAAATTTTCGTGATGAAATTTTTACATTCTTGGAAAGGTGTGTTAATTTCCTATTCGGCACTGAAAACCGAAACAATTTTAAAAGCTCGATTCGTTAGATATTCGCATCTAACGAATTGCGTTGGGGGCAGAAATCGAAAAAAATACTTTGACTCGAATTTCCTCAACCAGACCATGAAAAAAATATTGGCTTGGATGTGTCGATAGGATTTGAATAGACCTTTCCATTGACGTGCGCTGCAATTTATTTTATAAAAAATACAAAAAGTTCTCGCAAGTCTACGCACATCTAAACAGATCTACGCATATCTACGCAATTCTACGCATTTCTACGCAATTCTACGCATATATACGCAGATCTACGCAAGTAACTTTGGATGCGTATATCTCGAGAACCAGATATCGTAGAAGGTTCTAGTTTTCAGTTTTGGAAAGCTTATGAAAATGTCTCTCGACTTTTGATTTTCTTTGCCTTCTTCAAGGCATGGATTCGAAATTATCGCCATTCAAAGGCAACAAGGTAGGTAGTTGGTGCAGAAAATCGGTTAAACAATTTGGATGCGAATATTTTCTCAACCAGACCATGAAAAAAAATTTGGCTTGGATGTGTCGATAGGATTTGAATAGACCTTTCCAAAAACGTATGGCACGATTTATTTCATTAAGTTTGAAAAAAAGTAATTTTTAATTGAAAAAAACGGCAAGGGGTTAGTCCATGCTTTTCTTCGAAATCCATGAAAAGTTTTCGTGATGAAATTTTTACATTTTCGGAAAGGTGTGTTAATTTTCTATTCAGCACTGAAAACCGAAACAATTTCAAAAGTTCGATTCGTTAGATATTCGCATCTAACGAATTGCGTTGGGGGCAGAAATCGAAAAAAATACTTTGACTCGAATTTCCTCAACCAGACCATGAAAAAAATACTGGCTTGGATGTGTCGATAGGATTTGAATAGACCTTTCCAAAAACATATGGCACGATTTATTTCATTAAGTTTGAAAAAAAGGTCATTTTTTATTGAAAAAATGGCAAGGGGTTAGTCCATGCTTTTCTTCGAAATCCATGAAAAATTTTCGTGATGAAGTTTTTACATTTTTGGAAAGGTGTGTTAATTTCCTATTCAGCACTGAAAACCGAAACAATTTTAAAAGCTCGATTCGTTAGATATTCGCATCTAACGAATTGCGTTGGGGGCAGAAATCGAAAAAAATACTTTGACTCGAATTTCCTCAACCAGACCATGAAAAAAGTATTGGCTTGGATGTGTCGATAGGATTTGAATAGATCTTTCCATTGACGTGCGCTGCAATTTATTTAATAAAAAATACAAAAAGTTCTCGCAAGTCTACGCACATCTAAGCAGATCTACGCATATCTACGCAATTCTACGCATTTCTACGCAATTCTACGCATATATACGCAGATCTACGCAAGTAAATTTGGATGCGTATATCTCGAGAACCAGATATCGTAGAAGGTTCTAGTTTTGAGTTTTGGAAAGCTTATGAAAATGTCTCTCGACTTTTGATTTTTTTTGCCTTCTTCAAGGCATGGATTCGAAATTATCGCCATTCAAAGGCAACAAGGTAGGTAGTTGGTGCAGAAAATCGGTTAAACACTTTGGATGCGAATATTTTCTCAACCAGACAATGAAAAAAAATTTGGCTTGGATGTGTCGATAGGATTTGAATAGACCTTTCCAAAAACGTATGGCACGATTTATTTCACTAAGTTTGAAAAAAAGTCATTTTTAATTGAAAAAAACGGCAAGGGAGTCCATGCTTTTCTTCGAAATCCATGAAAAATTTTCGTGATGAAATTTTTACATTCTTGGAAAGGTGTGTTAATTTCCTATTCGGCACTGAAAACCGAAACAATTTTAAAAGCTCGATTCGTTAGATATTCGCATCTAACGAATTGCGTTGGGGGCAGAAATCGAAAAAAATACTTTGACTCGAATTTCCTCAACCAGACCATGAAAAAAAAATTGGCTTGCATGTGTTTATAGGATTTGAATAGACCATTCCAAAAACGTATGGCACGATTTATTTCATTAAGTTTGAAAAAAAAGTCATTTTTAATTGAAAAAAACGGCAAGGGGTTAGTCCATGCTTTTCTTCGAAATCCATGAAAAATTTTCGTGATGAAATTTTTACATTTTTGGAAAGGTGTGTTAATTTCCTATTCAGCACTGAAAACCGAAACAATTTTAAAAGCTCGATTCGTTAGATATTCGCATCTTACGAATTGCGTTGGGGGCAGAAATCGAAAAAAATACTTTGACTCGAATTTCCTCAACCAGACCATGAAAAAAAAATTGGCTTGCATGTGTTTATAGGATTTGAATAGACCATTCCAAAAACGTATGGCACGATTTATTTCACTAAGCTTGAAAAAAAAGTCATTTTTTATTGAAAAAATGGCAAGGGGTTAGTCCATGCGTTTCTTCGAAATCCATGAAAAATTTTCGTGATGAAGTTTTTACATTTTTGGAAACGTGTGTTAATTTCCTATTCAGCACTGAAAACCGAAACAATTTTAAAAGCTCCATTCGTTATATATTCGCATCTAACGAATTGCGTTGGGGGCAGAAATCGAAAAAAATACTTTGACTCGAATTTCCTCAACCAGACCATGAAAAAAATATTGGCTTGGATGTGTCGATAGGATTTGAATAGACCTTCCCAAAAACGTATGGCACGATTTATTTCATTAAGTTTGAAAAAAAAAGTAATTTTTAATTGAAAAAAACGGCAAGGGGTTAGTCCATGCTTTTCTTCGAAATCCATGAAAAGTTTTCGTGATGAAATTTTTACATTTTTGGAAAGGTGTGTTAATTTTCTATTCAGCACTGAAAACCGAAACAATTTTAATAGCTCGATTCGTTAGGTATTCGCATCTAACGAATTGCGTTGGGGGCAGAAATCGAAAAAAATACTTTGACTCGAATTTCCTCAACCAGACCATGAAAAAAATATTGGCTTGGATGTGTCGATAGGATTTGAATAGACCTTCCCAAAAACGTATGGCACGATTTATTTCATTAAGTTTGAAAAAAAAGTAATTTTTAATTGAAAAAAACGGCAAGGGGTTAGTCCATGCTTTTCTTCGAAATCCATGAAAAATTTTCGTGATGAAATTTTTACATTTTTGGAAAGGTGTGTTAATTTCCTATTTAGCACTGAAAACCGAAACAAATTCAAAAGCTCGATTCGTTAGATATTCGCATCTAACGAATTGCGTTGGGGGCAGAAATCGAAAAAAATATTTTGACTCGAATTTCCTCAACCAGACCATGAAAAAAGTATTGGCTTGGATGTGTCGATAGGATTTGAATAGATCTTTCCATTGACGTGCGCTGCAATTTATTTAATAAAAAATACAAAAAGTTCTCGCAAGTCTACGCACATCTAAGCAGATCTACGCATATCTACGCAATTCTACGCATTTCTACGCAATTCTACGCATATATACGCAGATCTACGCAAGTAACTTTGGATGCGTATATCTCGAGAACCAGATATCGTAGAAGGTTCTAGTTTTGAGTTTTGGAAAGCTTATGAAAATGTCTCTCGACTTTTGATTTTTTTTGCCTTCTTCAAGGCATGGATTCGAAATTATCGCCATTCAAAGGCAACAAGGTAGGTAGTTGGTGCAGAAAATCGGTTAAACACTTTGGATGCGAATATTTTCTCAACCAGACCATGAAAAAAAATTTGGCTTGGATGTGTCGATAGGATTTGAATAGACCTTTCCAAAAACGTATGGCACGATTTATTTCACTAAGTTTGAAAAAAAGTCATTTTTAATTGAAAAAAACGGCAAGGGAGTCCATGCTTTTCTTCGAAATCCATGAAAAATTTTCGTGATGAAATTTTTACATTCTTGGAAAGGTGTGTTAATTTCCTATTCGGCACTGAAAACCGAAACAATTTTAAAAGCTCGATTCGTTAGATATTCGCATCTAACGAATTGCGTTGGGGGCAGAAATCGAAAAAAATACTTTGACTCGAATTTCCTCAACCAGACCATGAAAAAAAAATTGGCTTGCATGTGATTATAGGATTTGAATAGACCATTCCAAAAACGTATGGCACGATTTATTACATTAAGCTTGAAAAAAAAGTCATTTTTAATTGAAAAAAACGGCAAGGGGTTAGTCCATGCTTTTCTTCGAAATCCATGAAAAATTTTCGTGATGAAATTTTTACATTTTTGGAAAGGTGTGTTAATTTCCTATTCAGCACTGAAAACCGAAACAATTTTAAAAGCTCGATTCGTTAGATATTCGCATCTTACGAATTGCGTTGGGGGCAGAAATCGAAAAAAATACTTTGACTCGAATTTCCTCAACCAGACCATGAAAAAAAAATTGGCTTGCATGTGTTTATAGGATTTGAGTAGACCATTCCAAAAACGTATGGCACGATTTATTACATTAAGCTTAAAAAAAAAGTCATTTTTAATTGAAAAAAACGGCAAGGGGTTAGTCCATGCTTTTCTTCGAAATCCATGAAAAATTTTCGTGATGAAATTTTTACATTTTTGGAAAGGTGTGTTAATTTCCTATTCAGCACTGAAAACCGAAACAATTTTAAAAGCTCGATTCGTTAGATATTCGCATCTAACGAATTGCGTTGGGGGCAGAAATCGAAAAAAATACTTTGACTCGAATTTCCTCAACCAGACCATGAAAAAAAAATTGGCTTGCATGTGTTTATAGGATTTGAATAGACCTTTCCAAAAACGAATGGCACGATTTATTTCATTGAGTTTGAAAAAAAGTCATTTTTAATTGAAAAAAACGGCAAGGGGTTAGTCCATGCTTTTTTTCGAAATCCATGAAAAATTTTCGTGATGAAATTTTTACATTTTTGGAAAGGTGTGTTAATTTCCTATTCAGCACTGAAAACCGAAACAATTTCAAAAGCTCGATTCGTTAGATATTCGCATCTAACGAATTGCGTTGGGCAGAAATCGAAAAAAATACTTTGACTCGAATTTCCTCAACCAGACCATGAAACAAAATTGGCTTGCATGTGTTTATAGGATTTGAATAGACCATTCCAAAAACGAATGGCACGATTTATTTCATTGAGTTTGAAAAAAAGTCATTTTTAATTGAAAAAAACGGCAAGGGGTTAGTCCATGCTTTTTTTCGAAATCCATGAAAAATTTTCGTGATGAAATTTTTACATTTTTGGAAAGGTGTGTTAATTTCCTATTCAGCACTGAAAACCGAAACAATTTTAAAAGCTCGATTCGTTAGATATTCGCATCTAACGAATTGCGTTGGGGGCAGAAATCGAAAAAAATACTTTGACTCGAATTTCCTCAACCAGACCATGAACAAAAAATTGGCTTGCATGTGTTTATAGGATTTGAGTAGACCATTCCAAAAACGTATGGCACGATTTATTACATAAAGTTTGAAAAAAAAGTAATTTTTAATTGAAAAAAACGGCAAGGGGTTAGTCCATGCTTTTTTTCGAAATCCATGAAAAATTTTCGTGATGAAATTTTTATATTTTTGGAAAGGTGTGTTAGTTTTCTATTCAGCACTGAAAACCGAAACAATTTTAATAGCTCGATTCGTTAGATATTCGCATCTAACGAATTGCGTTGGGGGCAGAAATCGAAAAAAATACTTTGACTCGAATTTCCTCAACCAGACCATGAAAAAAATATTGGCTTGGATGTGTCGATAGGATTTGAATAGACCTTTCCAAAAACGTATGGCACGATTTATTTCATTAGGTTTGAAAAAAAGGTCATTTTTTATTGAAAAAATGGCAAGGGGTTAGTCCATGCTTTTCTTCGAAATCCATGAAAAATTTTCGTGATGAAGTTTTTACATTTTTGGAAAGGTGTGTTAATTTCCTATTCAGCACTGAAAACCGAAACAATTTTAAAAGCTCGATTCGTTAGATATTCGCATCTAACGAATTGCGTTGGGGGCAGAAATCGAAAAAAATACTTTGACTCGAATTTCCTCAACCAGACCATGAAAAAAATATTGGCTTGGATGTGTCGATAGGATTTGAATAGACCTTTCCAAAAACGTATGGCACGATTTATTTCATTAAGTTTGAAAAAAAGGTCATTTTTAATTGAAAATAACGGCAAGGGGTTAGTCCATGCTTTTCTTCGAAATCCATGAAAAGTTTTCGTGATGAAATTTTTACATTTTTGGAAAGGTGTGTTAATTTTCTATTCAGCACTGAAAACCGACACAATTTCAAAAGTTCGATTCGTTAGATATTCGCATCTAACGAATTGCGTTGGGGGCAGAAATCGAAAAAAATACTTTGACTCGAATTTCCTCAACCAGACCATGAAAAAAATATTGGCTTGGATGTGTCGATAGGATTTGAATAGACCTTTCCAAAAACGTATGGCACGATTTATTTCATTAAGTTTGAAAAAAAGGTCATTTTTTATTGAAAAAATGGCAAGGGGTTAGTCCATGCTTTTCTTCGAAATCCATGAAAAATTTTCGTGATGAAGTTTTTACATTTTTGGAAAGGTGTGTTAATTTCCTATTCAGCACTGAAAACCGAAACAATTTTAAAAGCTCGATTCGTTAGATATTCGCATCTAACGAATTGCGTTGGGGGCAGAAATCGAAAAAAATACTTTGACTCGAATTTCCTCAACCAGACCATGAAAAAAATATTGGCTTGGATGTGTCGATAGGATTTGAATAGACCTTCCCAAAAACGTATGGCACGATTTATTTCATTAAGTTTGAAAAAAAAGTCATTTTTAATTGAAAAAAACGGCAATGGGTTAGTCCATGCTTTTCTTCGAAATCCATGAAAAGTTTTCGTGATGAAATTTTTACATTTTTGGAAAGGTGTGTTAATTTTCTATTCAGCACTGAAAACCGAAACAATTTCAAAAGTTCGATTCGTTAGATATTCGCATCTAACGAATTGCGTTGGGGGCAGAAATCGAAAAAAATACTTTGACTCGAATTTCCTCAACCAGACCATGAAAAAGAAATTGGCTTGCATGTGTTTATAGGATTTGAATAGACCTTTCCAAAAACGTATGGCACGATCTATTTCATTAAGTTTGAAAAAAAGTCATTTTTAATTGAAAAAAACGGCAAGGGGTTAGTCCATGCTTTTCTTCGAAATCCATGAAAAATTTTCGTGATGAAATTTTTATATTTTTGGAAAGGTTTGTTAGTTTTCTATTCAGCACTGAAAACCGAAACAATTTTAATAGCTCGATTCGTTAGATATTCGCATCTAACGAATTGCGTTGGGGGCAGAAATCGAAAAAAATACTTTGACTCGAATTTCCTCAACCAGACCATGAAAAAAATATTGGCTTGGATGCGTCGATAGGATTTGAATAGACCTTTCCAAAAACGTATGGCACGATTTATTTCATTAAGTTTGAAAAAAAGTCATTTTTAATTGAAAAAAACGGCAAGGGGTTAGTCCATGCTTTTCTTCGAAATCCATGAAAAGTTTTCGTGATGAAGTTTTTACATTTTCGGAAAGGTGTGTTAATTTCCTATTCAGCACTGAACATCGAAACAATTTTAAAAGCTCGATTCGTTAGATATTCGCATCTAACGAATTGCGTTGGGGGCAGAAATCGAAAAAAATACTTTGACTCGAATTTCCTCAACCATACCATGAAAAAAATATTGGCTTGGATGTGTCGATAGGATTTGAATAGACCTTTCCAAAAACGTATGGCACGATTTATTTCATTAAGTTAAAAAAAAAAGTCATTTTTAATTGAAAAAAACGGCAAGGGTTAGTCCATGCTTTTCTTCGAAATCCATGAAAAATTTTCGTAATGAAATTTTTACATTTTTGGAAAGGTGTGTTAATTTCCTATTCAGCACTGAAAACCGAAACAATTTCAAAAGTTCGATTCGTTAGATATTCGCATCTAACGAATTGCGTTGGGGGCAGAAATTGAAAAAAATACTTTGACTCGAATTTCCTCAACCAGACCATGAAAAAAAAATTGGCTTGCATGTGTTTATAGGATTTGAATAGACCTTTCCAAAAACGTATGGCACGATTTATTTCATTAAGTTTGAAAAAAAAGTCATTTTTAATTGAAAAAAACGGCAAGGGGTTAGTCCATGCTTTTCTTCGAAATCCATGAAAAATTTTCGTGATGAAATTTTTACATTCTTGGAAAGGTGTGTTAATTTCCTATTCGGCACTGAAAACCGAAACAATTTTAAAAGCTCGATTCGTTAGATATTCGCATCTAACGAATTGCGTTGGGGGCAGAAATCGAAAAAAATACTTTGACTCGAATTTCCTCAACCAGACCATGAAAAAAATATTGGCTTGGATATGTGTCGATAGGATTTGAATAGATCTTTCCATTGACGTGCGCTGCAATTTATTTAATAAAAAATACAAAAAGTTCTCGCAAGTCTACGCACATCTAAGCAGATCTACGCATATCTACGCAATTCTACGCATTTCTACGCAATTCTAAGCATATATACGCAGAACCAGATATTGTAGAAGGTTCTAGTTTTCAGTGTTGGAAAGCTTATGAAAATGTCTCTCGATTTTTGATTTTTCTTGCCTTCTTCAAGGCATGGATTCGAAAATATCGCCATTCAAAAGCAACAAGGGAGGTAGTTGGTGCAGAAAATCGGTTAAACACTTTGGATGCGAATATTTTCTCAACCAGACCATGAAAAAAAATTTGGCTTGGATGTGTCAATAGGATTTGAATAGACCTTTCCAAAAACGTATGGCACGATTTATTTCATTAAGTTTGAAAAAAAGTCATTTTTAATTGAAAAAAACGGCAAGGGTTAGTCCATGCTTTTCTTCGAAATCCATGAAAAATTTTCGTGATGAAATTTTTACATTCTTGGAAAGGTGTGTTAATTTCCTATTCGGCACTGAAAACCGAAACAATTTTAAAAGCTCGATTCGTTAGATATTCGCATCTAACGAATTGCGTTGGGGGCAGAAATCGAAAAAAATACTTTGACTCGAATTTCCTCAACCAGACCATGAAAAAAATATTGGCTTGGATATGTGTCGATAGGATTTGAATAGATCTTTCCATTGACGTGCGCTGCAATTTATTTAATAAAAAATACAAAAAGTTCTCGCAAGTCTACGCACATCTAAGCAGATCTACGCATATCTACGCAATTCTACGCATTTCTACGCAATTCTACGCATATATACGCAGATCTACGCAAGTAACTTTGGATGCGTATATCTCGAGAACCAGATATCGTAGAAGGTTCTAGTTTTCAGTTTTGGAAAGCTTATGAAAATGTCTCTCGACTTTTGATTTTCTTTGCCTTCTTCAAGGCATGGATTCGAAATTATCGCCATTCAAAGGCAACAAGGTAGGTAGTTGGTGCAGAAAATCGGTTAAACAATTTGGATGCGAATATTTTCTCAACCAGACCATGAAAAAAAATTTGGCTTGGATGTGTCGATAGGATTTGAATAGACCTTTCCAAAAACGTATGGCACGATTTATTTCATTAAGTTTGAAAAAAAGTCATTTTTAATTGAAAAAAACGGCAAGGGGTTAGTCCATGCTTTTCTTCGAAATCCATGAAAAATTTTCGTGATGAAATTTTTACATTCTTGGAAAGGTGTGTTAATTTCCTATTCGGCACTGAAAACCGAAACAATTTTAAAAGCTCGATTCGTTAGATATTCGCATCTAACGAATTGCGTTGGGGGCAGAAATCGAAAAAAATACTTTGACTCGAATTTCCTCAACCAGACCATGAAAAAAATATTGGCTTGGATATGTGTCGATAGGATTTGAATAGATCTTTCCATTGACGTGCGCTGCAATTTATTTAATAAAAAATACAAAAAGTTCTCGCAAGTCTACGCACATCTAAGCAGATCTACGCATATCTACGCAATTCTACGCATTTCTACGCAATTCTACGCATATATACGCAGATCTACGCAAGTAACTTTGGATGCGTATATCTCGAGAACCAGATATCGTAGAAGGTTCTAGTTTTCAGTTTTGGAAAGCTTATGAAAATTTCTCTCGACTTTTGATATTTTTTGCCTTCTTCAAGGCATGGATTCGAAATTATCGCCATTCAAAGGCAACAAGGTAGGTAGTTGGTGCAGAAAATCGGTTAAACACTTTGGATGCGAATATTTTCTCAACCAGACCATGAAAAAATTTGGCTTGGATGTGTCGATAGGATTTGAATAGACCTTTCCAAAAACGTATGGCACGATTTATTTCATTAAGTTTGAAAAAAAGTCATTTTTAATTGAAAAAAAACGGCAAGGGAGTCCATGCTTTTCTTCGAAATCCATGAAAAATTTTCGTGATGAAATTTTTACATTCTTGGAAAGGTGTGTTAATTTCCTATTCGGCACTGAAAACCGAAACAATTTTAAAAGCTCGATTCGTTAGATATTCGCATCTAACGAATTGCGTTGGGGGCAGAAATCGAAAAAAATACTTTGACTCGAATTTCCTCAACCAGACCATGAAAAAAATATTGGCTTGGATATGTGTCGATAGGATTTGAATAGATCTTTCCATTGACGTGCGTTGCAATTTATTTAATAAAAAATACAAAAAGTTCTCGCAAGTCTACGCACATCTAAGCAGATCTACGCATATCTACGCAATTCTACGCATTTCTACGCAATTCTACGCATATATACGCAGATCTACGCAAGTAACTTTGGATGCGTATATCTCGAGAAGCAGATATTGTAGAAGGTTCTAGTTTTCAGTTTTGGAAAGCTTATGAAAATGTCTCTCGACTTTTGATTTTTTTTGCCTTCTTCAAGGCATGGATTCGAAATTATCGCCATTCAAAGGCAACAAGGTAGGTAGTTGGTGCAGAAAATCGGTTAAACACTTTGGATGCGAATATTTTCTCAACCAGACCATGAAAAAAAATTTGGCTTGGATGTGTCGATAGGATTTGAATAGACCTTTCCAAAAACGTATGGCACGATTTATTTCACTAAGTTTGAAAAAAAGTCATTTTTAATTGAAAAAAACGGCAAGGGAGTCCATGTTTTTCTTCGAAATCCATGAAAAATTTTCGTGATGAAATTTTTACATTCTTGGAAAGGTGTGTTAATTTCCTATTCGGCACTGAAAACCCAAACAATTTTAAAAGCTCGATTCGTTAGATATTCGCATCTAACGAATTGCGTTGGGGGCAGAAATCGAAAAAAATACTTTGACTCGAATTTCCTCAACCAGACCATGAAAAAAAAATTGGCTTGCATGTGATTATAGGATTTGAATAGACCATTCCAAAAACGTATGGCACGATTTATTACATTAAGCTTGAAAAAAAAGTCATTTTTAATTGAAAAAAACGGCAAGGGGTTAGTCCACCCAAGTAACATCGTTGGAGCTAATAGAAGCAAAACTGTTCTTTAGCAGCTTGTAAGCAGTGAAATCCAAAGCTTTAGCTCTTAAATAGATTATTGCACAGCTCCCTACATTTCATTTAAAAATTATGTTCTATAATCGAAGTTTCAGAACACTTTTAGCTCTATTAATTTTATAACGACTCACGATTTAAAAATAGCTCTTTAATAACGTTCAACGTTTTTTAAACGATCTAACTATTGATATCAGCACATAAAGAAGCATTGTAGAGCTGCTTAATTTCATGTTCAAAATACTAACGCATGACTTTATAGAAATGTCAAAAAATAGCATTTCAAAAGCTACACAAAAAACGGCTGTAGAGTTTAATTACTAATACTTTCACACAAACTCTTGTGAAGTTAACACTAGCGCATGCGCTTGAAATCTCTCTGAGCATTATAAAATCTATCTCTGAGCATTGGGAAATGTGAAGACTCGATAGAGCTACAGCAAATCGACTATAGAGCTTAATACTAAACCACTCTCAAATAAAATACTACTACTCAATATTAGGGTGTTCCACAATAAAATATAATAGCCATGACTTCAACGGGAAAAATTAAACCAAAACTAGAAAATAAATGTATTCCTTTCACTTTCTGGTGAATACCGAGTATGCACCACAAATATCAAATTAGATGCTAAATTCACATTTTTTTTATTAAAATCAATTAAACAGTTTACTAAAAAAAAAATTTTAAATAATATTAAATCTATGGCTGAGTCGCAAAAGTACTTGCTTACGTGCTAAGAAATCATAATGCACTTTAATGTTGAATAGAATTTAAATAAACAAGAATTTTTTTTCCAGAAATTAGAATTAGCCAACGACTTTCAATTTCCGAACACCCTACTTTTTAAGTACTGAACGCAAAACTCTCATTTTGTGGAAACTAGCTTTAGAAGCAGCGTTGCCGCGAAGAAAAAAGCAGTGAGGGCCTTTTCGTAATTTTATGGGGGCCATTTCACAAAAGTTGGGGCCAAATATTTTACAAAAAAATAACTCATTATGTAATATTTTTATTTATTGTTATTATTTATTTGATTAATTAATTTAATAAATAATTTAAACGAAAACAAAAAAAACAAAAATCACAGATGTTTCAAATTTGTTCTAATTTAAAGATTTCTTTCGACTGTGAGCCATTACGTAAAATAACTTTAAAATTTGTTCAGAGCAGAGCCTGAACTGTCAAAACAAATTCTGTTTCTTTTTTAGCTCCAAGTGCTTCAGAGCTAAAAATGTGCTTCTTTTTTCGTTCTGAACGTGTTCAGAGTGCACTCCATGAGCTCAGAATAAAATAATTGGATAGGCGGAGTTAAATGCTTAACAAAAGCATTCGACAGCAAAGGTTCAGATGTGTTTCAACAATAATTCCGAGCACTCAGAGTAGGACACGCTTGGTTCAGAAAGTGTTCAGAACATGCTTGGACTCTTTTCAGAGCTCTTTTCTAAATCAAAAAAGATAAAGCTTCTGAAATTAACATTTGAGGGCCATTTCAAATAGGCCCGGGCCAAGGGCCAAAATATAAAACAGGGGGCCAAAAGGCCCGATCGGGCACTTTGTGGCAACGCTGTCTAGAAGAGCTCGGTTGAAGACAAACTATGCTCATAATAAAAACTATGGCGACGGAAAAAAAAAATCATTGAATAATTTTTCTTCATTTATTTAAACGAATGCAAAATCTTTCCTTTCAACAAAAACACAATAAAATATAGCAATGAAAACAAAAATATTTAATTTCATGATTTATTAAATTTATTTATCAATTTTTTACATTGTTTAGGTAAACTTTTTTAAATATTTCACAGCGTAAAATAAATAATTTCGAAGGCGCGTTGTTATTTTTCGAGGTACCTTCAGTACAATTGTGACAAAACTAAACGCGCACTAAAAAATCACTTACATGGCACTCACAAATATTAATTTTATTTCTCACTACGACATTATCTCTGCAAATATTTAATTAATTTCCACGACACCACATGACCTTTTCGATTGCTACTATCACACACATGAAATACATCTCCCTTATATTATTTTAATTTATCATTTGTATTATCTAAACTAATACAAACAAAGTGCTGTCAAAAATGTTGCTTTAAAGATATCTGAATTAAGAACCAAAGAGCTTCAAAGCCATACTAGCCACTGACAAAGAGCTGGCTTCGAGCAAAAATTAGCTCTCAAACTCGATGAATTCGCTGTAAGCATGCTTTACACTTGCTTTAGAAGCGCATCTGGAGCTTCTTTTGAAATCAAAGAGCTTTAAGATTTGCTCTAAAAACGCTGTTAAAGCATTTGAAGAGCTAAAATTGTTACTTGGGCATGCTTTTCTTCGAAATCCATGAAAAATTTTCGTGATGAAATTTTTACATTTTTGGAAAGGTGTATTAATTTCCTATTCAGCACTGAAAACCGAAACAATTTTAAAAGCTCGATTCGTTAGATATTCGCATCTTACGAATTGCGTTGGGGGCAGAAATCGAAAAAAATACTTTGACTCGAATTTCCTCAACCAGACCATGAAAAAAAAATTGGCTTGCATGTGTTTATAGGATTTGAGTAGACCATTCCAAAAACGTATGGCACGATTTATTACATTAAGCTTGAAAAAAAAGTCATTTTTAATTGAAAAAAACGGCAAGGGGTTAGTCCATGCTTTTCTTCGAAATCCATGAAAAATTTTCGTGATGAAATTTTTACATTCTTGGAAAGGTGTGTTAATTTCCTATTCGGCACTGAAAACCGAAACAATTTTAAAAGCTCGATTCGTTAGATATTCGCATCTAACGAATTGCGTTGGGGGCAGAAATCGAAAAAAATACTTTGACTCGAATTTCCTCAACCAGACCATGAAAAAAATATTGGCTTGGATGTGTCGATAGGATTTGAATAGACCTTTCCATTGACGTGCGCTGCAATTTATTTTATAAAAAATACAAAAAGTTCTCGCAAGTCTACGCACATCCAAACAGATCTACGCATATCTACGCAATTCTACGCATTTCTACGCAATTCTACGCATATATACGCAGATCTACGCAAGTAACTTTGGATGCGTATATCTCGAGAACCAGATATCGTAGAAGGTTCTAGTTTTCAGTTTTGGAAAGCTTATGAAAATGTCTCTCGACTTTTGATTTTTCTTGCCTTTTTCAAGGCATGGATTCGAAATTATCGCCATTCAAAGGCAACAAGGTAGGAAGTTGGTGCAGAAAATCGGTTAAACACTTTGGATGCGAATATTTTCTCAACCAGACCATGAAAAAAAATTTGGCTTGGATGTGTCGATAGGATTTGAATAGACCTTTCCAAAAACGTATGGCACGATTTATTTCATTAAGTTTGAAAAAAAGGTCATTTTTAATTGAAATAAACGGCAAGGGTTAGTCCATGCTTTTCTTCGAAATCCATGAAAAATTTTCCTGATGAAATTTTTACATTTTTGGAAAGGTGTGTTAATTTCCTATTCAGCACTGAAAACCGAAACAATTTTAAAAGCTCGATTCGTTAGATATTCGCATCTAATGAATTGCGTTGGGGGCAGAAATCGAAAAAAATACTTTGACTCGAATTTCCTCAACCAGACCATGAAAAAAATATTGGCTTGGATGTGTCGATAGGATTTGAATAGACCTTTCCAAAAACGTATGGCACGATTTATTTCATTAAGTTTGAAAAAAAGGTCATTTTTAATTGAAATAAACGGCAAGGGTTAGTCCATGCTTTTCTTCGAAATCCATGAAAAATTTTCCTGATGAAATTTTTACATTTTTGGAAAGGTGTGTTAATTTCCTATTCAGCACTGAAAACCGAAACAATTTTAAAAGCTCGATTCGTTATATATTCACATCTAACGAATTGCGTTGGGGGCAGAAATCGAAAAAAATACTTTGACTCGAATTTCCTCAACCAGACCATGAAAAAAATATTGGCTTGGATGTGTCGATAGGATTTGAATAGACCTTTCCAAAAACGTATGGCACGATTTATTTCAATAAGTTTGAAAAAAGTCATTTTTAATTGAAAAAAAACGGCAAGGGAGTCCATGCTTTTCTTCGAAATCCATGAAAAATTTTCGTGATGAAATTTTTACATTCTTGGAAAGGTGTGTTAATTTCCTATTCGGCACTGAAAACCGAAACAATTTTAAAAGCTCGATTCGTTAGATATTCGCATCTAACGAATTGCGTTGGGGGCAGAAATCGAAAAAAATACTTTGACTCGAATTTCCTCAACCAGACCATGAAAAAAATATTGGCTTGGATGTGTCAATAGGATTTGAATAGACCTTTCCAAAAACGTATGGCACGATTTATTTCATTAAGTTTGAAAAAAAGTCATTTTTAATTGAAAAAAACGGCAAGGGTTAGTCCATGCTTTTCTTCGAAATCCATGAAAAATTTTCGTGATGAAATTTTTACATTCTTGGAAAGGTGTGTTAATTTCCTATTCGGCACTGAAAACCGAAACAATTTTAAAAGCTCGATTCGTTAGATATTCGCATCTAACGAATTGCGTTGGGGGCAGAAATCGAAAAAAATACTTTGACTCGAATTTCCTCAACCAGACCATGAAAAAAATATTGGCTTGGATATGTGTCGATAGGATTTGAATAGATCTTTCCATTGACGTGCGCTGCAATTTATTTAATAAAAAATACAAAAAGTTCTCGCAAGTCTACGCACATCTAAGCAGATCTACGCATATCTACGCAATTCTACGCATTTCTACGCAATTCTACGCATATATACGCAGATCTACGCAAGTAACTTTGGATGCGTATATCTCGAGAACCAGATATCGTAGAAGGTTCTAGTTTTCAGTTTTGGAAAGCTTATGAAAATGTCTCTCGACTTTTGATTTTCTTTGCCTTCTTCAAGGCATGGATTCGAAATTATCGCCATTCAAAGGCAACAAGGTAGGTAGTTGGTGCAGAAAATCGGTTAAACAATTTGGATGCGAATATTTTCTCAACCAGACCATGAAAAAAAATTTGGCTTGGATGTGTCGATAGGATTTGAATAGACCTTTCCAAAAACGTATGGCACGATTTATTTCATTAAGTTTGAAAAAAAGTCATTTTTAATTGAAAAAAACGGCAAGGGGTTAGTCCATGCTTTTCTTCGAAATCCATGAAAAATTTTCGTGATGAAATTTTTACATTCTTGGAAAGGTGTGTTAATTTCCTATTCGGCACTGAAAACCGAAACAATTTTAAAAGCTCGATTCGTTAGATATTCGCATCTAACGAATTGCGTTGGGGGCAGAAATCGAAAAAAATACTTTGACTCGAATTTCCTCAACCAGACCATGAAAAAAATATTGGCTTGGATATGTGTCGATAGGATTTGAATAGATCTTTCCATTGACGTGCGCTGCAATTTATTTAATAAAAAATACAAAAAGTTCTCGCAAGTCTACGCACATCTAAGCAGATCTACGCATATCTACGCAATTCTACGCATTTCTACGCAATTCTACGCATATATACGCAGATCTACGCAAGTAACTTTGGATGCGTATATCTCGAGAACCAGATATCGTAGAAGGTTCTAGTTTTCAGTTTTGGAAAGCTTATGAAAATTTCTCTCGACTTTTGATATTTTTTGCCTTCTTCAAGGCATGGATTCGAAATTATCGCCATTCAAAGGCAACAAGGTAGGTAGTTGGTGCAGAAAATCGGTTAAACACTTTGGATGCGAATATTTTCTCAACCAGACCATGACAAAAATTTGGCTTGGATGTGTCGATAGGATTTGAATAGACCTTTCCAAAAACGTATGGCACGATTTATTTCATTAAGTTTGAAAAAAAGTCATTTTTAATTGAAAAAAAACGGCAAGGGAGTCCATGCTTTTCTTCGAAATCCATGAAAAATTTTCGTGATGAAATTTTTACATTCTTGGAAAGGTGTGTTAATTTCCTATTCGGCACTGAAAACCGAAACAATTTTAAAAGCTCGATTCGTTAGATATTCGCATCTAACGAATTGCGTTGGGGGCAGAAATCGAAAAAAATACTTTGACTCGAATTTCCTCAACCAGACCATGAAAAAAATATTGGCTTGGATATGTGTCGATAGGATTTGAATAGATCTTTCCATTGACGTGCGCTGCAATTTATTTAATAAAAAATACAAAAAGTTCTCGCAAGTCTACGCACATCTAAGCAGATCTACGCATATCTACGCAATTCTACGCATTTCTACGCAATTCTACGCATATATACGCAGATCTACGCAAGTAACTTTGGATGCGTATATCTCGAGAAGCAGATATTGTAGAAGGTTCTAGTTTTCAGTTTTGGAAAGCTTATGAAAATGTCTCTCGACTTTTGATTTTTTTTGCCTTCTTCAAGGCATGGATTCGAAATTATCGCCATTCAAAGGCAACAAGGTAGGTAGTTGGTGCAGAAAATCGGTTAAACACTTTGGATGCGAATATTTTCTCAACCAGACCATGAAAAAAAATTTGGCTTGGATGTGTCGATAGGATTTGAATAGACCTTTCCAAAAACGTATGGCACGATTTATTTCACTAAGTTTGAAAAAAAGTCATTTTTAATTGAAAAAAACGGCAAGGGAGTCCATGTTTTTCTTCGAAATCCATGAAAAATTTTCGTGATGAAATTTTTACATTCTTGGAAAGGTGTGTTAATTTCCTATTCGGCACTGAAAACCGAAACAATTTTAAAAGCTCGATTCGTTAGATATTCGCATCTAACGAATTGCGTTGGGGGCAGAAATCGAAAAAAATACTTTGACTCGAATTTCCTCAACCAGACCATGAAAAAAAAATTGGCTTGCATGTGATTATAGGATTTGAATAGACCATTCCAAAAACGTATGGCACGATTTATTACATTAAGCTTGAAAAAAAAGTCATTTTTAATTGAAAAAAACGGCAAGGGGTTAGTCCATGCTTTTCTTCGAAATCCATGAAAAATTTTCGTGATGAAATTTTTACATTTTTGGAAAGGTGTATTAATTTCCTATTCAGCACTGAAAACCGAAACAATTTTAAAAGCTCGATTCGTTAGATATTCGCATCTTACGAATTGCGTTGGGGGCAGAAATCGAAAAAAATACTTTGACTCGAATTTCCTCAACCAGACCATGAAAAAAAAATTGGCTTGCATGTGTTTATAGGATTTGAGTAGACCATTCCAAAAACGTATGGCACGATTTATTACATTAAGCTTGAAAAAAAAGTCATTTTTAATTGAAAAAAACGGCAAGGGGTTAGTCCATGCTTTTCTTCGAAATCCATGAAAAATTTTCGTGATGAAATTTTTACATTCTTGGAAAGGTGTGTTAATTTCCTATTCGGCACTGAAAACCGAAACAATTTTAAAAGCTCGATTCGTTAGATATTCGCATCTAACGAATTGCGTTGGGGGCAGAAATCGAAAAAAATACTTTGACTCGAATTTCCTCAACCAGACCATGAAAAAAATATTGGCTTGGATGTGTCGATAGGATTTGAATAGACCTTTCCATTGACGTGCGCTGCAATTTATTTTATAAAAAATACAAAAAGTTCTCGCAAGTCTACGCACATCCAAACAGATCTACGCATATCTACGCAATTCTACGCATTTCTACGCAATTCTACGCATATATACGCAGATCTACGCAAGTAACTTTGGATGCGTATATCTCGAGAACCAGATATCGTAGAAGGTTCTAGTTTTCAGTTTTGGAAAGCTTATGAAAATGTCTCTCGACTTTTGATTTTTCTTGCCTTTTTCAAGGCATGGATTCGAAATTATCGCCATTCAAAGGCAACAAGGTAGGAAGTTGGTGCAGAAAATCGGTTAAACACTTTGGATGCGAATATTTTCTCAACCAGACCATGAAAAAAAATTTGGCTTGGATGTGTCGATAGGATTTGAATAGACCTTTCCAAAAACGTATGGCACGATTTATTTCATTAAGTTTGAAAAAAAGGTCATTTTTAATTGAAATAAACGGCAAGGGTTAGTCCATGCTTTTCTTCGAAATCCATGAAAAATTTTCCTGATGAAATTTTTACATTTTTGGAAAGGTGTGTTAATTTCCTATTCAGCACTGAAAACCGAAACAATTTTAAAAGCTCGATTCGTTAGATATTCGCATCTAATGAATTGCGTTGGGGGCAGAAATCGAAAAAAATACTTTGACTCGAATTTCCTCAACCAGACCATGAAAAAAATATTGGCTTGGATGTGTCGATAGGATTTGAATAGACCTTTCCAAAAACGTATGGCACGATTTATTTCATTAAATTTGAAAAAAAGGTCATTTTTAATTGAAATAAACGGCAAGGGTTAGTCCATGCTTTTCTTCGAAATCCATGAAAAATTTTCCTGATGAAATTTTTACATTTTTGGAAAGGTGTGTTAATTTCCTATTCAGCACTGAAAACCGAAACAATTTTAAAAGCTCGATTCGTTATATATTCACATCTAACGAATTGCGTTGGGGGCAGAAATCGAAAAAAATACTTTGACTCGAATTTCCTCAACCAGACCATGAAAAAAATATTGGCTTGGATGTGTCGATAGGATTTGAATAGACCTTTCCAAAAACGTATGGCACGATTTATTTCAATAAGTTTGAAAAAAGTCATTTTTAATTGAAAAAAAACGGCAAGGGAGTCCATGCTTTTCTTCGAAATCCATGAAAAATTTTCGTGATGAAATTTTTACATTCTTGGAAAGGTGTGTTAATTTCCTATTCGGCACTGAAAACCGAAACAATTTTAAAAGCTCGATTCGTTAGATATTCGCATCTAACGAATTGCGTTGGGGGCAGAAATCGAAAAAAATACTTTGACTCGAATTTCCTCAACCAGACCATGAAAAAAATATTGGCTTGGATATGTGTCGATAGGATTTGAATAGATCTTTCCATTGACGTGCGCTGCAATTTATTTAATAAAAAATATAAAAAGTTCTCGCAAGTCTACGCACATCTAAGCAGATCTACGCATATCTACGCAATTCTACGCATTTCTACGCAATTCTACGCGTATATACGCAGATCTACGCAAGTAACTTTGGATGCGTATATCTCGAGAACCAGATATTGTAGAAGGTTCTAGTTTTCAGTTTTGGAAAGCTTATGAAAATGTCTCTCGATTTTTTGTTTGCCTTCAACAAGGCATGGATTTCGAAATATCGTCATTCGAAGACAACAAGGTAGGTAGTTAGAGCAGAAAATCGGTAAGACACTTTGGATGCAAATATTTTCTCAACCAGACCTATCCGCACATCCGAACCAAATTTTGTCCATGGCTTAGTTCAGGAAATATGCATACAGTAAAACAACACATTTTCAGTAACAAATCAAAATTTGATCATTTTATATTTTCATTCTTTATTTCATTCGTATTTTTCTCTTCGATTTTATTTTATTTTTTTTTTAACTTAAAGTTCCACCATTTTAATGTTTGCATTTTATTGCTACTTAAGTCCTTTAATCACGCGTTTTTTTTATTTTTATTTTTTAAATATAATTGCAATAATTATACATGAGTTTGTTTATAGTATTTTAAATAATTAATATTTTAAGTAGGTATATTTAGCTACTACAAGATTATAAAGTATATAATATTTAGCTTATTGTTTTACAATGATTTTTTTTATTTTAATTTTCAATAGGTATAATGATAATAATAATGAATATAACAACATTAATAAATATTATGCTTAATAACTGCATTTAAAAATTAAATTATGATATAATGAATTCTTTTCAATTTCCTCCTTGTCAATTAAAAAAAAAATAACTAAAAAGAATTAAGAACAAAAATTCAATGGATAAATCATTAATCTTATAAAAGATTAAATTTACTAATAAAATAACTTTAAAGGACATTTTTAGAAATTCAAAATAACTATACATAATAATAGTTAGTTCATTGGATGGATCTTAAAGAATTGACTTAAACAAAAAACTAATAACTATAGAAACTATTTAACGTAGTCTCCGAGTGGCAAAATTTTAATTTTTATTTTATTGTTATCTTTGTTTAAACAATAGATTGTATTATTTAATTTATACAAATAATCTTACAATGTATTTTAATAATAGTTAAAATAAAAATATTCCAACTCTATTCCCTAAAATTAGTAAAAATAGTGTAAATTTTTGTTTCCTTATAAAACATTGTGCAATTTAAGATAGTCGCTTTTCTCGTTATCTCTTAACGAAAAAAAAAAATTAATGAAGTTTATTTAATCTAAACCAAAAAAAAATATTTTTCTATTGCTTTGTTATTGTTTTTCTCTTATCAACTTCTATCTTATTCAGGCAGGGTTCAAGGTGATTTTGAGGTCAAATGCGAATCACATAAAAATAAAAAAAAGTTAGAAATCAAGTTATTTTGCAGCAATATTTCACCAAAAGAATTTTAGCAAAGAAAAAAGGGCCTTGAGCATTATAAGCATTTGAGCATTACAATCAGTGATTCATAGTTTTGGAAGGAGCATTCATTGTTTAACATTAAAGAAATTGTGTGCAAGTAGATACAAATCCAAGAAAGTTAGGTCTATTAGGCCAGACACGATTTTTGGCAGGCTTCTATTGTTCCCGGTTTAAAAGTCATCAGTAACAATTTGTTCCTTTTCATCAGTGTTGTAAAAGAATGCAATCTTTTGTGAACTCAATCTTTATGACTTAAATTAAGAGATTGCATTCACTGTCAACATTTATTTGGCATTAAAACAAAAATTGTTATAATTTTTCCCCATTTATATTGCAGCATTCAATAGAATGCAATCTTTTTTTATAATACACGAAGCATTCTTCTACATTCTTTTGCATTCTTCGCATTCTATTACATTCTTTTATCATTACTTGCATTTTTTTGCCAAACTATGGTTTATCCAGGACAAAATAATGAAAAACAATGCAAGAAATGCAACGACTATAGAAGTATGTATATAATATTGCAGTCAAATAATTGCTGTAAAATGAATTGAGAACAAATGTTGTGATTGCAATCTTTCCTATTTCTTTTGCATTCTTCGCACTGCTTCTGGAGAGGGCAAAATAATATGTATTAATAATGCAAAACAAAACAAAATATACACAAAGAATTCAAGCAATTCAGAAGAATGCATGAATTAACTAAAGATTGCATTCAATTGATTGCTGTTAAATGAATGTATACTGTGGTTGCAATTTCTTTTTAACACTAATAATACCAACAGCCACGAGTAGCAGTAAGCAGGTTAAGCCAGGTATGTGTGTAAAGGTCCTTCACTATAAAATTGATACAAATGCCTTATTTCTTCCAATATTGAACCAGAGTCTTTTCTTTTTCCAACAAATATTAGTTGTTCTTAAAATTTCCCTTTTCAACACACTTATTGCATTTGTTGTGTTATGACGGTATTTTACCGTCCTGGAGCTACACACAATAATAATTCTATCTATCGAATTTAGCCAGATAACAGTTCAGTAGTACGCTTTTACTTTCTCTTCAAATCTTTTTGTCAAAAATAAAAAAAAAACATTCCTAGATACAATGAGAATCAACAAGAACGAATCTCGAAATGATTAAGATAACAGTTTTCACAAAATCAGATTTTTCTACTGAATTTTGAAGTTTCATCTTGGTTGTGTTTTACTTTTAGCTGATATTGAACTTCCAACCTTCTGCTGTGTGGATAGCAGTTGAAGTGGTGACGTCTATTAAGTTTCCATAACAATTTTAAGCTAGACCAATGGGACCATGGCAGGAATATGCATTTATTTTGCATTTTAGATGCATATCTATTCCAAATTTTGCAGTTCACCAAATAGTGATTGTAACCCACTGTACTATTAACTTCACTGTAAAGTTAGCATAAAAGTCCTTTTCTCAGTAACGGAGCTAGCTTGAAACTTGCAGTTAGGCTCTTTGCAATTTTATTTGCATTTCAAGAAAAATTTAGGGCCAAATTTTGAAGTCCTCATTTGCATTTCAAGAAAAATTAAACTCCTAATTTTGAAGTCCTCATTTGAAAAAAAAGGACGAATAAATTAATTTTTCACTGTTAACTTCACTATGAAGTAGGCAGTAGCTACATGTCCTTTTCATAGTAACTGAGCTAGCTAGAAACTTGCAATAAAATTCCAAATTTGCAGTTTTTAATGCACTTTAAGAAAAAACTTAGTTAAAATTTTAAAGTCCAAATTTGACAACAAAATCTAAAAATTAATTTTGAGAAGCTAGCAGTATTTTTTTTTATGTTTGGACTTAAAATTTTGGGCTAATCCTTTTCTTGAAATTCAAATTAAACTACAAACTATTCAGAGCTTCATTTCAGCGCGGATGCTCAGACATGTTATGCTAACTTTAAAGTGAAGTTGGCAATAGAGTGGGTTACACCGACTGTAAAATCGGGAATAGAAATGCAGAAATGCAAAAAAATGAAAATTCCTGACAGACGTGAGTAGGTGTGGCTGTATGAATGTGGCTTTCCGAATTAAATTTTTCATACGCGGACAGGTCTTTTAAGGTCTATAAAGAATCTTTGGATAGTTTAAGTTTATTCAAAACAGTTTGAGTGAAGTTTGGCTTTTTTTGTATCTCTCATATAGATTGGTTAAGTACATATGTAAGTCAAGCAAAAGAAGCTTTAAAATAACGTCTATATTATTCAATTGATTATAGTATTGAAATGGTTGCATTCTATCACTTATCTCACTGAAAAATACATAGGCCGCTCGGCAAAGGCATATTTGCTTTTCCAGAATTCAGAACTAAACTGATCAATTTTTTATTAGAATCGATAGATGAGTTATTTCTGAGTTAACTTAAAAATGGTGGGACTGTAAGGGCCACTTTTTCAGTTCAGGGTTAACTCTGAGTTAAATCAAAGTAAGCTAATCCTGAAAATAAATTAACTCCGAGTTAACTCGGGAATAGTTTTTAGTTAAGGATTAACTTCATCTTTCAGTTGTCAAAAATCTATTGTCATCGATGTGCGATGGTATGGATATCACCCTTTTACGCATCAAAATAGAGATGGCGCCACAATAGAATTGCAGTGTGATTAACTTTCACTATCAAAATCAAGAATCACCAAATTAGGTGAGTTAGCTCGGAGTTAACTTATGATTTCAATTTACTGAAAAACACGCATATGGAGTAAACACAGGTTTAATCCCGAGACTAGGATGATCTCGCACCGAAAAACTAACCCTAAGGGCCAGTTTTTCAGTTCAGGCTTTATTCTGAGTTAAATCAGAGTTAGCTAATCCTGAAAATGAATTAACCCTGAGGTAACTGTTAATAATTAAGGTCACATAAACAATTAACTACATTCCTGAGGTAACTCAGGAACAGTTTTTCATTTGAAGATTAACTTTATCTTTCAGCTGTCAAAATTCTGAGGCCAACGATGTGCGACACTATTGATATCACTCTTCTACGCTATTTACGCATAGGAATAGAGAATAGAGCCACAACTAATTGCACTGGCAGTAACTTTCAATATCGAAATGGAGATGGCGCCACAAATAAAAAGACACTCAATTTGGTGCCTGAGTTAACTCACCAAATTAGACGAGTTAACTCGGAGTAACTTTCGATTTCAATTGACTGAAAAACACGTTTTTGGAGTTAACTCCGGTATAACCCCGAGACTAGAATGATCTCGCACTGAAACTGGCCCTAAGTGTTGTGCGTCAGCTTCCATTTTGAAATGCTAATTTTGGCCAACATCTCGAGGAAAGTTCATCGAACAAAAAATAAGTTAACACCTTTCTTATAGGAAATTTCTTCATTTCTTTCTGTATGCAACACTTCTTTAAAGAGTATATAGTTTCAGAATTAAAGCGCCCTAAAGTATACTTGTTTATTTTTATATGACAAATATTACGTTCACAAAACTTGGAGCGGCATAAAATACTCTAAGTAATACGTTCAATAGCTATCGGTCAATATGCGTGAAAGTGCCAACTAAAGAGAACAAAACTTTGAATAAAAAAACAAAAATTGGAAATTACATGTTCTACGACTTTGTCATTTATTTTCCTACAACAGCAATCCTCAAGAAATATAAGGCAAAAACTAAAAAAGCATATAATTTAAGGTGCTTTAACTCTAAAAGACTCTTAAGATGTGTTGTATACAGAAAAAATAATGATTAAATTTCCCATAAAAAAGATTGTTACATATTTTCTGTGTAGGTACGATGGACCGTTCGCAAGATATTGGCTAAAACGCGTTTTTCAAAATGGCGACTGACGCAAAACACTTACAGCCTCGCTATTTTTTAAGTAGAAACAATCCAACTTTCAATTCAAGTAAACAAATTGTTCAGTATAGTTTTGGAAGAAAAAAAAACCTTTACCGACTGCCATAACAGCTCTAGCTGTGTAAAGTCAGAACACGAATCTCAAAATGTTTGTTTTTTTTTATCGGATTCGTTTGTTCATCGTTAGTCCATCATTAAAATCGTTTGTCCACCCCCATGATAAAAAATATTCGACTTTTCTTTTTTTTTATAGCAAACCTTGAAAAACAAAAAAGGTCTCTAGCATCCCCAAATGAAATCAAAGGGGGTGGGGGCTGATTGAATTCGTTTGTTGACCAGCTCAACATACAAATCCATACAAAAAATTTTTGTTCACACCAGGAAAAAAAATATCAACTTTTCGTTTTTGGAACTAAAAACAAAAATGGGTTCCAAAGCCCTCAAATGAAGTTATAGGGGGGTAAGGTCCAGTTTATTAGTTTATCCACTAGCTTAATATGACAATTAAAAAAAAAATCGTTTGTCCACCGCCAGCATAAAAAATATTCGATTTTTATTTTTTTATAGCAAACCTCGGAAAGCAAAAAAGTTCTTTAGCATCCCCAAATGGAATCTTAGGGGCTCGGGGCTGATTGAATTCGTTTGTCCACGATCTCAACATGAAAATCGATGAAAAAATTTGTTTGTCAACCTTGTCCACCCCCAGGAAAAAAATGATCAGCTTTTCTTTATCGGGCCGAAACACAAAAAGGGTTCCAAGGCCCCCAAATTAAATTAGGGGGGTGAAATCCAGTGTGTTCGTCTGTCCACCAGCTCAATATGAGAACCCAAAAATAAAAATCGTTCGTCCACCCCCAGGATGAAAAATATTCGATTTTTCTTTTTTTATAGCAAACCTTGAAAACCCAAAAAGTCTCCCAGCATCTCCAAATCAAAACATAAGGGGTTGTTCAACATGAAAAGCCACACAAAAATTATTCAACTTTACTCTTTTGCACCGAAAAACAAAAATTGCTCCAACACCCCTAAATGAATTTTAAGGGAGTGTGTGGAGTAAATTCTGTTCGTTTGTCCACCAGTTCAATATGAAAATCCATAAACAAAATTGTTTGTCCACCCTCAGGCAAAAAGATATTCAACTTTTTTTTACACTGAAAATCAAAAAAGGAGTTCCAAAACCCCCAAATTAAACTGTAGTGGGTGCGTCAAACGAACCCAATCAGCCCCAACCCTTTCTTATTTAATTTGAGGATGCTAGAGGACTTTTTATTTTTCAAGGTTTGCTATACAAAATTAAAATTAAAATATTTTGTGGAGAAACGATGTTTTTTCTGTTCTCATATTGAGCTGTGCTACAGATAAAAGCACTTTACTGCACCCCCTATCATTTCATTAAGGGGCTTTGGAGCCCTTTTTAGTTTTTCAGTTGAATAACTTTTTCCCTGAGGGTGGACAGACATTTTTTTTTATTGATCTTCATATTAAACTGGTGGACAAACGAACATACTGGATTGCGCCCTACTATAATTTCATTTAGGGGTTTTGGAGTCCTTTTTTGTTTTTCGGTGCAAAAAAGAAAAGTTGAATAACTTTTTCCCTGAGGGTGTACAAACAACGTTTTTATGGATTTTCATGTGGAGCTAGTGGACAAACGAATGTAATTAGCCCCAACCTCCTATGATTTTTTTTGGGATTGCTAGATGACTATTTTGTTTTCCAAGATTTGCTATAAAAAAAAGAAAAGTTGAACATTTTTTATCTTGGGGGTGGCAAACGATTTTGTTAATGGGTTTTCATGTTGAGCTGGTGGACAAACGAACCCAATTAGCCCCAACCTGCTATGATTTTATTTGGGGATGCTATATAGGAGTTTTTTGTTTTTGAAGGTTTGCTATAAAAAAAAAAGTCGAATATTTTGTATCCTGGGGCTGGACAAACGATTTTTTTTATGGATTTTCATGTTGAGCTGTTGAACAAACGAACCAAATTAGCCCAAATTCCTCTGATTTTATTTGGGGATGCTATAAGACTTTTTTGTTATTGAAGGTTTGCTATAAAAAAAGAAAATCAAACATCTTTTATCCTGGGGCTGGACAAACAATTTTAATGGCTGGACAGACGTAGCCTTACGATGGAAAAACGAAACTGATAAAAAAACAAACAATTTTGACGTCGGGGTTCTGACTTCACACAGCTATCAGCGCTACCTTCTGGATTCGATACTAAATCTAGTAGCTACTGTATTTCTGTTTTTTGTTATTATTTAGTGTATCATACTAACAAATACATATGATAGATATGCGACAGAGCGTGTAAGTAAAATAAATTTTATAATGGCAAATCCCAAGACTTAGTTGGTAGGACATTTTGTTTTAAAAATTAAATACAAAATTTCACGCTGAGCATTAAAATTAGTCACTGTTAGTTCACCTGCTTTTGATACTATTGAAAAAGCTATTTTGTTTTTTTAGAATATTAATATGTATAGTGTTATTCATATTTTTTCTTTTTTTTTAATATGATATTAATACCTTAGGATGAAGGGTTTTTTTATGAGTAAATATTTTTTATATTATTATATTTTTAAAGTTAATAGTCAAGAGCGGTTTTAAATAATGTTTTTGTTTTTAATATAACTTTTATCAGTTGTCAAAATTGTCTTTGTTTATGTTTTTTTTGTTAATACTTAATTTCCTATCGAGTACAAATCACTAAAGTCAGACTATCGTAACAGTAGGGGTTAAATTTTGTTGTTTCTTTTGTGGTTGTTGTTGTAGTTGTTGATGATGATTTTGCTGCGGAAGATGTAACAACTGATGATGATGATGATTATTATTATGTTTTTTTAAATGATTTATATTTTGATGTTGATGACGATGGTTGCGATTCCTGACTTCAATTTCTTCATAACCATTTTCTTTTCCATTGCACGTTAGATGTTGATCATTTTGCTGATGATTAGGATGATGGTAACCATTTAATATGTTTCTTCGGTTTTCTTCATCCACTAAATCACCACTACTACTATTAGTATTTAAGGAACTATTACTTTTCACCAAATCACCGCCATTGCATGATGTTGGTGTAGTTGTTGTTGTTTTTATTGATCCATTGTGTTTGCTTTCTAACGATTGACACATTGGATCACCAATAAGCGTTATCTTAACAGGTTTATAAACAACTGTTGCAGCATTCGGACGTTGTTGTTCCCAAGCAATTGATGCTCTTCTTGGTGATGGTGAAATTTGATTATAGTTGGTGAATGTTGTTGAAATAACAGTATGGCGGCGAGTTTGATTATTTGTTGGTGCTAACGCCTGCGATGCTGATGTACCATTACAATTATTATTGTGGAGAGGAGAAGTAGTGGTTGTGATTATCGTCGTGGCAGGGAAATGTGTGGTATAACTTGTATATTCAGGTTTACTTCTATAAGAAAAATAAAATAAAAAATAGAAAAAAATAATAATTAGTTTTTGGAGTTATTTTTAAGAAAACAAAAATTGTTTACAAAGACAGGTAGAGAAAGCAGAGGGTTAGAAGCCAACTTAATTTATTTATTTATTATACTACATATAAATTAGCAAATTGTTTTTGTTTATTTAAAAAAAGCTTAAAGTATTTTCTATATAAATGTATAGGGTTGTTTTTAATTTTGTTTAAATGTATTAATATTACATGCAAGTCGGAGAATAATATTTAAAATTTACCTCACTGGACTACAATTTGCAGCATGCAAGAGTAATACGTTTACCATGTTTTAAATAAATGTCACTTATACTAATTTTTGTTTTTTGTTACAGTTTTTGTAATTTTTGTGTATAATTAATGTATAAAATTATAAATTTGAGTATAAATGCAGGTTTATATGTGAATATTTGAAAGTGAAATTTTTAAAGAATTTTGATCTTAAAATATATTCTAGATCTGGACCGAAAACTACGTATGTGTTTCTGCTATTTATAAAATTGGACGTAGTTTTAATATCACTCGCCTGGAAAAAATGCAAGATTTTAACAAGTTTATTAGCCTATTGAATAGACCGGAAAATGAGAGGTATAAAGGAACAATTACGTGCAAGGGTTTTTATTATTGAATATGTTTGTTAGGCCCATAAGCATGCTTAAAACCAAAAATGCTACTAAATTCACCCATGCGTTTCTGAGAGAATGGTCACACTGGCCACTTTTCAGTATTTTTGGTATAACTCGAAAACTAAGCCGAATTTGACAATTTTACATATAATACTTTTTGTTCAAAATTAAATTTTCTATTGGAATGGATAGTTCAAAAAATTTTACGAAAAAATTTAAGCAGGAAAAGTTAACAAAAACCAACTTAAAAAAAGTCAAAAAATCAAGGATATCTAATTTTTTTTATAAATTGTGCATAACTTTTTTTGAAGCAAAGATAAGGTCAAGACATGCACAGACAAAACAAAGCAGAGGCTAAAGGCCTTAATATGGCATGTTCAAAAATTAATATTTGTTCAAAATTGACAGAGATATTCCCATTCAAACCTTATCATTTCTTATAATTTTTCTCAGTTTTGGCCCGAAAGTCCCTTTTTCGGTACAATATGGCAAATTTCACTTTCGTAAAAATTTTGGAAATCAAAATTTTGATATAATATGACATTAGAACTATAGAGAATTTATAAAAAGGATGCTAGTTCGCAATTTCGTTTTTCGGCTGTTTTTAAATGTGTTCAGACCTACAGACCGAACGGCTGGTCCGATTAACATAAGATTTGGTATTAGGTGCTAGGAACGTTAAATTTGCCATAAAGTACCAAAAAATAGGCTTTCTGGCAAAAACTGAGGAAAATGATAAGAAATGGTAAAGTTTGAATGGCTATATCTCTGTCAGTTTTTAAATAATATGGCTTTTTTAACATGTCATATTAAAGCCGTAAGACTCCAGCTTACTTTGTTTGTGCATGTCTTGAGCGTATCTTTGCTCCAAAAAAAGTTATGCGCAATTTAGAAAAAAATTTAAAAATCTTTGATTTTTCGATTTTTTTTATGTTGGTTCTTGTTTACTCTTCCTGCTTAAATTTTATAAGAAATTTTCCAAACTATCCATTTCGATAGAAAATTTAATTTTGAACAAAAAGTATTAAATGTAAAATTGTCAAATTCGGCTTAGTTTTCGAGTTATACCAAAAATACTGAAAAGTGGCCAGTGTGACCATTCTCTCAGAAACGCACGGGTGAATTTAGTAGCATTTACGGTTTTAAGCATGCCTATGGGCCAAACAAACATATTCAATAATAAAAACCCTTGCACGTAATTGTTCCTTTTTAAAAGGTCTATTCAATAGGCTATATAGTCAAGACCTTGATGGTTGGGCGTTGCAGGATGCGGGTAGTCATTTATTGGCATCAACATGGTGACGAAGTCCAGTGATGCAACAATTCTACACGTCAATTGTGTTTATTTTACCTTCAAGTGAAATACTGGTCGGATATTGGTCTCGTTCATCTGGACTTGACTTCCTAGACTAATAAGCACGAGTGCTAAACAAAAGAAAAAAATAGCAACACTATAATCTTCTATCGGAAATGACTGGTCGTATAATATGGCTGAAGTCTTGGACGAGTCTATCAGAAGGAAAAACGAGCGGCGGATAAGTTCAGCACATAGAATCAACGGTGCCTCAACATTCTTGAAGATAGAAAACGATAAGAGTGTTCCCACTAAGGCACTTCTCCTTTTATCAAGTCACGGTGGCGTCTACGGTTCCAGGCAGGCTTAACCACTTAGTGAACACCCTATATGGGCTACTACGATATATTCGGAGCTCATAGGGCTATACGGAGTGGTTAATCTGGCTCCCCACTCTTTGAGTTAAATTTAAAGGGTCTCCTCCTCCAGGTAGGGGGTCGGTCGTGCCGTCGGGGTAACTATCCGGCCACGTAAAGAGATTTTAGTTGCGAAGTAAGAACAATCCTAGGATACGGACGGATTTACTGTTGACGAACTTAGCAAATGAAATAACGACAACGAACTATTTGCACGTGGAATGTTCTGTCACTCTACAGGCCCTAGACTGCTACAAAGCAGACATCACCGCCATCCAAGAAGTGCGATGAGATGAGCCGGGCAAAAGAAGACTGAACAGCATCTTTTTTAATGTGGATTAGACGTTGGAGGCATCAGACCTTGGCAAGAGTCTTGAGTTTCAACTATGTGAACGAGCGCCATGAAGATTCGCATCAAGGTCAAAATCGCCAACTTTAGCCTCATATGCGTGCATGCCCTAACAGAGGAGAAAGGTGACGATACCAAGGACAAGTTCTATGAGCTCCTACACGACATAATGAGCAATGCCCTAGCTATGACAATTAAATTCTGTTGGGTGATTTTAATACCAAACTAGGAAGAGAAGACGTCTTTGGTGGCACAAACAGAAGATATAGCCTACATGACACCGCCTCCGATAACGGACTCAGGTGAATACACTTTGCTGCTTGACGAAACGTTGTGGAAGTTAGTACGCAGTTCCCGTATCTCGACGATATACACAAAGGGACATGGCGAATTACTGGTCAATCAACCGCCAACCAGATTTACCTTTTTGCGATCGACGAAAGGCACTCCTCCAATATCAAGGATGTCCGAACGTTTCGACGAGCCAACTTTGACTTGGACCACTTCCTCGTTGTAGCCAAGGTAATGCTACGGATATCCAGACCAAAGCCCAAACAGGGAAATACTGTAAGGAAGTTTCACGTCCGTCGGACGGCTACAGTCACAAGAAATCCCCCAGGTCCTTTTCCGATCGAGTATTTCGCTCCCTCTTAAATAGTCCTATGTTGCCAACTTCAAGTATCGAGAACCAGTAGAAAAATTGCCAAGAAGCTATCAGAGATGCCGCCTCTGACATGCTGGGACTCGCAGACCACCACAGTAAAAGCCCTGGTTCGATGAAGAATGCCAGCAAGTACATGCAGCCAAACAACAGGCATACAAATTGGCTCTGCACAGAAGGAGAAGAGCTACTCGCAAGCTCTACGAGCAGAAGAGGAGAAAGGAACCCAAGCCTTTAGGAAGGAAAAAGGAAGAACATGAGAAGCGTGTGACCGAGGAAATAGATGGATGCCATTGCAAGAATGAAGCTCAAAAGTTTTACAAAAAAATAAAAAGATCCACCCAGGGTTACAAGTCCCTAAATGAAGCCTGCAAGGACGATCAGGGAAACATCGTGGTAGAATCGCAGTTGGTGCTGGTGTTATGAAAACGAATTCCACTACCATGCAGATTGCACCATTTAACCTGGACGACACGCACGTAGACCAACAATTCCTTCTTCCCGATCTGGACGAAGTAGACAAGACATAGCTATATCTAAACTTAAGCCAGATATCAGTGTGGTCTTAGGCCAGGGAAGTCCACCATCTACCAAATGCTCGCACTACGGCAGATCCTGAAAAAAACCAGGAGTTTCAAATTGATACCCACCATCTTATCATCGATTTCAAGGCCGCATTATGACAGCATCTATAGAGATGAGCTATATAGAGCAATGTCTTGATTTGGCATCCCTGCCAAACTCGTCTGTTTGTGCAGGCTGACGATGGAGAATACACGCTGCTCCATCAAAGTCGGCAAAGACCGTACAGATATATTTGATATCAAAAGAGGTTTTAGGCAAGACAATGCGCTGTCATGCGACTTCTTCAACATCGTTCTTGAAAGAATATTGCAAAACTCTCACGTCAACACTAGAGGCACAATCTTTCAAAAGTCCGTCCAATAGCTAGCTTGCTTATGCTGACGACATTGACATAAGGCGTGATGTTAGTGGCGCTTTCGTCAGTATTGAGAAGGAAGCCAAGAAAACCCGGTTTAACGGTGAATGAAAGCAATAAAAATATATGCTGTCAACAAGAAAAGACACTCAACACCGACTTCTCGGACAGAACCTCACTATAGAGGGCTATTATTTTGAGGTGGTCAGAGTCTTTGTCTACCTAGGATCCGCTATTAACTCAGCGAACGATACCAGCACTGAGATCAAATGAAGTATTACTCTTGCCAATTGCTGTTTCTTTGGGCAAAGAAGGCAATTGAGAAGCAAAACTTTCTCTCGAGCAACTAAACTGTCCCCGTATAAGACGCTTATCATCCCGATCCTGATGTATGGTGCAGAGGCATATTGATACTAAAGGGTCCGCCAAATAACTTTTTTTTTTTTGAAAATGCTACTACTACATGAAGTGTAGCTTCGGCTGTGTGGTACGTAGCGCCGTCCTGTTGAAACCAAATGTTGCCAATATCCTCCTCTTCAATTTTTGTGAACAAAACATGGCCCGATAACGATCGCCATTGACTGTAACGGCCACTCGAAGAAAAATGGCCCAATTATGCCTCTGGACCAAAATCCGCACCAAACAGTGACTCGTTTTGGGTGTATCGGCTTTTCAATGGCGTGCGGGTTTTCTGTGCCCCAAATGCGACAATTTTGCTTGTTTACATACCCGCCAAGATCAAAATGAGCTTCATCTGAAAAGATGATTTTTTTGGCAAAATCGGCATCTTCTCTAAGTCGATCGCAGGCCCACTTAGCGAAGCAGCCATTTGAATAAAATTATTAACCGGAAGGATTGTACTTTAAATAAAAAAAGAAATTTTGGAAAATATTCTATAGTTTTTTGTACAGCATTTTCAAAAAACAAAAAAGTTAAGACCCTTTATAAACGGTGGATGAAAACGCCTTACGCTGTTTTGAGAGGAAAATTATTTCGGTGGATTTTAGTCCCGTCTGCATAGATAGGGAATGGAGAAGAAGATACAACAACGAACTGTACGGGCTGTACAGCCATACCGACCAGGCCACAAAAGTAAAAAACTGGAGGATAAAGTTGTTGGTTGAGGCCCTGGACCACCCCGGACTGTAGCGCCAGTAATTTCTGACAGAATTTTTCTCGACTCGGTGAAATCTTAAAACAACAATTTATTCCTACCCACTAATTTAATATTATTGTCTCTTTTCAAGTTTAAAATAAAAGCTCATAATGTGTGTTCTGGTCCAAATCTTATAATTTCATACAAAAAATTAAAAAAATAAATTTGAAATTTTATAAATTTTCTTATGAATTTTATTCATAGCTTATTTTTTAGAATTATTATTTAACAATATTTTAATTGTACATAAATGTATTAGGAAAAAAAATTAATTCTATTAAAGACACGAAGAACAAGGATCAATACACGAATAAGTTATATGAAGAATACATATTATATTAATTGCACATAATAAAATAATTGCCAAAACAACATCACAAAATAGTACCTGGCCAAATTGTATTCTATTAAAATCAGAATAATTTCCATTAAGTATTTTTTTTTTTTTTATTTTGGTATTTGTATTTCATAAAATGACGAATTTCATTGTGTGAAGTGTTTTGTGTGTTTTTTGTGTTATTTTGTTTTTTATTATAAAAAGGGAAATTTTATACCATATCCAAAATTTTAGGAAAATTAATTTTATTTTATATTTAGAAGCGCAGCGTGTAAGGATTTCAAAAAAGAGAAAAATATTTCGATTAAATTAAATGCATTAAATGTTTGTTTATATAAAATTAACATTAAACAATATTTTCTACATAAATAAAAATTTTCTTCTCCTTGGAACATGAGTTACTCAGCAATTAGAAAGATATAGTAATTTTTTACGATATAAAGCCTTGAATGTAATGAAATACATGGAACAAATTAATTCTGAAATTATTTACGAAAAGGCAAAAGTGACTTGATCTGTTAAATAGATTTATAAAATTAATCCTTCTTAGGACTAAGTCATAAGATGATTGTAAGGAAACCCTTATACTTTGAGCATTCAAACATATTTGTTGATAGAAATAGTGCAGTTTGTACTTAATATCGTCTATTTGAGCAATGATTGATTGTGAAATACACAAACAAAATCTCGATAAAGCTTGAAATGTATTAAATTGAATGATTCTGAAATAATTTTTAGTTTTTTGTAAGAAAGTGTAAGTTGAAGTTTTAACAATGAAAAACGCATTTGTTAAAGAAGCTCGGCATCGATCGGAAAGTAGATTTATATGCGTTAAGCTGGAAGATGGGTTTGATTTTTTTTATTTTTCTTAAATTTATTATGTTGATAAAATATAAGAAAATAAAAGATATAAAAATAAAAAAAAATTTACTAATTTTTACCTTGATAATCCTTCAGGGCCAATTGAGAGTGGACGGGTCTAGAAAAAAAAAGCAACAAACAAAATAATTATTAAAAAATATTTGTTTTTATATTGCGGAGAAAGTTATTCATTTATGGTTGCCAGATTGAAATTTCTTTTAGACCCGTTTGCTGATACGAAACTTAAGTGCATACAAATATTTATGTTCAACTTAAACGCTTATGTTCTAATTTTCCCTAGCGCAAACTGTCACACAAGCTCTTACTGAATTTTAATATTTGAGTTTCGTATTAGCAAAAATGGAAAAAAAATTTATTTCCTAAGTTCTCAAGTAACAGCCGTGGTGGTTAGAAGCTTTAGGAACTGGGGGCCTCGAGTTGTATTTTTTCCTACACATCAAGTGTTTACATAACCTCCGCGTTGCTAACTACCCTATACTGGTTTTGGCTTTATATCATGACTTGCTTAACTTGTAAGTGCGAAAGTTTATCAAAGAAAGAATTGCAACACCAAACCCATGGCCCTAAAAGTTGAAGGCTAGTGCATTGAGCTAAAGATGGATAGGATCACAAATAACGAAAAGAAAAGATTGCGACATTTATTACAGCTGTCAACGAGAATGCGGATTTGTCGTGGGAAATCAACTCACAATCATATCGAAAGTCATCGACTTTAAGCCGATTATAGCCATCGCCTGGATGTTATTCGCATCAAATCAGTCTAGTATGTGCACTCGCACCTACTGATGAAGCTGAGGATTCTAGGACCTCCTGGACGGAGTCTGTCCGGAGTACGATGTCAAAGTTGTGCTCGGAGACTTCAAAGTTAGTCTCCACGAAACGACAAAAGATAACAGCTTCCGACGAATCAACTTTGCTGCAGCTCGTAGTACGGTTATAATTAGCACTAGGTTCCCCAGGCGAAGGATACACACCACCAACCTCGCAATCTACAGATGGTCAAACCGCTAACGAAATCGACCACGTGCTAACTGGCATAAGGTACGCCTCGAACATCTTGGAAGTTCGAACTTTCCGAGGTGCAAACGTGGACTTGACAACTTTCTTGTTGTGACAATGTTCAGAGCCCAACTGCTCAACAGAAAGAAAGCAAAGATCGCCCATAGGAAGAAACCAACATTGCATGCCTTAGCACTTCTGAGAAAGCCAGAGACTAGGGTGAGAAATTGACCAAGAAATTCTATGCCGTTCCCCCAGCCACAAGCGTAAACAACCAGTGGAACCAGTATCGGAACATTATTAAGGAGATAGCTGAGACCACCATAGGTTATCAGCCACCTAGAAAAAATAATCCGTGGTATGATGATGAATGCGTGGTATTGAAGCAGGAGAAAATGCTAATGCAAATGCGGCAACGGAAAACAAAAGTAGCAAGAGAGGAGTACCGTGAAAAGAGGAGAAAAAGAAAAAACCCTGCGCAGAAAGAAAAGAGCATCCACTGCGTCTCAGCTCAGGTATCTTGAGGAGTCTAACACCGCCACCAATAACCACTGCTTCTACAAAACAGCCAAGCAACTGGTATCTGTTTATAAGACCGGCACGGAACCTCTTCGAAACATTGAAGGAAACCTAGTCACCGAAGCACAGGGACAGTCAATGAAATCTAGTCCCAGCGCCCATTACTGAAGCGGTTAAGAAGGCCATCCACAAGCTTAAGAACAACAAATCCACTGGTTTGGATGGCCTACCTGCGGAACTCTTCCAGTATGGAGGAGATGTTCTGGTAGGTTGCATGCACCAGCTCATCAACCAAGTGTGAAAAGAGGATGATTGGTCAAATAGCTCCATATGCCCAATCTACCAGTCAACAAATACCAATGTATGTCCTACAAAAACTTCACAGGCTTATCCCTGCTTAATGTCACCTACAAGATCCTATGCAACATACTATGTTAGCGTCTAAAACCTTTCTGCAACACTATGATCGGCACGTACCAGTGTGGATTCAGGCCAGGCAGATCAACGATAGACCAAATCTTCACATTGAGGCAAATTCTGCAAAAGACCAACAAATATAAAGTCGAGATCCACCACCATCTTTTCACCGACTTCAAGGAAGCACATGGTAGCATAAGTCGCCAAGAGCTTCTATTGGCGATGTCGGAACTCGGGATCCCGTAAAAACAGATCCAGCTATGGCGCATGACGTTACAAAACACGTGGTGTAACGTGCAAATGGGTAACAGCTCACCCGAGCTATTCGAGACTTGTTCAGGGTTCAGACAAGGAGCTGCGCTATCTTGTGATTTCATCAACCTAGTCCTGAAGCAGATAGTGTGCAAGAGTGGTGCTTACATGGAATGCACTATCTTTAACCCTTCTTCCCAACTGCTTGGCTATGCGGACGACATCGACATCATGAGTGGTTCAAGCGAGCTGTACGCATTCACATGTATTGATGAACAGGCGAAACGCGTTGGTCGTGAATGGGACAAAAAAAAGTCTATGTGCTATCAACAAACAAAGCCTCTTCTGTCCATCGCCTGGGACAAAACATGACAGTTGTTAGCAGTAATTTCGAGGTAGTCCAGGAGTTCACCTACCTCGGAATAAACATCAATTCCACGAACGACACCTTAGTGGAGATCCGACGAAGAATTGAAATGCCCTAGCTTCAATCGTGAATTGTACGAGCTGTACCAAGATATGGATGTAGTCCAAAGAGCCAAAACACGTCGACTACACTGACTCGGTCACATCGAGCGGATGGACAACAACGACCAGGAAGACCGAACTTCCGCTACAGGGACCAGTGCCTACGTTCTGTAACTTAGGCGAGAACTTCTCGCATCGAGAAAACATGGAACACAAAATCCCAACGTTTCTCGACTTGGAAAAATAAACTGTGTCTGTATCTCAATGTGAGAAACATCTCTTTTGATTTGTCTTTCCATTGGAATATCTACCGGAAACTATGTTATTGACAGTTAAAATTCAAATATTTAAAAATATTTGTACTTTTATCAAATGCCTTATGTAGGTCTGCCGTCTTAATGCAATTAGTAAACACGCATTTATATAAGCTAGTATCGCCAAGTAGTAAAAGGGAGATATAGAAAAGTGTTTACGTACTAATATATAAATTGTTTTTTTTTTGAGGGTTATTAATGCATTTATTGAAAAAATATCAATCTAAACACATTGATAATATACTTATATGGATACATCTACGCATGTATTTGTATATATAACCATACAATTATGTAAATATAATCTATATAATGACGTTCCCATAATTTTCATTCGATACTTTTGGTCTAGTTTCAATTTTGTAAGCTTTCAAAAGCATACCTCAATTAAATGAAACTGAAGAATCTGAAGTATATCACACTTAATTGAAACTGAAGACACTGAGCACAAAAAAAGAAAGATTATTAATTTCACTTAAGTGAATTTGCCCATAGTAACGGTTTGTTACTTTTAGTCTAGTTGAATTTACTCTTGCTTCAGATGTTATGAGGGCTCTCGAGTGCACCTCACTTAAGTGAACCTAAGTGAAAATGAAAAATCTTAGGTAAACCTCACTTAAGTGAAACTGACAATACTGAAGCACAAAATGGACAAAATTACTAACTTCACTTAAGTGAATTATAGGTATGATCACCCCTATTTAGGGTCTGTTACGTATCTACTTTCATTCAATATTGCTTCTGAAGTGAGGAGAGTTCTCAAGCGCACCTCACTTAAGTTGAACTAAAGAAGAAAATGATTGATAAGTAGGTATTTCTATATTTGTTTTTAGCGCTTACATTTACATTTCCAAACTACCCTCTTTGCTAAATCCAAAGGGAGAGTGTTCTTTTGTTTTTGTTTTGAAATAATACATATTACAAATACAAAATATTTGCCATTTCTCTACTTTTAATCGCTTTAATTTTCTTCTCACATGCGTTTTACTTGTCGAGTAATTTTAGCAGTTAGATCGAGAAATTATCTCGACTTTTTTCTTACAGAAACAGTTTAACCCACATTTTTCCAGGCTCTCACAGTTTTACTCATATTTTTCCAGGCTCTCACAGAAATTTTATTCCGAAAAGTTTCAAGTCGAGAAAATCTAGTTACAGAACCAGGCGAACGTGAGAAAACAATTTTAATGCCAATTTACGTCATATTTGTTTTGATTCACGTGTTCCATGCGAGAAATTTCTCGATGCGAGAGTTACAGAACGTAGGCACAGGTTACAGACGCAAGAGCGCTTGGTCTCGACGACTAGAGGGAGCATAAGAGGGACCGTAGTTGATGGAAGACTGCAGAGGCAGAGACCATCCATGGATCGGGGCAAGATAAGTAAGTACATAAGTTGTGTTATTTGATTAACTTCGGTTTTCATTTCACTTCGCATATTGATGTATTTTTAATTAGGATTAAATTGAAATTGAGGCAGTTATTCGATAAATATTAATTTGCGTAAAGTTAAAGATGGTGCCCATTGCAAATAGGTTTATAAACACGAAACTTAAGTATTTATATTCTACTTAAAAGCTTATGTTCTACTTTTTTTTTGCGTAAACTGTCACATAAGCGCTTATGTTCTACTTATTACCCCTAATCAACTTTTAAAATTGCAAACTTTTTTGAATACATTCGAACTGAATTGCAAAACATATCGAAGAATAAATTCAACAATCTACTACTTTTTGGTACGAATTTTCAAAAACGCAGTTTGAAATTAAAAAAAAAAAAAAACAACATTAAAAATGAAAATTTTACACACCTTTGTCATTTATAATTTATTCTTACCCTTTCGGTTTGTGTTGCTGTGTTCACGCATTCTTTTTCGGATAAAATTTGTGGAAATTTTCCATTGTCCGATTCAAGTTTGTCAATGAGGTTTTTTTGTATCCTTATTGTTCTATCTCGATCATCAACTTGTCCCTAAAAAATTCAAATAATAATATTCGTTTTAATATTAACAAATTAAAATTATCCAAATTTATTTTACAATATTAATTAAAATTAATTAACAAAAAAAAAAATAGAAACAAAAATACTATTCTTTACAATAATAATTATAATGAATCTAAATCTAATTGTTTGTAATGTAAAACTATGAATTTTAAAAGTAACTTTAATGTTTTTGATAAAATTTATGATATTTTAACTTAACATCTGTGCTGTACATGCAATGTTTTTTGCTATTGGAATAATATTTGTTTAAGTTATGAGTGTTTTAATGAAATGTAATTAAAAGTAGTTAGCAGTTTTTTGCTCAACAAATGGTAGAATGTTTAAGGCATTAAAGAAAAAAAAATTTTCAACGATAGTTTTACAATATTTAAAATTAAAGTTATAATTAAAACTAAATTTAAGTATTAACGTGGGTATTTTAAATAAAAGATTTAAAGGTTAATTATGTAAGAAGAAGTTACCTTAAAAACTATTTAACTAGCATGGAAAAACAAAGTTTTTTTTTGGGAATATATTTTTTGAAGAATTTTTTGATAGATTTTTTTTTATTGGTTTTGGTTAATTTTTGTGAAATTTTATGATTCTTTTAACTTAAACTGAGCACCTTATTTTAAGAATGTTTTTATATTTATTAATATTTTTAACTTTTACGAAACAAATAAATATACGGAAGATTATTAGAAGTATAAGGTGGTTGACTGGAAGAGACTATTATAGTCTATTTTTGCAGTCACACCACACTACTTGTTTTTTGTGGATTTGTTACCTTAATATTATGAAAACTTTTAGTTTCTGTAATGAAACAACTAAGTTGCATTAGATTTGTCGGGGTAAATTTCGACAGGGCTTGCCTTCTTCAAGCGTTTCTTTTTTAATAAACTGTTTTCTTTGTTTTCATATTCAAGATAATAATGATTTAAATTATAAAAAAATAAATTAAGAGCACTTCAAGACGTCAACTGAAGTACTGAAGTTGAGAAAACAAAGAAAATCATAAGCACAACTTAATATAAAGAGTTGAAATGGTTTTATTTTCTATTTAATGATATAACAATCAATTATAATTTAATTAATTGCTAAAATTTATTTAACAAAAAAATTGTTCTGAAGAAGGCAGTAGCCCTTCCGAAATGTAGGGAAAGCTTATTTTACCAACAATAATTAGTTGTTCATTTGCCAAAACTACAGTGACCTAAAAAACACGACTTTTAATCACTTCCACTTACATAATTGTTATAAATTAGTCAATCAAATCTAAATTGACAGAAAATAGGTAAAATATTGCTTTTTGGGTCTAAATGCTTAAGCATTGAAAGCTTTTATCAAACTTCTATGAACTATGTTCATCAAATGTGGATATCATTTATCAATAAATTAACAATTATGTAAAGTTTTTAAAGATTTATAATTGGCTGAGTGCTGATTATGATAGAACACCACTTGGAGACATCATAATGGTAATGGGAGACTTGTGAACAGGGGCGGACTGGGGGTCAAAGGGCCTACCGGGACTTTAAGAAAAAGGGCCACAGAATACAATAACTCTCAAAATGGTTAAAAATAAAAGTTGATATTTCAGACATTTCTCGAAAGTCCTTTTATTTGTATATTTATTTATTTTTTAATTAACATATTGATTGATTGGATTTAAGTATAAGGTAGGTATAGTTTTGAATTCTAAGGTAAGAATTTTATTTTGTTGAAACAGCTTTTTTTAGTTTATGGCTGCGTCACCTGGCAGTAATTAATTTGAGTTTTTATTCAAGTAAGCATACAAAATTGCAAAGATGTTCTTGTGGGTCTCATGCCGTAATATTCCATTAATTTTACGACCTTAAGTGGATGTGACTTTCAGTTTAGTCAAAACAAAATTACGCTAGTCAGAAAAATTATTGGAATTAAGGGAGATATGAAACAAACCGTATTCTAAATGTTCATATTTTCAATAATTTGTTAAAAATTATTTTTTTTTTTAAGCTACGGTTAGTGTGCAATCACAAGAAATGAAACGCATTAAATATTTAAAAAAAATAAATTGGGGTTGGGTACGAAATCCCGAATGCCAAAATCCCGAAATGGCAACAAATCCCGAATGCCAAAATCCCGAAAGACAAAATCCCGAATGGACAAAATCCCGAATGGACAGAATCCCGAATGGCAAAAATCTCGAATGCCACAATTCCGAATGCCATGATCCCGAATGCCAAAATACCGAATGCCCGAATCCCAGTCGGCTTTGTACTTTTTTTGGTATTAAGAATCGCGCGCGTGATTCTAGCCTTCAAAATATACATTTTGTAATGTTTTGTAAGAATATTATTTATTTTCAATGAATAGTTGGTCAGTTTTTTAACAATTTAATTTTGAAAAATGTTTATCTACTATCAAATTGATAATTGGCAATCAAAATAAAAGTGTGTAGCAACCCAAGCAGATGCTGAGAACAATTTATGTCACAATCCCAAAATCAACTTGTCCAAATAGGCGATGCGTGTTTTAAAACAAATAGATATTACGCGGAAACGAAACAAAATCATTGTCTTCTCATTATTTGTAAGGAGTAGACATAGATTCGTTTGAATAAAACTTAAACTAAATAAAAGTAACGATTGGAAACTATTCATTAAAGAAGAATTCAATTAATGTATTGTATCTCAAGATTTAAAAGTGATTATTTATTTTTAAATTTTAATTTATAGACATTGTCATGATGCCAAAAGGAAGCAGAAATGAAAAGCCATACAAAACAGTTTGATTTCTTTGAAATCACTGAATAGTACTAAAAAAGTATTGAAATTCGGGATTCAGTTCCAAATGTTTCCGGGATTTTTTGTCATTCGGGATTTTGGCTTTAGGGATTTTGGGTATTCGGGATTGTGGCATTCGGATTTTTCATTTTTTGCTTTTCGGGATTGTGGCATTCGGGATTTTGTACCCTTCCCAATAAATTGAAGTCGAATTTTTTTTTTCTCGAGTGAATCAAATAAATTATTTAGCTTAAATTTCACAATTTTTCACTGTAGCATGATTTTTCTGATTGAAATTTTTGATATTGAATGCAAAAATAAAGGCTGGTGCTTTTGATCATCAATATCTCGGCAGTTTCAAAAATTTAAATTAAATAAGATACTTTTAGAACTATTTCTCCAGTAACAGTAGCTCTGATTAATAAAAATTACGAACAAATATTTTAGTAATCCATTTGCAAATTTTCAAGTATTGAACAATCCTAATCTTAGGGTGCTCACACCCCGTCAACTTTAATCAATGATTATTCTAGTTGATTATCATTGAATGCGTTTGTTCAGCAAAATTTTCAACAGAAAATCTATAATTTGAGTACTTTATTTGAGAAATCACTAATTCGCTGATTCTGATTGTTAAGTAGAATTTAATCAAAGATTTCCTGAAATTTCTTTTGCTCATCATTGGTTAAGACGAAGTGCTTTTTTGCAACGGCCATAGATAAAATTTATAGAAAAATCACAACTTGGACAACATTTTATGACTAGGTATCACAAAATGCCAGCACTAACTTCACTTCTAACTGTCCGTGTTCTTTTCCACAAAAAAATGTGACTGATTACTTCTAACAATTGATTTGACAGATATACTGGAAAATCGGAAGATGATTATTTCAAAATCCATGATCAAACTGAAATTTGAGTGAATAAACGCTCAATGATGATCACAGATTCATAACAATGGATTAAACAGAATCAGTGATATTCAAGTTGCAGATCTAACCCACTGTCAACAAACTGGCCCTATACTAGACCAAGAACCAGAACAAAAACAGTAGGTTCATAGTGCAATCAACTTACTTAATTGATTTTTTTTTTCGAAAATGTTCAGGGGTGCCCCCCGAATGTTAATCCAAAGTTGGCGAGCATCAGCTGCCATTTTGGAAATCACGTTTTGTCAAATATCTCCTGAATCGTGAACCGACAGAAGTAGTAGGTATTATTTTTTTACTTAGTTTTTGAGAAATAAAAAAAACGAAAGGTACCTTCTCCCAAAAAATGATTTAATAATATATCGTACTTCTTTGCCTTTGCTTATTAAACTTAACAAAAAAAAACAAGAAATTGGAAAAAGTACCTTCTGTTATATTTTTTTATTTTCTCAAAAACTAAGAAAAAGAAAAAAAATGAAAAGTGGTGTTTAACTACACAAAATTTTGAAATAACAATCAACTTGAAAACAAAATTTTCATTATTTCAAAAATATGACTTTCAAATTTAATTTCTCAAAAACTTTCCACTTAAAAAAACTTGATTCAAAAAACAAATAAGAGAATAGAATATTAGTTTTCAAAAAAAAAAGAAGAAAATTGCAGAAAAAAAGGCTCTTGGCCTGTTAATTCATCATTTTATAAAACATCTATGTACTTAATTAACAATCATTGACCAGAAACTTAAATATTTTAAATATTTTTTTAACTAACTTCTCTTTTCTGACAGTAAACTCCACGGATATAAGCATTGCGGTTTCAAGGTGATCTTGCGTCATGATATTTCTCCATCGATTTTTGATGTACCTATTTAAAATTTGAAAATGATCTTTTGCAAGCAACTTGTGTACATGAAAATGTCAGCATCAAATTATATGCTAAGAAAAGCTTTTTGTACCTTTTTACGTCAAAATAATATCGTCGCAAGACATTGAAGCAGTTTGCGCAATCTTCACAGTGTTCTTGTTTCTTTCTGTTGCTTGACGTTCGTCCCCTGCCTCATCATTACCCGCATTTTATTATTCACATGATCTGATCTGGATCAATTTTTATTTTTTTAACAAGTAATTGCAAAAGCAACATGAGATCCTGCTTTTTATTTGGATGTATTTTCAGTGGTCCAAAAATTGCTATGTGAAGTATCTCAGTAGCGCAAAGAAAAGAGGCAACAGATGCATGAAACATAAAAAAAACTTAAGGCAAAATGAGACGGGTATTTAACACTTCTGTCACTATGATCCTGTTTGTTTTATTTATCATGATCTGATCCGGATCAGATAAAATACTGCAATTTATTCTCATCTTTTGAATTCAGGTTATGCACCTAACTTTCAGACATTTTAAAGTACTCATCATTGAGAGCCATTTTTATTTATTTTTACTGTGCATATTTAGTTTCTTGGAACTGTCAGATTTTTCTATCAATTTTTGAATAACTAAAGATCCGTAGAGGCCACCAACCGAGTTTTGGAGGAATCCAAAGATTCAGAGTTCGCCAACCAAGTTCTTGGGGCATCCAGAGATCCGAAGAGAGAACCAACCGAGTTCTTGGGGCCTCCAGAGATCCGTAGCGGCCGCCAACCGAGTTCTAGGGGTTTCCAAAGATTTACAGAGGCCAACCGATTTCTGGGGGCCTCCAGAGATCTAGAGGCCACCAACCGAGGTCTGAAGGCCTCCAGAGATCCGAAGAGACAACCAACCGAGTTCTTGGGGCCTCCAGAGATCCGTAGTGACCACCAAACGAGATCTGGGGGCCTTCAAAGATCCATAGAGGCCACTAACCGAGTTCTGGTGGCCTCCAGATGTCCGAAGAGACAACCAACCGAGTTCTTGGGGCCTCCAGAGATCCGTAGTGGCCACCAACCGAGTTCTAGGGGCTTCCAAAGATTTACAGAGGCCACCAACCGATTTCTGGGGGCCTCCAGAGATCTGTAGAGGCCACCAACTGAGGTCTGGAGGCCTCCAGAGATCCGTAGAGGCCACTAAACGAGATCTAGGGGCCTCCAAAGATCCGTAGAGGCCACTAACCGAGTTCTTGGGGCCTCCAGAGATCCGTAGTAACCACCAACCCAGTTCTAGGGGTTTCCAAAGATTTACAGAGGCTACCAACCGATTTCTGGGGGCCTCCAGAGATCTGTAGAGGCCACCAACCAAGCTCTAGAGGCCTCCAGAGATCCGTGGAGGCCACCAAACGAGATCTGGGGGCCTCCATAGATCCGTAGAGGCCACTAACCGAGTTCTGGTGCCCTCCAGAGATCCGAAGAGACAACCAACCGAGTTCTTGGGGCCTCCAGAGATCCGTAGAGGCCACCAACCGAGATCTGGGGGCCTCCAGAGATCCGTGGAGGCCACCAAACGAGATCTTGGGGCCTCCAGAGATCCGTAGAGGCTACAAACCGATTTCTTGGGGCCTCCAGATGTCCGAAGAGACAATCAACCGAGTTCTTGGGGCCTCCAGAGATCCGTAGAGGCCACTAACCGAGTTCTGGTGGCCTCCAGAGATCCGTAGAGGCCACCAACTGAAGTCTGGGGGCCTCCAGAGATCTGTAGAGGCTACAACCGAGTTATGTTGGCCTCCAGAGATCCGTAGAGGCCACCAACCGAGGTCTGGGGGCCTCCAGAGATCGGTAGAGGCCACCAACCTAGGTCTGGAGGCCTCCAGAGATCCGTAGAGGCCACCAACAGAGTTTTTTAAGGAATTCAAAGATCGGTAGAGGCCACCAAGCGAGTTTTTGGGGCCTCAAAATATCCATTTTGATCCACAAAAAGTCTTTATTTAGCGTGAGTCCAATTTTGTTATGACAATTTTTTCTTAAAAAAAAAAACTTTTTGCTTGCCCGGGGGCCCACCGGGCAAAATCCCGGTTGCCCGGTGGCCCAGTCCGCCCCTGCTTGTGAAAGCCAAGGATGGCGATGACAATGATGTGCTCAGGCATGTTATGGGAAAGTATGGTGATGGTGGCCACAACGACAATGGCGAACATTTCGTCGATTTTTGTGACGCCAACCACCTTGTAATAGGATGAACCATGTTTGAGAACAAAACAAAATTAGTAGTGTGTCGACGGATAGACAAGCACCTTTCAACCAAATTGATCACTTCGCGATCAGTCGGCGATTTATGTAGAAGCAATCTCCAGAACATTCAAAACAGAAGAGCAAGAGGTGCCAACATGGACATGGCCTGGGACCACCACTTGATGGTTGCCACCGTAAGTTAACAGCTGCAGTTCGGACATCCCCAGAAAGCACCCGAGTGCCTAACTTCAATACCGATAGACTTAAGGATCCCGCAGTCCGCCAAAACTTAGGGAACCACCTTTCACAAGAATTGAGAGCAATCAGTAGCACGGAGCCCACTTTAATCGAATGCCATTGGTGTGCTTTGAACAATATTTTCATATCAGGTACTGAAAGTAAAGTCAGTCGAAAGGAAGAAAAAGTGACTGGCTTTCTAAAGAAACTTGGGCTATGATCGAAGAGCGAAAATACCTAAGAGCTTGCCTTGCAGCAACTCCAGCAGCAGGGAGGAACGAGCTCGAGTCTGCGTATCGCATGAAGAAGAGATAAGTGCACCGTAGCGTGCGACGTGATAAGCGTAACTATATCAACGCATTGGCAACAGAAGCAGAAGAGGCCACAATAAGCTGTGCCAGTAGGACCGTCTACAGAACTACCAAAGAGCTAACAGGTGTCTAAAGCTCGAACCAACACCTGCTAAAGGAAATAGACGGATCACTGCTAGTTTCGGATGAAGACTAGTTCTCGGCGGCTCCTTTACAGTCGAGACGTCCTCGCACAAGATGGAGCCGAGCACCTTCGGTTCAGCAGTACTGTGTCCGATTGGGACCGAAGAGATAGGGTAAAGCAGGAGAACCAGTTCTGGTGGTTGAAACCTGAACACGAAGTTTCTTCGGATATTTAAAAGTAAGTTGACTGCACTTTTCGATGCCATGGCCGACTTACATAGGTTTAGGTATTTAGTTTTAAGCAGGGACAGTCAGGGTGGCACCAAAAAAAAAAAAAAAAAAAAAAAAAAAAAACACAAAAAATTATAAAACCAATTAAAAAAAAAAAAAAAAAAAAAAAAAAAAAAACAGAAAATGCTTGGTGTGGCTGTTCTAGTTTGTAAGTAGTATATATGTAAGTAGCTTGTAAGTAGTTTTAAGTAGTTTTATAGTAGTTTTAATTAGTTTTAATTTAGTTTTCTTTAGTTTGTAAGTTTTATATAAAACCAAAATAAAAGATATAGATACCAAGTTTTTTTCAATTCTTCTTGGTGAAAAATAAAACCAACATGAATTCTAGTTTTACGATAGTTATTAGGCCGAAAGGCATTAGCATTAAGTTATTAGTTTAACTTAGAGTGCCCGAATGGGGCCAGTAAGTTAGTTGTAAGATATTGATAAGTAGGCTAGTTTTTATGAATTTTTGTCTAGCTTTAAGATAGTTTTAAGATGAATGGAAAATAAAAATGAATTTCAAAAAAAAAAAAAAAAAAAATTAAGACTAGTTCAAAAAATGGAAGGAGCACTTTTCAGGGGTTTTAAATCGCGTTTCCGCCAGCGAAGTCAACCCAACACACAATGACCTGTCCGTAGTAACAGATTCCTAAAAACGCACTGTATCCTTCAGTAGAGAAGAAATCTTCACCGTTATCAGAGCACTGAAGAACAACAAAGCGGTTGGACTTGTCGGTATTCCGGCAGAGCTCTTACGAGCAGCGCCAACAACATCGAGTGACCTCCTGTGTAACTACTCATTGAGAGATCTTGGGAAACAGTGAGTTTTCCTGAGGAGTGGAAAAAGAGTATGATTGTCAAGCTCCCAAAGAAAGGCGACCTTACGCAGTGCAAAAATTGAAGAGGAACTTGCTTGCTGCCTCCTGTAGCCAAAGTGATAGAAAAAATTGTCTTGCAGCGAATAAAAGACCACCACTTGATGCCGAACAAGCAGGTTTACGTACTGGATCTTCCTGTATGGACTACATCAAGACTTTGAGGATCATCATCAAATAGCGCCTTGAATATCAATAACCATTCCACCTTCTGTTCATTGTCTTCGAAAAGGCTTTGCGCAAGAGGGGCATCCTGGATAAATTTATTGCTATTATTAAGGCCTCATAATATTATGGATCCAAATGTCACCTTCTGCATACAGGAAGGTTGCCAGAGTAGTTTGAAATTCAAAGTGGGGTAAGACAGGGTAGTATACTGTCACCAATACTGTTCCTGTTTTTAATAAGGCATGCAGCTTTGTCGACTGCAAATGGAGGAATTCTTTGGAATCTGCAATCACACAGCAAACATCTAGACTACGCGGACGATGTATGCTCACTCTCTCATAATAATAAAAAAATGGGTGGTGCAACAGCTCGTGGAGAACCAGGGCCTAGTGACTTATAACTCCCAACCATTCCTGTTTGTGTGTTGTTTGCAGGAATGGAGGGGACCTATAGTTTTTTGCCGAGTCCACACGGCTAAATGAGAAGCACTTATTCCTATGACAAGTACACTCTTGGAGGATTTGTCAGTTCCTCACAAGGGGCAGTACCTCGGATAAAACATTTCTGTTTTTAGGTGGCACGGGAATCGAACCCACACCTTCGGCATAACAGTCCAACGCACTAACCAACCAATATGGCACGAGGTACTACTTGCTCTGTCATAGGATCATGGACCTCCATCAAATGACTACAAGGGTGGAAGGAGAATCTGAAATCGGTAAGGAAGCAATCGACTCTATAATACGAAAACGTAAGTGGCAGTGGATTAGACATACGCTTCGAAAAGGTCAAGAGTGCATTGAGAGTCAAACAATACATTGGAACCGTCTCACGCAACGAGGTAGAGGAATGGGCCGACCTAGAAGTACATACTTGGAAAAAAGGATTCAGCGTAAATGGGGAAGAGTTGGGGAGAGCTGAGCTACATCTCCAAAAACCGTATGATGCACGATGGTGCGTTTTGAAAAAAAGTCGTACATGTAAAAAGATATCCCAAAATACATTTGCTATACAAAACAAAGTCATCATAAGATTCTCCAAGGTAGGATAGGAACTGTTACGAGATTTAAAATACAAGTAAAATAAAAAAATATAATACATATAAAGTGCTCAGTTCATCGGCTTGATTTTCTAGTCTATGTAGATTTTTTTACAATTTATTTTTCAATTTCTAATTGTTTAATTAAAATGTGGTTATTATTGTTGTTTTTTTGTTTAAATAATAGATTGTAACAAAATGAAAGAAATGAAATCACGTGCAAATACCTGAAGATAAACCACCTGTCTTCGTAGATCAGCTAACTCCTGTACAGGATCGTCAGTTGTTGATGATGTCAAACTTGCCACATCAATGTCTTCTAAAAATTTTGTATCCAATCCACAGGATGCAAAGAGTTGCCCATTGTTTGTATCGAATGGGTTGAGAGTATCTGTCTGCAAGTTCATAATATAAAAAAAAAATAAGTAAAGCTATATTTAGAAAAAAAAATCTATAATTATTAAGAGCTTGTTTGAATATAGAAATTATAGCTGCTTGGTGGATAATACAAAGGTATAAAAGAAAATTTATAATTATGAAAGAAAAAAGTTGTAAAGGAAAAAAATGTTACAACTATATTTTATATTCACACGTTACTTTGTGAACAAATTAACAACTTGAATTAAGATAATGCTTTGTAGTATCAAACTCCCAAGCCTAGAAATGGGAATGGGAATGATATAGTTTTTAATTAACAGGTAGACCTCTGGGAACTATAGTTAAGCTATTCTATGCTGGAACCGAGGTAAGTGAAAAAAGAAAATTAGCGTAGTTGACTATACAGTGTGTTTTACAAAAGATCTGCCTAATAATAATGGAAAATAACTATCATTTGAATTTTTTTGATAAATTTAAACAAATAAAACTGATGAGATTTTGATACCAAAATTAAGTTAAATATTATTTTATTGTTTTTTATTTATTTTTAATAAAAGAATATGTATTTCATTTCATAAAATCACTTTAATTATTTCAACTGTCGAAAGCACTTTCAATTAAATTTTTTTTAAGTAAAATCCGCCCACTTTTCTTATATTTTTTTTTCTCGGAAACAGCTCTAACGACTGCCATGTAATTTTTAGAGTTTGTTCTTATGGACGAAAACAAAGTTGAAAATTAATTTTACTAAAATCCGTCCACTCTCACGCCTACTTCTCTTATTTGTTTTAATTATGGGAAATGATTCCTACGGTGCGCAAAAAATTTTCCGAAGTTTAATCTTATGAACGAGAAGAAAATTTAAAAAATTGGTTTAAGTAAATCCGCCAACTACCACGCCCACTTTTCTAAGAATTTGATTCCTCAGAAACTGATTTCGATAAAATTTTGAGAGTTTATTAATACTAGCGATATAAAGATCTAGGAAATAGTTTTGGATTGATGAAACCCACAGCGTGTCACGCTCCTTTTTCATATAGGTACATGCGAAAATCCAAATCATTTTTTTTTTAATGTCTTGGTAAAAACAAACATTTTAAAGAAGCTTCTGCATAAAATTATTGAAATCCTAAGCACGTACTGTTTTAAAGAAAATCTAAAATAAAAGTTGGTTCATTGGGAGGTACCACTAATATCCATTCTTTGAAAAATAGTTTCCAACCTAAGGGCAACCTTTACTAAAATTATTTATTGAATTTTTGTAAGAAAAGTTGTTGTGCCGTTTTTGAGAACAATAAGAATTTGTAAAATTGCCTAAAACAAATTGTATGACAGGTATCGTTATATTTAGTTAAAAAAAATGAAAAAACGTGTGGGGATAAGAATCACCAAAAACCCGTAAGAACCAAAATATAAGAAATCGATCCAACCGTTTAGGATGAAGTTGATAGTAGGGGCGTTAGTGCACGATATGAGGGCATACTTTTCATTTCGACCTGACGGGTTGAGCTTTGGTGCACTATTAGCTCATGTCCTAACCTTACTTTTAAGAAGTGTTGCCAAGGTGGCAACACTGTCAGAAGGACAGGAGAAGGGTTGCCACAATTTCGAAATGTTGCTTATAGATCGAAAACTAAGGGTCGCACGATGACCCGAGAACTCCCGTTGGATTCAGCACCCTTGAAAACATAGGACCACATTATTATTTTTCTCCCACCCCTCCCCTTGCACGTAGGGGGTGTAAAAAAGTCGTTTTGCAAACGAATTTTGAAAAGCTTAGAAAAGTTAGAAAAATACTTTTTTTTAAAAAAATTTAAAGATGGTGTCGACGCAGAATTTCATAATCTACTACATTACATCCAAAGTTGATTGAAAACCTAATCTGGTTTTTTCAAAAAGCCACTTTCAAAGTGCTGGGGAGGGGGGATGTGAAAGATTAAAAATCTCAAATATTTATCTTGGAATAATATAAACATACGACACATGTTTTAAGGGTATTTTTTAATGCCCAATCTTACTAAATCAGAATGAACAGAATGTATCACACCAACAAAATATATCGCAAGTTAAAATCAATTCTTTACCAGTTTTTGTTTAAAAAATAGGTTTCAGACTATAGTCTGATAAGCATTTTATACAGGGACACTTTAGTTGCCCGAAAAGAGGCTTTGCTCCTCAATTGCCTTCTTAAAAGCGATTGTCAGCAAGAGTAATTTTTCGTTTGATCTCAGCACTGGTATCATTCGCTGAGTTGATAGCAGAGCCTAGGTAGACAAAGTCTCTGACAACGTCAAAATTATAGCTGTCTATAGTGACGTTCTGTCCGAGACGTCGGTATTGGGTGTCCTTTCTTGTTGACAATATAATATATTTAAACTTGACTTCATTCACCGCTAAGCCCATCTCCTTAGGTAACTTCTTCCTCAAAGCTGACGAAAGCACCACTGAAGTCACGTTTTGTTTGTCTGATAATGTCAATATGGTCGGCATAAGCGAGTAATTGGGCGTGTTTTTGCTGAAGAAGTCGCACTTTGTTGAAAACCTTTTTTGACACCAAAGATATTAGTGAGGTCGTTACAAGCCTTTACTGGCTGAACAGAATGCAAGACGCAACTGGAATAGATGTCAAAAAAGCTGCAGTAGATGTAAAAAATGCTGCAGTAAAAGTTAAAAATTTTTCAACTCTTGCAGCTCCGGCTGCAGCATTTTTGACATCTATTCCAGCTCCGTTTTGCATTCTGTTCAGCCAGTTATGGAGCAGGAGCAGCGTCATTCTTCACAAACACGAAGTGGAGTTTGGGAGGGATTCTAACAGTAGACATTGCTCTATACAGGTCGTTTCTATAGATATTGTCATATGCGGCCTTGAAATCCATGAAAAGGTGGTGATGGATATTAATTTGAAAGTTCTGGTTTTTTCTTTCCAAGATCTTCTGAAGCCACACTGATACTGACCTATCAGGTTATTGACAAATGGCTTCAGGCGTTCACAAAGTACGCCAGAGAAGATCTGGAATGCGATGTTTAGGACACTGGTGCCTCTGTATTTGGTGAAGTCCAAAGGATCGCTTTTTTTGAGGATCGGGCAAACAATCCTGAGTTTTTGGTCATCGGACACGCTTTCCTACGACTATATTTTGATGATGAGATAGTGCATACTCCTAACCAATTCATCGCCAGTCGCTTTGAATATCTCGGTCACAAGGCCATCAGCTCTAATAGCTTTATTAGACTTTAGTTAAGATATACCTATCTTCACTTCGTCTAGATCGGATGGACGGAATTGTTGGGCACGTCGTCGTTCAGGTTGAATGGTGCAATCTTACATGGCAGCGGAATTCGGTACACCATCGTCGTTATATAAAATTTTCAGAAAAGATTTTTCCATATCCTCAGCACCAATTAAAAAATCTTCAAAGCTTAAAAGTCACTTGGTATAGAAGATTAATAGTACCTTACCTAATTTTTCTTCATGCAACTATATTTTAAACAGAAAAGTGTGCAAAATGGTTTCTTAAAAAATTAGTTTTTTCTTCGATCACATCAAAATCTTCTGTAGGTACCAAACTTAAGGCAAATCGGCCCACCCATTTAGGCTCTAGTTTAATGTAAAATAGACTCACAGACAAACATACCAACAGGTGATATGATGAAACCTACTTTGTGCCTTGGACTTAAAGAGTAAGAAACAATTTCTTAAAAAAATATTCTTCAAGCTTAAAATGTCCATCTCCTATCTTAAATAACATTTTACATTTTTTCGCTACATTCGAGGTCATGAAAAATAATGAAGCTGATTTTCATTTCAAAAATTTACAATTATAACATAAAAAAAACCACTTAGAGTATTTTACGATTATGTTCACTCGCAGAAATCGTGAGTTAAAATTTATGATAATAGAGGAGTATTTGGCAATTTTATAGGACATGCAAAGTCATAACAAACGATATCTACATATCCCAAAAACGAAAGAACTTCTTCCTTCACTTATTCCTAACAACAATATTTTGTTTGAACACACAGAACACACTGTATTTTATCTATTCGAAGGGTAAACATTGCATGGTGTAAGTTTATTTATTGCAGTTTTGAAATACCTACCCTCATCAAACATTCTTCGTCCTTATTTGATAGAGATGTTTTGGATGGTGTATATGTAGGTAATATGTAGAGTAGAAGGTATGTTTATTTAACATGAAAATGTCCATAAAACCAGCCCCAACCAGGGATGCCAAGTAGAGTAGAGTAGAATTACAGGCATTTATGATGGTAGAAAAAAGTTCGATGTGTGTGTGACAACATAAAATATGAAAAATAAAAGAAAATGTGAAACATGCAGAAAAAAATTAAAATACAAAATTATAAAATTGAATATTAATAAAAAATTTGATAAAATAAATTTATTACATGCCGAAATAATTACCATCAACAGACAAAGCTATGTGGTTTTCTTTTAATTAATTAAAAACATACCTCCTGAAGGATCCGCCTTAATCGCAACAATTGCTTCTTAAAATGCAAAACATCTTGTATCATTGCATTCCTGAACGATTTATCATGCAACATTAAGTCATCTGATGAGCTATTTGTATCCCTCTGGCTGTGGTGCAACGATGACGCACGGGATGGTGTTCTTCGGAAGCTATCTGTTGATTTTGGACTGTCAGAGCCGTTGTTACTCAGCTGGCACTGTTGCAGGCGGGATCGATTGAGTAGTCGTGTTGCACGTGCTGGCAAATGTGCGCTATAATAAAAAAAAAACAAAGAAAAACAAAGATGAGTTTTAAATTGAGGCCAGAGAGAAGTTTTTCCATTAACATGGTATTGGTTGGGTTTCCCGTCCCCATATGATGGAAGTATGTAATTTGTTATTCAAGGAAGTTAATAAATTAGCAGAGAGAATTTGTATAGGGCTAATCAGAGTTGATTGAACAGTCTGTTCAGGAATAACATCAATTTTTCTTGAGAATTGATTTTGAGGAAAAAATGGGAAGCTTTTTTATAACAACTCTTAGAAAATCCATGTACCTACCTATCTATATAAGGTTTCAAGGAAGGGAAAGATGTCTTGAGTATATACCTTTGCTCCGAAAAAATATATGCGCATTAAAGTAAAAAAAATCGAAAATTTTGATTTTTCGATATTTTTTGGTTGGTTTTTGCTAACTTCTTCTTCAACAATTTCTTTAGTTAAATTTTTCAACCACCTATTTTGCTAGGAAATTTAATTTCGAGCAAAAAGTTTGAGTTGTCAAATTCTCAAACTCGGCTCATTTTTAATTTTCGAGTTAGGTATACCATAATAATTGAAAAGTAACCAGTGTGACCATTCTATCAGAAACGCAAGGGTGAATTTTGTAGCATTTTCAGTTTTAAGTGTGCAAACAAATATCCAATAAAAAAGCAATGAACGTAGTACACAGTAATTCCTCTCAATTTCAAGTATATATATCTTATGGGAGTCCGCCAGAGTTTCGAAACCTAAAGTTTCGAAAGGCAAAGTTTCGAAGGATAAAGTTTTGAAAAACCAAAGTTTCGAAAGGACAAAGTTTCGAAAAGATAAAGTTTCGAAAATCAAAATTTCGAAAAACGAAGTTTCGAAAGGAGAAAGTTTCGAAAAGTCAAAGTTTCGGAAAAGAAAGTATCGAAGGACAAAGTTTCGAAAAAAAAAGTTCCGAAATCCTCGGAACTTCGTTGTTCATTGAGCGATTCAAACGAGATTGACACAGGTGATAGCTAATACGGAATAAGAAAAGAAAAAAATATTTTCAAAGTAGGGTGCTTCAAAAATATGTTAACATACTGCAACTTCGTTGTTCCTGGAGTGATTTCAACGAAATTCACAAAGGTAATAGCTGATACAGAACTGAAAACAAAAAAAATATTTGCATTAGGGTGTTCCAAAAAAAATGTCAACTTCATTGTTCCTTGAGCGATTTCAACGAAATTGACACAGGTGATAGCTGATACGGAATTAGAAAAGAAAAAAATATTTTCAAAGTAGGGTGTTTCAAAAACATGTCAATATATTGCAACTTCGTTGTTCCTTGAGCCTGTGTAAATTTGATTAAAATAGCTCAAGGAACAACGTAGTTGCAATGTGTTGACATATTTTTGGAGCACCCTACTTTGAAAATATTTTTTCTTTTCTAATTCCGTATCAGCTATCACCTGTGTCAATTTCGTTGAAATCGCTCAAGGAACAATGAAGTTGACATTTTTTTCGGAACACCCTAATGCAAATATTTTTTTTGTTTTTAGCTCTGTATCAACTGTCGCCTGTGCCAATTTGATTGAAATCGCTCAAGGAACAACGAAGTTGCAATATTTTGACATATTTTTGGAGCACCCTACTTTAAAAAAAAATTTTTCTTTTCTTATTCCGTATCAGCTATCACCTTTGTCAATTTCGTTTGAATCGCTCAAGGAACAACGAAGTTCCGAGGATTTCGGAACTTTTTTTTCGAAACTTTGTTCTTCGATACTTTCTCTTCCGAAACTTTGACTTTTCGAAACTTTCTCCTTTCGAAACTTCGTTTTTCGAAATTTTGATTTTCGAAACTTTATCTTTTCGAAACTTTGTCTTTTCGAAACATTAGTTTTTCGAAACTTTATCCTTCGAAACTTTGCCTTTCGAACGGCTCGATCGATTTTCTTCAAATTTGGTACATAGTGGTTTTTGGTGATTCAGTGCACACACTTTTTTAAATTTTTTTTTATCCAAAATAACGGGCTACACAATTTTTTTTTTATTTAACATAATCGTTTTATTTCTCAAAACGGCTCCACAACTTTTCTTAAAAAAATTAATAAATTACTACCATTTTTCAAAAAATTGGTTTTACTCCTACCTCCCAAAGAACTTTTTTTCATTTTCGATTTTCCTCAAAACGGTTAAACTGATATCAATGTTTTTTTTATACAGAAGCTTTCAAAAAATATAAGTATGTAGAATTTTGTTCCAAAATTGTTTTAAAAATATTTTTTGGATTTTAAAAAAGTATTTCAATGTTTTTTTAATGAAATATTTCGAAAACGACATGACATAATATTGTTTTGAAACTCAATTAGGTATAAGAGTTTTTTAATAATCTCTAAGATTTTTTTAGAACAAAAATTTACTTTTAAGCAAAAATAACGGTACTTTTCATACAAAAGTTAAAAAACCGTTAAAACGGCTCCTATGATTTTTAGTTTTTGCTAGAAATAGTGTGATCTACTACAGAAAATTATAAAATTTTACACCTGGCAACTGTTAGTAGTACCTCTGATAGAATATTTTTTTTTTATTTTGAACTTTCTCATCTGAACGGATTTTGATTAATTTTTATATAAATTTCAAATATGTTTAAAAATAATTTCGCATATCAAAATTTAAAAATTTTTTTTTTTATTTTTGAGAAAAGTTTCAATTTTTTTTTTTTTGAAAATGCAATATCTCAGAAAAGGGTTGACAATTTTTTTTTAATTTTATATTTATATGCAAATAAATTTTGTTCCTTAAAATGTTTTAAGGATTTTATGTAATGTATACAATTATTTTTTTTTTAAACCGCTCCAACGATTTTAAATTTTTTTTTCATACAAGCATATTCCATCAAGAATAAAGATGGAGTTGTTTTAGCAAATTTAAATATCGTATTTAATGCTTCTGAACATTTTTCTGTCATAATTTCCATGTCTTTACATACAATTTTCTTAAACCTTCAGCATCTTGAACATAGGAGCAAGTACGTTCCTTTGTGTACCAACGAAAATTCATTGAGATCAGTCAAACCGTTTTGAAGAAAAACAAAAAATTAAGAAATGGTTCCTTGGGAATTTACCATTAATAACTATTTCTTGAAAAATGGTTTGCCATCTTAAATAAGCATTAAATTAAAGTAAATCATTGAATTTTCTTAAAACAAATTTTTGGAGACATTTTTGAGAAAAATACGATTATGTAAAATTGCTTAAGAAATATATGGCAGGTTCCGTTATTTTAGTTCTAAAAAAAAATTAAAAATGTGTGGGGGGGATGACCAAATGTACGAATTGTCCACTCATATTTTATTTTTACCATGAAAATTGTTGGCTAGTTTTGATTTGTTCTGTCCTTTATGTTTTCGGGCGTGCCGAATCGGAATCTTAAATTTCGAGACGCAACGTGGAAAAAATGTTTTTTTCAGTAATGGCTCGAAAACTACCAGCTATTCGAAAATTATATCAAAATACCATTGAAAGTGTACAACATTTCCAATAAATCCCTATTTAAAGCTTTTCTCTGCGACAACCCAGTTGGACTCAAGCGCTAGTCGAAAATTGACGTATTTTTACTGTTTTCGAAAATCCACTCGAAAACACTAAGAAATTACTTTATGTGACAAAATTTGAATTTTTTTCTGTAACATGAACCAAGATATTCTTTTCTGATGGTCTTTGATGCGTTGAGTTCGAAACTGGCCTTGGAATTGCTCTAGCATGTCACGTTTTTGAGATATTCGAATCTTAAAATTTAAAAAAAATTAATTTTTGTGGCAGTAAAAAAGAGAAAACGAACAATAAGTAACCTGGAATATGTAAGAGGGGAAGCTGGCTGCCGGATAGGTAGGAATATATGCGATCAATAAATGAAATGTAGAGAGTTGAATTCTGACTAGCAAAGTGAATGGTGCGTTTTATTTAAAAGTTACGGAAGAAATGAAATTACAAATGATAGAAGGAGTTCAGCTTAAAATTCAGAAGTGCGATTTTACCCACCGATAAAGAAATATAAAATAATAATTAGAAAGCGAAAGAATAGACAAAGCGAAAGTTTAAAATAAAAAAAAGAAAAAGAATCTAATTGAACGAAAAAAAATAAGAACCCCTCGCGAGTGTATTTATATCTGTAGCTACGCGTCCTAAGTTGTGCGGCATCGTACCTATTAAACACACACAAAATTATTTAATATTCTGTCTGGCCCTCGCGAGTGAGTTGGTAAATCCACAAACAAAAATACATAAAGCGAAAAAAAACCAAACCAAACGACCGTTGGCGGCATCAGCGTACGCAGTTTATTTAAATAAATTCGAGACTCGAGTCTCGCCCAAAAAGAAACAAAAGAAATAGGTAGTGTACGAAAAAAAAAAACACACACAGACAATACTTACGATGGCAGATGTTGATAGCTTCAAGAAATACACCGTTCCACATTTAAAATCGTGGTTGAATGCATTGGGGTTGAAAACCAATGGAAACAAGGCGGAGCTAATATTGAGACTCATGGAAGTTCCAGCGAATATGCGCGGTGACTCTGAGTCGCTTACCAACACAAACGATGATGACGGGGAAGACAACGATGGAGCAGCAGACAACAACGATACCGATGATGAAGACAACGATAATAATGAACACGAGAACACAAATGAAAGAGAGCCAGCCAACAGTAAGGAAAAAGATAGAAATGAAAATGAAAGAAAAAAGAACGTATACAACAGCAAACGATTGGCAAAGGAAATTGAACAAATGAAGAGGCTGAGAGAACAGGAAAATGAATTGCTAAAGAAAGAAAATGAGTGGTTAAAGAAAATGAACGAGAATAAAGAAACGAAAAATGTAGGTCAAATTAAAGAGTTTGTTGTCGACTTTAAGGGCACTGGTGATTCATTTGAGCATTTTGAGAAGCAGTTGGAGAATGTTCGCGCTGCTTACAAATTGAATGACAGTGACATGAGAGTGCTAGTGTCTCTTAAACTAAAAGACAAGGCACTCAAATGGTTTCACTCAAGAAGAGATGTGACAACTGTGGCTTTTAATGAACTAATGTTAGAGATGAGACAGATTTTTGACGATCACTCATCTAAGTTGCAACGGAAACGAGTGTTTGAGCTGAGGAAGTGGCTGCAGGGCGAAACCTTTCATGGTTATTTTCAAGAAAAAATAATTCTTGGCAGCCGACTTCAAATAGAGGAGGACGAAATGATCGAACATATAATCGAGGGAATACCAGACGAGAGGCTGGCATCAAGTGCCAGATTACAATGCTTCACCAGGAAGACGCAGTTGCTCGAAGCTTTCAAGTCAATTAAATGTCCAACCAAGCCGAAAATGATGCCGACAGCAACAACATCACGACAGGCATCAGGTGTCATCGGGAAGGAAGTTCGCTGTTTTAACTGCAACTCGATGGGACATATGGCGACCGAGTGCAGAAAAGAAAAAAGGAAGCCAGGTGCGTGCTACGTTTGTGCTGAGATGGGGCATTTGGCGGCTCAATGCCCCAAGAGAAAGAAGGTGCCAGCAATCGGATATATTGACTCCGATTCCGAGGAAGATTGCGTAAGAAATTTAATCTTTGTATTATCTGATTATATTAATTTATCATTAGATTCACTATTAGACACCGGCAGTCCAGTCAGCCTGATTAAATTAAGTTATTTAAGTATTTTTATGGGAAAAAATGAATTAAATTTTAAAAACATATCAAACTTTAGTTCATATTGCGGAATAAATAAAAGTCCTTTGTCCATAATTGGACAAATAAATTTGAATGTTATATTTGAAAATGAAAGTATACCTATGGAAATGCTAGTAGTATCTGATGAGACAATGCAATATCCTGCTATTTTGGGGCGGGATTTCTTAAAGAAAGCCAAACTAAAACTACAAAAGATAGTAGAAAAAACAAATGAAAAGACAAATGATATATATACAAATGAATGTACAAAATTTTTAAACATAATAGTTGATGATGCACAAAATTCAAATAATGATTATATTGGAAAACTTGGTCCAACATTTAATGAAGAAGATATCATTTTAAAAAATAATGAATTGTTATATAAAACAAAAGAAAAATTCTTTAAAATTATTAAAGAACATTATTTGTACTGTTCTCGTCCCGAAGTGCCAGAGATTAAGTACGAAATGAAACTCCGGTTGAACGATGAGAAGCCTTTCCATTGCCCTCCAAGGAGAATGTCCTATTTCGAGAAAGAACAGGTGCAGGTTATTTTAGACGACTTAATGAAACAGGGAGTGATCCGTGAGAGTAGGTCAGAATATTCTTCACCAGTAGTACTGGTAAAGAAAAAAACAGGTGATATAAGATTATGTGTAGACTATCGAACCCTAAATAAAATGACACAAAAAGATAACTATCCCATCCCACTTATAGATGACTTGTTGGATGGGTTGGTTAGTAAAAAGATTTTTACGTTAATAGATTTGAAAAGCGCATTTCACCATATTCAAGTGAACGAAGAATCGGTAAAGTATACAGCTTTCGTAACCCCAATGGGACAATACGAGTATTTAAAGATGCCATTTGGGTTGAGGAATGCGCCATGCGAATTCCAACGATATATAAATAGGGTGTTTGAGGATTTGATTAGGAAAAGGAAAGTTACTATTTATATAGACGATATAATGATCGCTACAGAATCGGAAGAGGAGCATTTAGATATAATGATAGAAGTTTTCAAAAGATTGGTTAAGAATAAATTACAATTGAGGTTAGACAAGTGTCAGTTTATGGTGTCACAGATACGCTATTTAGGTTATCTTATTACAAATGAAGGCATCAAACCGGATGAAAAAGGAGTGGAATCTATAAAGACTTTCCCCATACCCCAGAATGTGAAAGCAGTTCACAGCTTTTTGGGTTTATGCTCCTATTTTAGGAGATTCATCAAAGATTTCTCGTTGATTGCTCAACCATTATATAGTCTAATTCGAAAGGATGCAGTTTTTAAATTTGGTGAGGTAGAACTGGATCGTTTCGAAGAATTGAAACAAAAAATGAGTGAATCGCCTGTGTTAGCATTATATAACCCAAAGGATGAAACTGAGTTGCATTGCGATGCAAGTGCGTTAGGTTTCGGTGCAATATTGCTACAAAAGAAAAAAGATGGGAAATTTCATCCTATCTTTTATTTTTCAAAGCGTACTACGGATGATGAATCAAAGTACCATAGCTTTGAACTTGAAACTTTGGCGATCATTTATGCGTTAAGGAGATTTAGGGTCTATCTTCATGGATTTAAATTTAAAATCATTACTGACTGTAATTCCTTGACCTTAACCCTTAACAAAAAAGAAGTTAATCCCAGGATTGCAAGGTGGGCTCTCGAATTGCAGAATTTCGATTATGTGTTAGAACATAGGAATGGTTCGAAAATGCAACATGTGGATGCGTTAAGTCGGATTCCAAATATTTTGATCCTAGAAGAAAACAGATTCGAACAAAATTTATCGATCCAACAAAATAATGACGAAACCATAAAGAAAATCAGACGAGAGTTAGAAAATAGGGAAGATAAGCTATATGAGATGAGAAATGGGTTGGTGTATAGAAAAGTGGGAAAGCAGATTTTATTTTATGTACCAGAGGTTATGGAAACTAATGTGATGCGGTTGTATCATGACGAGATGGGCCATGTTGGTCGAGATAAGGTTTTGAATAATATACTCAAAACCTATTGGTTCCCTAAAATGAGTGAGAAAGTAAAAGAATATATAAGTAATTGCTTGAAGTGCATAGCATTTTCACCCAAGTTTGGTAAACACGAGGGATTACTTCACAACATACCTAAGGGAAATGTTCCTTTTGAAATGATTCATATTGATCACTTTGGTCCAGTATCATTAAAAAGTGGAAATAAAAAGTATGTTTTCCTCGTGATCGATGGCTTTACTAAGTTTGTACGATTATATGCAGTAAAATCTACAAATGCTAGAGAGGCTATTGCATGTTTAAAGGGTTATTTCAATTCTTACAGTCGTCCTAGAATTGTTGTGTCTGATCGGGGCAGTGCATTTACATCTGAAGAGTTTAAACAATTTCTTGATGCGAACAATGTTACACATGTGAAGATCGCAACAGGTTCCCCCCAGGCAAATGGACAGGTTGAAAGAGTCAATCGAAGCCTTGCTCCAATGATTGCAAAATTGACTAGTGCCGGGACAGTGTTATCATTGGATGGTGTGTTACCAACTATCGAGTTTTCAATGAATAATACTAGTCATAAAAGCATAGGAACTACTCCTAGTCAATTGTTGTTTGGTGTCACCCAAAGGGGGGTGGTGATTGATTTTTTGAAAGAATGTTTAGACAATGAAAATGAACAAGAAGTAGTTAGAGACTTAGATCAAATGAGAGAAGAAGCAAGACAAAAGATAGAAAAAGGTCAAGACTATAATAAAATGATGAAAGATAAAAATAGAGTGCAAAAAGAATATAAAGTAGGAGATTATGTTATGATAAAGAATTTCATCTCAACCCCGGGTGCATGTAAAAAGATCGCTCCTAAGTTCAAGGGTCCGTATGAGGTATCCAAAGTATTACCAAATGATAGATATTGTTTAAAGGACGTTGAGGGTTTTCAGTTGACACAAACTCCATATGAGGGTATATGGGAGGCGGCAAACATAAAACCTTGGATGAATAATAAATTATTAACTAGGCGTAAATCGGGACGATTACAATGTCAGGATAGCCGAGTTGTGGCAGTAAAAAAGAGAAAACGAACAATAAGTAACCTGGAATATGTAAGAGGGGAAGCTGGCTGCCGGATAGGTAGGAATATATGCGATCAATAAATGAAATGTAGAGAGTTGAATTCTGACTAGCAAAGTGAATGGTGCGTTTTATTTAAAAGTTACGGAAGAAATGAAATTACAAATGATAGAAGGAGTTCAGCTTAAATTTTGTATACAAATTCGGGGTGATATATTTTTTTGTCGAGGTAGATTTTTTGAAAAAAATGTTTATGGTCATTCTGAAGTATGAACATTTTACTTCAAAATTCTTTTTGAATCTTTGAAATACATGTAGGATTGGGTTTTCTCTTGTAGAAACGCCCTGTACGACACACTAAGACAATGACATCAACAAACGGACAGACGATAAAACAGAATACGCGTCCCTTTCACCCCATCATTCCTTAGGTATATTTTGCATTCAGGCAGTCTTAGTCAAAAGATTCTAGAGTGCGGTCGAACAAAGTTGAGCCAAGAATTATCTCCCGTTAATATAAAAATCTATTAATTTAAGTGATAATATAAAATGTCATATTTAAGATACCTAGACGTCAACAATAAATAAATAAAATTAAATAGTTTATGTGAGCCATAGTCCTTGTATCATTTCCTACATACATACCTCCAATCGTCTTCAAAAAATCCTTAGTTTTTGTCTTAAATACCTCATTCGAAAAATCCCACAATTTGCTCGCTAAGTGCGCTTTTGAGCACAAATTAACTCGATTTTTCAAATTTGGTAGTAAGACGATAACTAACGATTACTAAAAGACAAATGGAGGTATCTGAAAGATTCAAAAAGAGTTTTGAAGCAAAATTTTCATACTTCAGAATGACCACAAATATTTTTTCGAAAAAAACTACCTCCACAAAAAAATATATAACCCCGAATGTTCATAAAAAATGCATTTTGTTTAATCTTAAGATTCGAATATCTCAAAAACGTGACGTGCTTAAGCAATTCCAAGGCCAGTTCAGGGTTCCCAGATTGAGGGGAAAAGCACCGACTTTTGCTGATTTTATAATTAAAAAGGGGAAATCGAGGGACAAGCTTAAAAAAGGGGAAAAAATTCATAAAGGACAAACTTATTAAATGAAGCATTTTAAATACATTTTTTATAAAAGTTAAATATTCAAACGTATTCTAATTATGTATAAAATATTTTCAGACTTCATTCAAAAAATAAAAAGTTCAATCTAAACATTCTCTTCTAAATTTTAATCTCGCAAGTTGATAACCCATTTACAAGTTTTGAGTTTCTGAAGGTTTTCCTTTGTTTCGAAAGTAAAATCCAGAAATAAATATTTGAAGCAATGGGAATTATTGCCTGAATTCAAAGACTTCCTATGTCTGGAGGAAAAAGAAATTGCAGCATCAACTTCAGCTGTTCGAGCATTTAGCATTAAGTTGGTTTTTAACTATTTTTAATAATAAAGGAAATTATTTCTAGTAGGTACCTCGTGGCATGATGGTTAGTGCGTAGGACTGTCATGCCGAAGGTGTGGGTTCGATTCCCAGCCGTGCCACCTAAAAACAGAAATGTTTTATCCGAAGTACTGCCTCTTGCGAGGAACTGACAAATCCTCCAAGAGTATACTTGTCATGAATAAGTGCTGCTCACTTAGCCGTTCGGACTCGGCCAAAAACTGTAGGTCCCCTCCATTCCTGCCAATAACACGCACCACAGGAATGGTTGAGAGTTGTAAGTCACTAGGCCCTGGTTCTCCACGAGCTGTTGCGCCACCCAATTTATTTATTTATTTATTTATTTCTAGTAGGTACCTACATACATTATACAATGTACAAATATTACTAATGTTTCTATGTTACTTTAAGCTTATTACTAAAATTAAAACTGTTAAGAAATATATAATTTTTATTTTTGTTTTTATGCATATGAAAATTTTATTTAGGGGAAAAAAGGGGATTTTTTTTGGAGATTAGGGGAACAAAATTTGGTTTGCTTATAAATACAGGGGAAATTGGTTATGAAAGTCTGGGGACACTGGGCCAGATTCAAACTCGACGCATCAAATACCATCAGAAAAGTATATCTTGGTTCATGTTACAAACAAAAATTAAAATTTTGTCACACAAAGTATTTTCTTAGTGCTTTCGAGTGGTTTTTCGAAAACAGTAACCGTGAGGATACCTACGTCAATTTTCGACTAGCGCTTGAGGCCAAATGGGTTGTTGCAGAAAAAAAACATTAAATAGAAATTAATTGGAAATTGTGTATACCTTCAATGGTACTTTGGTGTAGTTTTCGAATAATTGGTAGTTTTCGAGCCATTAGTGAAAAACTCCCAAAAAATGAATTTTTGCATCATTTTTTGCATTTTTGTCCATGTTGCGTCACGAAATTTTGTTGGCAAACCTCAGATTCGGATTCAGCACTTCCGAAAACATACAGGAATGAAAAAATCAAAACTACCCTAAAATTTGCTCACAAAGAGCCTTTTTGAGCACAAATTGACCGGACTACAAGTTTAAATAAAATCGATCGAAGCGTTTAGGCTGTAGCTCAACGGACAGACCGACAGAATATTGTGAAATTAACTTTTTTTGTCTTCTTCTTCGATTTTTTTAGGCTTGTTTCACACATATTCGGTTTCATTCGGTTCGGTCTGTATTCAGTTAATTTTCGGTTGGACCTGTTAAGAACGGCAAGAATAAAAACATAATAGAAACCGAGTAGCACCGAACGTCCCTTGACACGAATCGGTTTCATTGGGTTTCAAAACTGCTCGTATTCGGGCCTAGAGCACACAAACTAATCATAGCGCTCACCCAAATTCGGTTATATAAGGTTTTTTTTGTTCATTTTTATTTGGAATTGACAACTAGTGATGAAGGTTGTTGATATTTTTGGAATTAAAAATTAATATTTGAATAAAAAGCTTATAGGAACTGTGTACATATGTATGTATGTGTAAAAATACAAAACTGAAACTTGTTAAAATAGTACCTTTTGTATATATCGTAAGTAAGAACGTGAATGGGTTTTGGTAAAGGGTTAAATATAGTAAAAAGCTTAATGCGAATAACCATTCAATAAAGTTAACCATTAAGAAGCTACATGCGCCATGTGCGAAAAACTTATTTTCTCTTCATTATAACCATATTTTTTACGTAATATGTAATTTTTTTATGTAGATAGCAAATTTTATGATCTAAAAACTGAGTTGAGTAAAAACAGGCTTAACATATTCGAAGGATATTGATGTTTTGAATTTGAATCTGAAAATTGCTTATCAGGTCAGGTGTTTGAAATATTCTCACCTTTATGAACCAATATACCATTCTTCTGCATTAATATTAGATACACGAATAACCAATTTTTCTTCAGAAGACTACAAGCATACACTCTATGAGCGGTTTCAAAAAGTTGATGTAGTTGAATAAGCCTAAATTCATCGAATTTAGGCTTATTCTCTGAGGAGACAAGGTAGACTTCACACGAGAGCATTTGGTATTAAATTATTCAAAAGCAGCGTGTTCAGGATCCTTAATTATTGAAATCTCCGTTTTCAATCGGATATGTGTGGGTTGTGTATTAGCTATGCCTACAAAAATGGTAGATCCACTAACGACAAATTGAAGAACAATATTCTACTCTCGTAAGAAAAGCTTTAACACTATATTTCTATATTTTTGTATGGCAACTAACATAATACAATAATTAGAAGTCATGATGACAATAATTGATTTATTCTTTCAAACAAGCCAAATATTTCTATGGTTGAATCCAGTCATATCAGAAATTTACAAGTTAAAGTGAAGTAAAATCCTCCATTTCTTGTCACGAAATAAATTTACACCAAGTTAAATACACAAGCAAAAATATTTTACAGCATATTTTAACTGCAGTAATAACAATCATATTCAAATTTAATGTTCACAACTAATCAACTGTTTCGCATTGTTTGGATTTATAAATAAACTCCTGAGACTCTCGTTGTTTTGAAGTGTTTTCCTTCACAAAAGCACACCATCATTAGGTGCAAGGGTAGAGTTAAACATTTCTCTCCCTTAGAACAATTATTTCTATGTACCTATGTATATGTATGTTTTAATAAACCTGCATTTGATGACTTTTGTTCGACTACCACCACCCACCTATTGTATGATGAAGAATGTGGTGCACTAGAGGATAAGTTCCTTGACAATGATGGGCCCCACCGCCTTGAGTATCGATGTGGTTGTTGTGCTCCATAGCCGGTTGCTTCATGTTGGGGCACCGATATTGGCGATGAGGTTCGAGGACTATTGATGAGAAAAACATTTTCCGAAGTTTGTAAATCGGTTCTGACGCGTCTAACACTATTTGGCGATGACATGCTACACTCATTCTCGATACATTCAATTTCACTCACGCACTTTTTCTTAATTTAAAATCAAATACACAATAAATTTTGAGTTTTTTTTTTTTGCGCATTAAGACTTCACCGCAATTGATAACATTTTTGCATTATTTGATTCTAGAATGAGGAACAATTCTGTGTATAAGCAATAGACAAATATGAAGGAGTTATAGAATTTTTAAAGTAAATACAAAATCACGACCGGTGCACCACTTTAACGAGGACATTCGCTGAAGTCAAATGGTCTATATAGTAATCTATAAGCCATCCCTGATGGATGACACAATCGGCGCATGACAACTAAAATCCACAATGTCCACCCGCAACCCACAAAACAATGATGTCAAAAGTTGAGGGGATATTGTGTGTTTTTTATGTCTGCAAGCCTTAGCAACATGTTTATAGTAAAAAACATTTATTTTATCCTGAACAAGTTGTCTGCTGAAGCTACGTGCAAAGGTTGATTTTAAGAAGAAAGGATTGGTTCTTGGCACGGAAGACTATTTTTGTCCATTTCTTGTAAGGAAATAGACAAATACTCTATACAAAAAAAACAACTTGTTGGATCAATGTTTTGTCGGCCAGCGCAGTGCACTGTAAGGAATATAGTCTAGAGCGAGCTATACATTAAATGTGTCCTTAATGGCACCTATGTTGCTAATAAATCAATATTTTTTTCTGAAAATAATCCTTTGGGCATTTAATCAGAACTCTCTTTTGGGACTAAAGGGGTAAATGACTTGTTATGGTAATAGGTATCAATACTTTATATTTACGTGATGAAGCAATTTTTACTATAATTTTCATGAGCTTTTGAATTTCATCAGCTTTTTTGACGGATATTGTTTTAGATCTATTTGGAAATTATAAATTAAAGTGGTGAAATGAAAATCCAGTACCATGTAGGCTGCGAAGAATACATATACTTTTATTGCATAATTTTGTGCTACCACAAGTTTATAGGCCAGAGTTGCTATTTCACGAGTGCCATCTCGATTTTCAGACTCCTTAAGTGGAACTTAGTCTGGTTTCTCTCATATTAATTGAAGAATTTTTTGCCGTCATCTGGAGGTGAATCATGGACTAACCATGTCAGAAGTCGATGCACTACACACCGCGCTACCAAGGCCACATGATAACTCAATCACAAATGCAGATTTCGTTTCGCAAGTTGCCACCGCGCTTCATTGCAATTGATAAAAACAAATTTGCTCTTACGCAAGGTCAAGATCAAGGCCAAGAGGTTTAAAACTATAAAAATCGTTTAAAAAGACATCGAAATCTTAAAGGAAACATGTTCTAAAGCGCATGAAATTCGATATATAAATTCTTCGAAAGGAAATACATATCTAAATAATTTGAGGTAAGAAAAAAAAAGAATGCCATCAACATTCCTTGTAAAAAAAAATAATTAAAATCGTTGCAGAGGTTCTTAAAACAAAATAAATCCTTTTATATACAAAAAAAAATTATCCAAGCATTTTTAAGGACAGATAGACAGACAGAATTGTGAGACCACTTTTTTCGTCTTCCCTGATCAAAATCTTGAGTTCAATATTTTTTACGAATGTATTATACATTAGGGTAGTCGTTATAATCATTTTTTTTATATTTGGATGGGCCCAAATGGGCTCTAAATTAAGAAAAAAAAATTCCTAATTTTTTCAGATTTTTATTTTCATCCCATATAGTCGCTGTAGTAGGAAATTAATTTTTTGCATACTAGGAAATTCGGGTAAATCTGCCAAAAAATTCAGAACTTGTAGGTGGGAAGTAGACAAGAAAAAAATCCTACAGGAGAGGGTTATATCTCCCCCCGGTTGGACGGGAGGGTCAATTTAATAAAATAATTGCATGAATAGAAAAAAGTTAATTAAAGAACAATGGCAACACTTAACAAAAATCTCGCTCTTAACAATTTCGTAATCACATCTCGCACCGATTGCGAGATTTTGATTTGCAAGATTTTAGTTTGCGGGATTTTGTTATTGCGCAATTTCGTTGTGCGAAATTTTGAAAACGAGATTTTAATTTGCGAGATTTCGTACCCAACCCCTGAATCGAAAGGTTATCCACTGTAGGTAGCAAAAACTAAACTATTTACTTACTTTAAAAGTTATTTCCGGGACTGGCTATGACGGAATAAAAACCATACTTGATAGTTTCTCATGCAAAGTAGTTATCAATGAATATTGGAAAATGGATCATGGGAATACTAAGAGTACACAAGTTCTGCAGTTTGAGATATATGCATTTTGATTTGATTTTGCTTTTCTGCCCTTTAAATTAAATAATTATAAAAATTTTGAAAAATAATGGATTATTAAATAAAATTCACGATTGGATCGCACGTATTGCTCTTATGTTTACATGAAATTTATGAGATAAAAATTGAAAGAAGCATTAAATACGACATTTAAATTAGCTTAAACAACACCTCTGACATTTTGAGGTGAAAAAAAGAATGCCATCTTAATTCTTGATTGAATTTAATTGTATGAAAAAAAAAGTTTATAATCGTTGGAGCGGTTTTTTAAAAAATAATTTCTTATTTATAAAATTCTTAGAACATTTTTAAGGACAAATTTGGAATGCAAATTTTAAGTATATATTTATGTGCAGATAAAAACAATATTTTAAAAAAATTGTTAGCCCGTTTTTGAGATTCAAATTCAAAAACTTTCTTTTTGAAAATTTTGATATACAATGTTATTTAATCTTATCTGAAATTTGTATGTAAGAAAATTGATAATGAGAAAACTCAAAATAAAAAAAACATTCTATGACAGGTAGATACTAGATATCAATAGTTGCTAAGTGCAAAATTTAATATTTTTTGGTAGTAGATTGTATTAATTTTAGTATATGCAAAAAGTTTAATCCAAATCGTAGGAGTCGTTTTTGACAAAAAAAAATATTTTCCTTTGCGGTTTTTTGACTTTTGTATGGAAGGTACCGTTATATTTTTATATAATAAAAATTTGTCTTAAAATATTTTAGAGAGTACTTAAAAACTCTTAAATATCGAGTTTCAAAAATATCGATCATATCGTTCTCGAAATACATACATATTTGATTTTCAAAACAAAATGTTGAAACATTAGTTAAAAATCCAAAAAAAAATTTTTTTTTAAATTTAAGTACACAAAACTATTTATATTTGTTGGAAACTTCTGTATAAAACAAAATTATTTAAATTAGACAAACCGTTTTGAAGAAATTCGAAAATTAAAAAAATGGTTCTTTTGGAGGTACCATTAATAACCATTTTTTGAAAAATCGTTTTCCACGTAAAGGAAGCCTTTACTAAAAATAATTAATTGCATTTTTTAAGAAAAGTTATGGAGCCGTTTTTGAGGAAAATACTATTACATATGCAAAATTGCTTAAAAAAAACTATACGGCAGGTACCGTTATTTTTGGCCCTAAGAAAAAATGAAAAAAAGCGTGTGGGCATAATCACTAAAAACCGCTATGTATCAAGTTTAAAGAACATCGATCGAGCCGTTCAGGCTGTAGACAAACAGACAGACAGAATTGTGCCAATTACTTTTTTGGTGTTCTCTTTCATTAATGTCATGTTTGATTGTTATATCAATTTTTTTTTGCACGAATCTAAGACTTGCCTTATAGTACCTACATCGCAAGTAAAAATATATATGAGGCAGTGAGAGCCATAGTGGCCTAACTGTGTTATTAAATATTTTCAGTAGAGCAAAAATAAGGAGCCGATTATTTTTAAACACTTGTAGCTCAAAGCAAATTCAAAATATTTAGTTTTTAAATAAATGAACATAATTTTGATTTTTATTTGCAAAATGATTAACAAAAACAAGGGTTTTTTATCTTGTTTCAAGGATTCTTCAAAATACCGTTATAATTGATCAGATAGGCCAGTCTAGCACTCAAGCTTTGAATTTTCTTGTGATGGGTTGCCTTAAGCTTTACACGGTTATTTAACGGTTCCAATTACGATACTGATTTATTTAATGTTATTTTGGCGCTTACGCCCTTTTTTCTACGGACGGCCAGTATTAAAGGTATTATCATAAGCGTTTTAATTTTGTATTTAATTCGGTAAAATTGGCTGATCCGTTTACTTGTCAAATGTGAAAATGTTATGTTGTTGTGATCAGGGCAGTCGTTTCACTTTTTCAGATAGCAGTACTTCGAGGAAAAAATAGCAGTAAACAGCAGTACGGTAGTAAAATATATATATACAAACATAATTGTTAATGCATTTAATTTTGTTTAAATGCAAATATTATGTTCATTAAAAATTATCAAATACCCGCTCATAGGTAATGAATAGAACACTGCATTGGTGGTACTGAAAAGATTTCACTGCATTCAAAACTCTTGTTGTGTTTATGCACTTTTTTTCAAAATCGGTTGTTTTATGAAAAAAACCACAATAACTTGGTTTATAATGAGAAGATGTAGCCTAACGCATATTGAATACAAAATATTGTTCATCGATTAATGTAATTTTAATAAATTTTTTGACTAAATTATCTACTCTATAAATAAAAACAAAGTAATTTTTTGTATGAAATTGAATAAACTACAATTTTACCTCTTCATTTCATTTCAAAAAGTTGATTGTTTTCGAGAAATTAGCAAAATACTGAACTTTACACCCTTTTAATCCTCCAAAAATTCTTTCTTCAGCCAAAATTTAGGGTGGTGTTGGAAATAGCTCAAGACGTCAAAAAAAAAGCCCACCAACATTCAGCTTGGTAGGAGTTTAGTCGATATACGTAAAAGTCGTAATTTCATGGGCTAGCAAACCATTAATATAATTTAACCTTACTTGACAGATGGGTGAAAACTACATTTTGACGGTTGTGGAATATTTCGTTTCTAAATGGCATCAAAATGTCTTTAAACTTCCTTTTTTCGGATAAGAAAAGAAAATCTGAAAATTTTCAGAATTACGAATTTTTACTTGCGATATACAGGTTTTGCCTATACGGCAAACTATGCACTCGTAAAAAATGGAACTAGAGATTTTTGTCAATACATACATCATGAGCATATTACAATCTTATCTGTTTTATTTATGAAAGTCGACATTAGATAAAACAGACTAAAACTTTTTGGATAGGATTATGATATGAAAATTTTGTGTGAACAAATTTTCAAAAAAGCAGTACTTTGCTCGTATTAGCAGTACGGCAGTACGGAGTTGCAAAAAGCAGTACAAATACTTCAATTGCAGTACTTCGACAGCCCTGGTTGTGATTACGTGTAATTTGAGGGGCTCTCAAATAGCCATTTTCAGTTTCTGAAACTTCCAATTTCGACAATCTGTGCCAAATGTTTATTATTTTAGATGTGTGCACTGTGGCGAATACTTGTTTTTTTATATATTTTCTTCAAATTTTGCGCCTGTTCTTTCACATTGGTTGAAACCTGTAATAAGTTTTTAATAGGTTCTGGTTAACATGACTTAATACAACCAATATTGGCTGATTAACGATTTTGCAAAAACTCAAACTATGGATTAATTAACTAAAATTTTAGTTAAGCGAATTCGATGAAATCACAATAATCATTGGTTAAAGATCATTTGCTATAAGCAAATTGTCCTTTAGTGTGACGGTATGGGTGATAACCACAATTTTGTCAAATTTGGTCTTTCACTTGAACTAAAAGACAACATCATATCTTAACAGCAGAATTGTTAGTGACTCGCTAAAAATGTATGGTTTCATTTGATACATTATTATGCCATCTCTTTGTTGTCAAAGAACTTATTATACAATATGGCTTGCTGCATCACTAACACGACAGTCCTAGAGCATCAATCGATTGTTTAATGATCATAATTTATCATAGCAATGTGTTATAAATATATGTATGTATTTATTTTTGTTATTAATTATCTACTCATCCATAACTGGGTATTAATATGTGTTTTGTTAACGAAAATCAACTGCAACCAACAAGAAGTAGGTATGCTGTTGCCAAAGATTATTTATTGAACGTTAACTTTCTCACTACCTGTGAGCTTTTGAACACTCACTCTCTCATCAGAGATTGTTTATAGCATGTGCGTCACTAGCGTCTGTGTCCATTTATCTCTAGTTTTTGGCAACAATGACAGAAATATTTTTCACTTAATTACTCGTTAAATGTACCTACACCTTGGTGTGTTAGTTCATCATCTTTAAATTTTGATTTATTGATAAGATTTGACACATAACTCACTGACTAAAGATAATACGAGTTTAATTTGCGTTTATGAATAACGGGGTTAGTAATTTAAAATACCAAAATTTCAAAGCAAGTCTCAGGGATAACTTTTTAAGAAAATAATTTTATATTTATATCAATCCACATATTTTTCATTTTAATCGACTCTGGGTTTTTGGCCCAAACATTTTTATGAACATTCTTCTTTGGCTTGGAATAATTTACAAAACTATATTTTCTAGAACAGTCCAAAGTCATATGTGTATGTAATCACACATTTGAGTTTGAAGTATTCTTATGATATTTAACATTGTAATCAAACGAGGTTAAAAGTGCAAAAGAGGCAGATCAGATTTTGTTATTATAAATGTCTAACACGCAAAGTTCGTTACGAGTTAAAAAATAATGGCTCTAATTATTTGCGTTTTAAAATAAACTTTAACTGCTGCTCATAATTGCAGTAGATAGTATAATTTTTAATGCACTGTTTTTTTTTATAAATGCAGTATGAATTACAGCGTATGGTTTGAGACTTATGGATACAAAACACAAAACTTATACCTTAATGAAAATGTTACATAATATCTCGTTTTCACCGAAACTGGCATTCCATTTAATTTAAACCTTCTTGATCATAAACAAACAAAATATCCATCTATAGCTATAAGTGTGCACTGACCCACAACAGTAAACTTATATCTTTTAATCTAAATTTTCACGCTGTAAAAGATTTATTCATTTGAATTTTATGCAAATGATTTTTTTTGTATTTTTCCATCTTAGTTACATAAAAAAAGTTATAGCTCAAATCTCTTTCGTCTTTTGACATGCTTCGCTTAAGCTTTAGATCTGGTATTATATTTTAGCACATTATTTTTTTTTAATATTCGTTTAAAATTTGTAAAAAAAAAATCATTCTTTTCATTTTGAAAATATTTGTGATACCATTTTAGGATCAGTGTGTAACTTTAGAAAATATTATACCTATTCGATATAGGTTGGAATCGTAAGTCGCCGCTTTGTCGTAACCTCAACTCCTTCTCTCATCATTATTTGTGATTATGAGTGGTAAAATACCTATATCTTTTTCTATATACAATGATCGTTTGCAGAGAAAATAACTAGGTACATACCAATGCATTTTTTTTATTATTTTCTGCAAATAATCCTCATTCGGTCAGGTATTGTGGCACTTCTAGAATTTATATCTTCATTCTTATTTACCTTAATTTTTGTATGATACAAGTACCTATCGTAAGGGTTAGTAACACATTCATACAAAAAAAATAATTTAATGAATTTTCCTAATTTAAATATTTTATTAATATTTATGAAGGAAAATGAAAATTTTTTGTTCTTTTGAACTGAACCAAATTCGTATGTACCTAAATTTAAACTCGATGATGGACTTTATTGGTTCAATGAATCGTCACGCTGGACGTCATACGTTGGTAAACATTTCATTAATCTTAAACTTTAGCTTTTAGGTAGAAAATTTATATTGTTGGTATACGAACCGCAACAGCATGATTATGATAGCTAAATCAGATCGCTGCTGTATATATCGAAAAGAGTCTGTGATTATGTGATATAACATCTCCTTTTGGACAGAACCTCATTAAAGTCCTTTTTAAATGACTTCAATATTACTAGATACTCGAAAGAAACTCATAGAACCAAAAATTCACCAGATTGGAGTAATATTTCTATTTTTGGAGGGAAAAGGTGGCAAAAGTTTTAAGTCAAATGAAGAAGAAATTTCAAAAATGCAAATATTATTGCTAAAAAATCTATCAGTTCACACAAGAACAAGTCCGTACAACCTATCAGCTTTTCACATTCGCATATCTTCAGGCAATCAGTCTTAAGAGCACTCCATCAATTTCCCGGCTCTCACGTAAAGATATCTTTTCTATTCAACACTGACATTTTTGAATGGCAGTGGCGCGGTGCGACGTGATGCGACGGCCGACGTGCGGCTGGTCCCATCAGTGATGATTATTATACCCAAGTAAAATAGTAGTTATAGGTAAGGTACTAAGAAAATATTTTATATGAAAAAAAAAAGATAAATAAAGTTTGAAAAAATAATAAAAAATAATTTCATGCAATCGTCATTCTCGCTGTCGTCAAGATGATTGTTAAGTTAAGTTAACTGCTGCTGCTGTTGCTGGTTGCTATTGCTGGTTGCTGTGTTGCTGTGTTGCTGTACCACGGATGTTAAAGCAGTGTTGCAGATCATGGATCATGGATCGTTGAATGGTTCATCTTCTTCGTGTATATTTATAACCAACGAAACAACATTCTATTCCATCATCCAACCAAAGGAACCAACGACGGACGTCTCTTCGTCTTTACTCAGCGCAATGTTTGTGCCCTCTTCGTCATGTCGTAATATTAACATTTTATCCATTCTTTTATTATACACTATGCTGAATACAGGGTGTTGCGAAAAAGTTCTGTGTTTCTCTTTGATTATTAGAGATAAGTTACTTTCTTTCAAAGTGCTGCACATGCGACGGTTTCTAAGGCTCTGGGATCTGGGAGCGGTAATCCCGCAAACCGAAATCTCGAATAACGAAATCTCGCATTTTTTTTTTAATGTTCAATAAAAAAATCTCGCAAGTTAAAAATCATGATTATGATACACTCGCGCAATTATAAAATTTCACTTTTAATAATCTCGAATTTACATCTCGAAACCAAAAATCTCGCAAATTTCAACCAAAAATCTCGCAATTCGAGATCCCACAGATCAAAATCACGCATATTCAAATTTCAAATCCGACAGTAACGAATCACACACGGCTTTTACAAAACCTTGAGATTTGCGAGATTTTAGTTTGCGGGATTTCGTTATTGCGAGATTATGAAAAGTGGGATTTTGTTGTTGCGACATTTCATTATGCGAAATTTTGAATGCGAGATTTTGATTTTGGAGATTTCGTACCCAACCCCTCTTGGTACCTCATATACATATCATTGCCTTAGAGTGAAAAGCAGCTAACTCCTATTTTACATTTTTTTCAAAAAAAAAAAATATTTAAAAAAAAGTGTTTGCATTATTTGAATAGAACAAAACTTATATTAAGTATTTTTCAACACTCGTTATCGCTAAATCCAGGAAAATTGATAAGATTTGACAGATTTTTGTATTTTAAGCAATTTTTGAAGTGGTATATGATGATGAAAAAATGTGGAGTTAGCCGCTTTTAACTTTGTTTGGCACCTCATTTGCAAAAAATGTAGGCATACCATCCGAAAGATAAATTATATCGTGATAATCAAGGTGCCTTTCGTGAAAAGCTATAACTCCAGCCTGTATACTTGGTGATAACTAACACACACAAATTGTTGTTGTTCATTCAAAATTATTCAATATAAATTGATGTATAAATCGCAGCATGCACTACACTTGTGTGGAATTCTATTTATACAGAAAAACCCCACTTATCGTGATAAAAGTTCAACTATTTTGAGTAATTGGTCAGCCATACATTTTTTTTTGTATGAATTTTTAATAAAAAACTTCATCACAGAAAAAATGTTTGGCACTTCATTTGCGTAGGTATTGAAACAAAAATTTGTCAGCCACTGAACTTTTAAAATTTTGTTTAATGTCATAGTGATTTTTGGAACCTTATTTGCGGGTTTTTGCTAAAATGTTTACAATTTGAAAGGCCACTGGATCATGTTAACAGGTCAACAAGTTTCAGTAATTTGTCAGTCATAGGTTTTTTTTTTTTAATTATTTTTAAAGTTTTTGTTTATCAAGGTCATCAACGATTTGTTTTACCTTATTTTTTGTGGGAAATTCGTAAGAAAAATATACCCTCTGAAAGACTGCTCAATCGACATAAATCGTCAGTTCCAGAAAAAAAATCAAGTTCATATTAATTTATTGTGACCTTCATAATTGGAATTAGTAGGTAGGCCATTTCTGAGTACCAATTTTGAGCATACAGACAAAAATTTATCCAAATCAAAGAAGAAAAATGAGATTGAAAGATAAAGAAAGTACCGTTATTTTTTCATAAGAGTAAAATATTTTTCTAAAATATTTTGAAGAGTGCTAAAAAGTTTTTATAAACCAAGTTTCAAAAATATCCGCCATATTGTTTCCAAAATATTAAGTTCTTAAAAAAAGTTTTGGAAATTTTTTTGTCAAAAATCCAAAAAATATGTTTTTGAAAATTTTAGTAGATGGGTTCGAGTACACAATACTTTTTTTGAAGCATTTACATAAAAACAATTATTAAAATCAGTAACGAGTATGTATACCTACAGTTATTATGAAAATAAAAAAAATGGTTCTTTTGGAGGTACTTTACCTTAAAAACAAATTGTTGGAATAATGGTTTCCAAACTCCAAGCCAAAAGTAGCCTCCTGCTTTAAGTAATTTATTGAATTTTAAGAAAAGTTGTGGAGCCATTTTTGAGAAAAATATGATTATGTAAAATTTCAAACAAGAATTGTATGGTAGCTAAGTTTGAAGAAAATCAATTCAGACGTTAAGGCGTTTGCTCAACGGACAGACAGGCGGAATTATGAGACCCACTTTCTTCATCTTCGCTATTATCGTTATAAAAAGTTTGATAAACCTTGAGCTCGTTTTTTTTTTATGAATGCATTGTTATACTTGTAGTTTTTATATGGGTGATTCCGTCCTCACTGTGATTCCTTGTGTCCAGTGCTTTTTTTGTTATTTAATGTAAATTTTTGTATATATTTTTGATTTGAATTGGATAAAAGACTATATACTACAATCTACATTCGATATCACGACTTAATTTGCTACTTATTCCACATAGTTTGGAAAAGTGTAGTCAAAATGTCAGTACCGTGGTATATGTCCGTTCCTTGTTTTTCCAAGCAAATCTACTATTTTTTAATGAAATATGTACATCATTGAACTTTAAACAGAAATATTGGTCCTAGAAAAGTTTGAGTGCAATACTTGCTTGACAAAATTTTGCATAAATTATGACAAAATACTTATTGCTGAATAAAATAATCATGAATAAATGTTGTCTGAGGATTTAGTTTTATTTTTAATTTCAAATTATTTCGCACTGAGTCGCCAATTTGTTTTAAAACGTTTATATGGTGGTTTTCTAAACGATATAACCCAGCACAATGAATAGAGTTGCCTTTCTTTTTCATATTCGTACACTAGCCAGACCACGGGCTCTCTATTCATTTCTAGGTGCATGAATTTAACCACATTCTCCTAGAAGAATATAATTTGCAGTGTTTTTGTGCTGCAAGTTTTATTGGTGTTGATAATCATCGACAAAAAAATTGCGTCTTAGAAGGGTAACGACAGCATCTAACTGATGAGCCCAACTGTCTTGCCTGGGCGAAACGCATATTTGGACTAAATGTCATAAAAACCTTTAAAACTGAATTAATTTCAATAAAGTCCACAAAAAAAAAAAAAAAACAATAATTTCTTATTGTTTGTGTTTTTTCTTCTTCATATTTCAGAAAAACAGACAACAAAAACGAAAAAAAAATAAATTTAATACAAAAATATGTGAATTTGAAATGCCAAGAGTTAAACATAACAGGCAATCAAGAATTTCTACAAAAAATGTGGTCAAAAAGAGAGAAAAAAAAAAAACAATTTTTCAGTTTAAGGACACTCCACCATATTTTTTGTTTTTTAAAAGTTGTAGCAAAATGCTTTTACAGATTTACATTTGATACTCTGACTAAATGAAGCCACAAAAACAAAACAAAAACTGTTTGCAATAAGTTTTAATTATTGAAATAAAAAAAAAAGAATCAGTTGGCAGAATCACCTATTTAGAAAACAGACTTAATTTTATTTTTGCGTAAAAAACTCAAAGAAATTCACTCTACACAATCTACTGAAAGAAACAGTCTTATAATGATGGGTTCCACCCAGACACCATTCTGCCTTATTTTTGGCATTTCGAGATGAATGCGTTTTTCTGTTTATGTATGTAACTTTTTTATTTTTGGACGAATTTGTTTAATACTTTAAGGAAATGATAAGTAAAAAAATTTTTATTTTTTGATAAAACATTCTTTTGTTAATGTTTAATAGAAGTCTAGTTAAATAAATTACATGTTAAGACTATCTGCCGTATTTGCATGTAAATAATTTTCTTTTCCGGATTTACGAATATTTGTTTGGTAGTAATGCGTTTATTTTTCTTATGAAAAATGCAGATACGTTAATTTATCTTAAAAAAGCATGGGTTTTTGTACATACATCATATTTTGTCAGCGTTTTTAGCCACTAAAAAAGCTAGATATTGATTTTATTACTAAACAATAAAATAATAACCCTGCCAAGGATGTCAAAACTGGCACTAATTCAAAACAGCCAAACGTTTTTTCTTCTTAACACGGCAGCATTGTACCCGGAAAAATTAATATTTCACTTTTCGCATTTAGTGAGTTTCTCCAAAAAATATTTAGTGTTCGAAAATGTCGCTTATTGTGTGTACTCATTTCAGCCAAATACTGTACTGTTATTAAGAGCTAAAATGTTCACTTGTTACATATTTGACGGTTTTTTCCTTAGGGCAAGAGATGTTCGGGCACTGATAATATCTTTTAAAATTTCGGGTAAACAGACATTTTTCGGGTCATACTCACAATAAGGCTAAAAATACAAAACCAAAAACGAAATACTTAAAATATCACATTTTCGCACACAATAAATGGTCTGGAAAATTATTTCGGTTACGAAAAAAGCGTGGAGACTTGTCCAAAAAATTTGAAAGAGTACAATTAATAGTTGTACTATTTCAAGTTTAAAATATTGAACAAAAAAATCAAATTTTTTCGTGATCTGACTCTATTGTAAATACTTGTTTGAGAAAAGATAGCGAGTTCTCAGGAGGTCAAAGAGCAAAGAAAACTAATAGTCAAGTTTGTTGATGGTTGTTATTTTAAGGGTTACCTATAAGGCAGGAGAAATGTTCACAATTCTTTCAAATGGAACAATGGCGTACCCAAAGGCTACAAGGCCACGAAAGAAGCCTACCGAGATGAGAGTGGGGTGGTATGGTAGGTATAATATTTAGATTCCGCAGCTAAGAAGAACTCTAATACAATTTGAACGATGATGGCCAAAAATTCCATCTGCTTTAAGCCTAGTACGCTGCTGATGCGAAACGAAAAATCCCATACAAAAATGACACAACGAAATCAGAAACTAAAAATTTAGTTCTACTTTTCGTTCTGCAGTACGCTGTTCGATGAACGAAATTCAAAATTATTGCATACTTTTTGGAGAAGTCTACACTCTTTTTTCGCACACAATTAATTACCCAGGGGGCCGATTCTGGTTCTGTGAAAAAATGAAACGAACAATTTTTCACGCTTTCACACTAATTCCGATTCCCGTTCTGTGAAAATGTGCAACCAAACATCAAAAACTTTCATTATGAATAATTTGCTTTCACGCCGTCATTTGGATGCGTGAATACGAACAAGCAATGACAAATTCAATTATATCTCTCTCTCTGTCAAATCCATACAGAAAAAAGTGTTCCTATCTCACGCATTTCTCTGTTCTCTTCAAAAACACAAGTAAATTGAGAGAATCGTGCAGTTTTCAGGAGAAATAGTAAGGTGGTTCTAGCATCGATAATATAGTTTTCATTCACAGAACCAGAATCGCTTATTTGTGGCAAATGAATCGAAAAAGTGAAAGCAATGGTTGGCAGCGAATGTGAAAACGATTTATTCGATTCACTATTTCACAGAACCAGAATTGGCCCCCTCAGGCCATTTATTGTGTGCGGAAAAATGACATTTGTGTTTTTTCGTGTGTATTTTTGTTGTTTCTTTGCTTCCAGCGTGGCTGTGTGTGTTCTTTTTTTTCAGTTGGATTTGTTTTGAATTTTTGAATTGGTGTAACTGTCAATGAATATTTTTTCGCTGCGTTTTCGTAAGCATTTCGTTGTCTTGTTGGAGACCAACTAAAAATTTCGTTTCGCATCAGCAGCGTACTAGGCTTTACCAAGAAGGCTATTGGCGAGTGACTTGGTAATGATAATAGAGAATACAATAATACATCAACTTATCTGTAAATCTGGTTTGATGAAAGAACATAATAAATGACGGACTAATAGAAAGAGAAGTGCCCGTTTCACAAGAAAGGAGGTCTCTTGATATTTGAACTTTGTATGCTAATATCGAGAGATAAGTCTCCTAAACGTCAGATATAAAATATTGTCTTCTACCAATATACGAGTATGATATGTACCTGCTTCGTTATTGCTTAAAACCTTTGGTTAACAGTGTGATCGGCCCTTTCAAGTATAGGCTTAGACGAGGCAAAGCGAGAATTTAAACAATATGCCATCCATCACCATATAAATAACTGATCCACCCTGTATACCATTTTTCCTGTTTTTGTTTTTTTTTGTTTTTGTTTTTATTTCCTATTTGTTTTTTTTTTTTTTGCTTTACACACCAACCAGCCGTATTGTTAAGTGTGTGATGGGTTCTTCTATTTTGCAAAGATCCACATCCACATTGTAATTATATTTATTTGTTTGTTCCAAGAAATATAGCCTTACGATGATGATAGAGTTTTGTATACCTATCTTAACTTATAGAAGGAACTAGCTAGATACCTGATGTATCTTTTATGGAGCTAGAGATTTTATACAACAACAACAAAAAAATTGAAGATTCATGGGGAGCATTTGCCGTAGTGAGTGATACTTCTTGTTTGTGTCATTGCAACGACATACTGAGTGGCATATATAAGTTGAAAATGTAGTAACCTGTGAAGCGTTGGACGGGCCATTAAATATTATTTTATGCTCGTAGAGCAACAAAAGAAATTACAAAAAACAAAAACAAAAAATACACTGATGCCGTCTACTCTAGAACGCTGACGACCGCAGAGAAACATTTTGTTTTTGTAATACTTTACAAACTTTACACTTAAGATTGAAGTTAACAATAATTTTATAAAGATGCGAAGAATTTTATATTTATGAAATCTTCTATATTACAAACCTATTAAATTTGGATTACAAGGTAATAATAGTTGACATAATAATGACTGTACGTTTAATGATTCAAATTATTACTTCGAAGAGTAATTTTATTAATGGATAATTGTACGTATTATAATACTTTATTGAGAAAATGACCGGTAGGTTAGGTACCTTATGCTATATACTCCATAATGTAATGACACCGGATGAGGCTAACGGAATATGGGTAAACCTTAAGAAATAATTTCCGATGGATAAGCTCGGTTTGGAAGTCCATCAGTATTCATACATATTACAACAACAAAAAAGCATATTTACTGGGAGTTTTTCATTCTCATGCTTATCCAAAGAAGATAATGAAGGTTTCCACCACATGATTCAATTATTATCAATTTGCTTTTGCTTCAGTTGTTCATATACATACTTCCTTGCACACCATACATGCAGTTTATTGAATTCTATTGTATTTTCAATTGCAGGTGTTTGATAATATAATTTAGCTAACGATGCATCAGGTGCCTTCTTAAATTGCAAGAAAAAGATTGATTTTTTTATGGGAAATGATAACACGATGAAGAAGACAATTTTGGCTCATTCAATTCGTGGAAAATATCAACCAAAAATTTACCGATTATCAGGTTGTTATTTTTCGATCAAGTTGATGATGAATCAAAAAATAACGGTAGGTACCTGCCATAGATTTTTTTAAACAATTTTAAACTATCGGATTGTTCTCAAAAACGGCTCCCCAACTTTTGTTTTAAAAAAAATCAGTAATCTAATTTTTGTAAATGCCACCTTCAGAAAGTATTAATGGTATATCTAAAAAAACATTGTTGTTAACTTTCAATTATCTTCAAAACAGTTTGATTGATTTCAATAAATTTTGTATACAGAAGCTTTAAAAAAAAAAATTAACTTAAAAATTTCATTTTTTTTGGAAAATCAAATCCAAACGACATGGTCGATTTTTTTTGAAATTCAATACATAAAAATTAAAAACTGTTTTATTTTATGTATACTAAAATTAGTACGACCTTTTAACAAAATATATAAAAATTTATACTAAAGCAACTAATAATAGTACCACATACCTTTCATAGAATGTTTTTTTTTTTTTTTATTTTGAATTTTCTCATTATCGGGTTAACGGATTTTATTTTACAAACAAATTTTAAATAAGTTCAAACAATATTGCATAGCAAATTTTTCAGAAATATTTTTTTTTTTTTATATAAAAAAAAAAAGTTTCAAATTATTTTTTTGAAAATTCAATATCTCAAAAACGGGTTTGGCAATTTTGTTTGAAATGTAATGCATATGCACATGAATTAATAATTAAAATTTGAAAACTAAAATTTGCCTTTAAAAAAATGTTTTAAGAATTTTATACAGAGTTAGTTAGTTAGTAACACAAACATGTACACCACAATACCCTAACTTTCTCTAGATATGTATTTAAAAAAAAAACTAAAACTTTACAAAATCATATAAAAAAGGGGTCACGTACGAATAACCGGAAAAAAAAATGTCGACTGGTTAAAATGTCTATTTTTATCTACTTTTCTGCAAGTTAAAATACCGGCTTCGTTTTTACCAAATGACTAAAATCTCCACATTTTGAAATCTCGGCCTGATAAAAAGTCGACAGTCAAGATGGGTTATAACGAAATATCGGTTATTGCGAACTAATCCTGAAGCCCCGGCAGTTTTAGTAATTTTCAATTTTCTCAAAAGCTAGAAGACATGAAACCATTCGGTTTTTTGTTCGATTCAGAATTGATATTTGCATTGACCACAAAAAGCCACCTAAGCACTTCACTTTAAAATTTTGAAAACAAAATTGGTCTAAGCTGATTTTTTTTTTAATTTTTTTTTTTATCAAAATTTTGATTTTGCATGCGAATATTTTGAAAACCATTGACTTAAATAATTTAATTTTAATCTGAGATTAAAAGATTATTTTTTTTTTTCATTTTAAATATTTTTTTCTAAAAACTGCCCTTACATCGTAAGCGGGACAATATAGATCACCTCTTCTGTAGTAAAAAAAATGCTTGTTTTTGATGCCTCTTATAAAATTCATTATCAATTTTTGGTGACAAAGTTATCTTTTTCGTACTTAAATTTTGTATAGGTATATAATATTGAAAGTAATTTACTGAATTTTTTTAAGAAAAATTATATGGAACCTTTTTTGTATACAATACGAGTAAAGTATTTTTTGAATATTCTAAAGAGTATAAAGTATTAAAACCCGTAAGGTACTTAGTTTTATAAAAAATCTAGAGTTATTTTGGAGAGTTTTAAAAAAAAATTGAAGTATTTTTTAGAAATCGATTTCTTTTATTTTCTACACATTGCCGTTGTTTTTCGTTTTTGAAAATGTGAAGAACAAAAATGTGGGGGGAATGATCTAATACCGCTATGTACTAAGTTTGAAGGAAATCGATACAGTCGTTTAATCTGTAGCCGTACAGACAGCCTGACAGAATTGTGAGACGTAATTTATTCGTCTTTCCTATCATTGTTATGACAACTGAACTTTTATAAAAATATCTAGCCCAATTTTTTTACGAAAACATGACTTGCCACATTAGTAACTATAATCGCAAGTGAGGCAAGTGTGGTCGACCAAGCACCTACTGAAACTAGTAGAACTATACAACACTGTACCTACAAATGTGTGACCACAAATCAAGCTTGACCTTGCGTGGCCATGACACAATTTAACCAATGATTAAATAACAATCTCTGTCTTCGCCACATCCTAAAGATTCGCTGGCCACAAATAATATCAAATGAGGAATTGTGGCGCAGGACAAGTCAAGGGCGGCTGGACGTCGACATAAGAAAGCGTAAATGACGTTGGATTGGTCACACACTGAGGAAACCAAACGATGAAATTGCAAAGCAGTCCTTTGAGTGGAATCCTCAGGGTGCACGGCGGCGGGTTGGAAGACCAAGAACAACATGGAAATCAACTGTCTTAGCGGAAGCAGAATACCAGAGAAAGACGTGGACAGTGGCCACAGCTAAAGTACCTTGCAGCAGACCGTGATGGATGGAGACGTTTTGTTGACGCCCTATGCCCCAGCTGGGGTTACAGGCTACGATGATGATGATATGGCTAACAAAAGTTGACCTTTTTTGACCAAGTACTTACAAATAAGATGGCATACTTTTTTGCCAAAATTCTAGTATGAGGTGCCAATATCACATAGCCAAACAAAAGGGTCTTTCTCATGGTATACTTTTCTTGTGAATATCCCACTAGTGAGGTGCCGAAAATCGGTGGTGACCATTAAAAACTATAAAAAGTGATTAAAAATTTTCTATGGCTGACAATTTTCTAATTTTTTTTGACGAATCACTGACCTTTTAGATCGCATATTTATATACCCCCACTAAGGTACTAAGATACCAGGAAAGCTATTTTGTTAGAAATTTAAAAAAAATGGGCTCTGCTTTTACAAAACTCTTATTTGAAGCTGTAAAATTGATGGCATGAAGTTGCCCTACCTTGTTTGATATTTTTCGACAGTAAATCTATTAACTGTAGATACGTGTGCTTATAGAAATATTTTGTTTTAATTCTTAGGTTTTTATAGAATTTCTTAAAACTTTTTGAATACAAAAGATTTATCGATATTAACCTAAGTCTCTGAAATATCTATGTATTGTGATAAAAATAACATTTTTGTTGCATTTAAGAACATAATAAGCTTTGAGAGAAAGTGCAAGAAAATTTTAATATGTATTTTCCTTTATGATGAATTTGACCTGCAATAAATCAAGTTCTTTTCAACGTGAAAAAGATCAAACAATTTTATAGACACCATTTCTTTTCAACATACAACAAAGCTTGAGTTCATTAATTAAAACATACAAAATCCATATCCCTCAACCTCATCATGACAAAAAACACACAAAATAAATCGAATTGGAATGTAGCCTAGCCACCTATAGGCCGCAACACGCCAGCCGTAGCTAGGAGGGAGCCATTGTAAAGGGGCATGATGCCTGAAGATCTTCTCGTGGCTAGAATATTTTGTTTCGTGTTTTGCGTATAAAATAGGGACATAACAAGTTTGTATTTTATACAGACATGTCCCTTAAGATCTGTCAATGTCAGAAAACTAGTAAATATAGATTTGTATCATTATGAAGTTATTTATCGAGTAACTTTGAGAAACTATTTAAAATTATTACCTTACGTCGTTATCTCGATAAATGGTCTGGTAAACTGGCTAGCTCGGTCATACTATTTAGCACTGGCCTTTGGATTTCTTTGCTTAGGGCTATGTTAAAGCGATGGCTTATATAAAAAAGGCAAAAAAGTTATAAGATCTCAAATACAAAATCGAAAGCAAAACTGCCAAAGTTAAAGCTGAAACCAATATATGCTTCTGGTCGAAAACTTTTCAACTTTTCACAATACAGACAAATCATCAAAAAGTTTTAATAAATTAAAAATTTCTCACACAATACACCACCCTCCTGCTAAATTTTTTGACTACGGCCTTGAATTCATCAGATATCACAAAGGAAATAAATTTAAACCCCAACAATCGTTTCAATCAATATAGTCTAACGATGCCATTCCGATCATTAGTTTTTTTTTTCTGTCCGTATGCATTTCTGATGCATTGTTAGTTGCCTTTATACTTTACATACTTCCATTCCGACTGGCACTACTGCCATATAAGCTATCATTGTTAAAGCCTTAAAGGCAAAGAAAACGTTCGGCAAACCATGCAACAGATCAATCCGATTAATATTCAAATTTTCATATTCAAATGAGATTCTTTTTGACTGCAGCAACTCTTTCGTTCGTCTCTAGGTTTTGCTTGCATCGATGACGATGATAATGATGATGATGGCAAGAAATTTGTTATCGCGGCCCATTAAATCTTTGCTTCTTGAATTTCTATTATTTCGATACGCGGTAGCCATGCCATGATGTGGCGGGGCTCTATAGTAATATTATGATGGGAATGGGAAGAAAAGTTTATAATAATAAAATCGACTCTAAAAAAAAAACACACTCACAGCACATAAAGGAGATGTATCTTCGTGTTTGAATTTGAATTCGAATATTTCGTGATAATTATCAGAAATCGTGATATAATTCACTCCTGGTCCTGATGTTAGGTAGTCTGTTGGCACACATAATATTCTGATTCGTTTTGTATATCTACTGCAACTGCACCACCCTGATTGATGATACGAGAAACAACATGAAGATGCATTTGTTTACGGATAGTGAGAGGTACCTTTATTATTGTATTTCAAACTTCAGAAAGCGTCTAAATTATTCTCATTCAATAGACAAATAAAAATAAGAAAAAAAAACACCAAAGAGAAAGGTTTTATTTTTATAGTAAGTCGAGATTTGCACGAATTTCTATATATTAACTGCCAAAGTTTCATGCTTTAGTGAATGGACTAGCTACGGACATTCAAATCTAAAATCGTTTTGAAACGAAGAAAAAGGTAAAAAGGATTTTCCAAAGACAAGGATAATTGCAATCACGTGTCCGTTACAAATGTTTTATTTTTCATTTATTTTGGCCAAATGGGAAAAAAGTATCTAATTTCAATTGAGAGAAAGGAAATAAATTGCAAATTTCACACTGACTCACTGAATGCTCTAGAGTGGTAGATTAGACTGGGAATAAAGTTTGATACTAGTAAAGAGTGCAGGAACTAACTCCTAGGTGTATTTATCGACATCATCGTCATGATACCTCGCGGCTTTATATAATATTGTAAAACAAACATTGCTAACTACTGAATTGCTATCTTTTAGAAAGGAACACTTGCGTTAACTAGTTTTATTACTGTTTTATACGAAATGGCACAACATAATGTTCAAATCATAAAAAATTTCCAACAAGAGGTATCATTTTAAATCATTCAAAAAATAAATTTGTTTGTTGTACAAAGTGGTTGCATTTCTGTAAAACGCAAAGTATGTGATTTATAAGGAAATACAATACTTGTCGAATAAGTCAACGATTTTTTTATGAAATATATTTTCACTTATTTATGGCTGTATTTCGCGAATTATGTTTTTCTAAAGTTCAAAAATTATTATTGAAAAAAATTGGAATAGTGTCCAATCACAATTTGGTATAACTCGGTATTGAATGGTATTTAACGTAGAATGTACTTTTTTCAAGTGAAGAAAAAAATGTTGGCTAGCCCCAAAGCCCAATTCCTGATATGGTACGTGGAATCAACAAAAAAATGGAATCCAACTAGACGAAATCCCAATGAGGAGTGGGGGCCCTAGACAAAAAATCCAGTAAATATTTTTGTTTGCCAGAATTCCCAAATCGCTAAAAATCTCCAATAATTACCAAAATAGTTTTTGCGAATCGCATACAGGGAGCATCGAATCGGGCACCCAATGAAATAATGAATCGCAATGAAGTCCATTTATTTCATGACACTTTTTGGGATTTGCTATCTATTTGTTATTCGAAAAGAAGGAAAAACGCATCTTTAAACTTTTTGGCCATTAAATAAGGAGATTCTCCAAAAATGCTGTTATACTGGTTTAATTATTTAAACTACCCCAAAGAGAAGATGTGCAAGTAGTGTTTCAAGCAATAAAATCGCACGCGATATTATTTGGGATTTTGTCTTGGGGATTTTGTTTTAAAAAGATTTTGTTAAAAACAATAATGACTGCATTAAATTGAATCTATTTTTGTACACCACAAAGAGGTAAGTAAACAAGCGCGTTTTTAAAGGGCGAGTAGGTGAGTATTTTTTTAATGGTGAGTTGTGGCTTGTGATCTTTTTTTTTTTCCTTAACAATTACTGTCGACCACTTCAGGTTGATACAGAAAAAAACATCAGCTATTTTTTGAACAGCTTCTGTTATATATTTAACAAGATCGTACAATTTGTTGGTTGCTTTAACGAACTTAAAGCCTTAAAAGTAAATGTGTTTATTGCACTGCTCCATTTTACGATATCACACACGTAAACGTTCTTCTTTTATTGTATTTTTCATAAACCAATAAACTATTTGTACTACGAAAACAGTCAAATATATGAAAACCGAAAAAACATCTAGCGTCAACACCTTTTTCTATAAAGTTAAAATTTCTGCTTTCAAAAGCTCTAAAAAAGCTTAAATTCTCAAGACTTCATAGCGAAAACTAAAGAAAAAGTCTTAAGAACTTCCATCAACTGAGCAATGGCAACTCTAATTCAAAGTTGCACAAACAAAATATCAATAAGGGTTGATGGCAAACTGGCGATCCTTGTCCTTTGGCTGGGCCAAAAAATGCATTTTTCATTAAAAAAATTTTGATGTAAACTTGAAAATTTTGGAATTTGATTTGCATTTTTTTAATGCTAAGAAATTTTCAAATCACATTCATATTTTTTTATTGGAAGAATTTTTCAAATTCGGATGAAATATTTTCAAATGCAAGAAAATTTCAAATTTTATTAAGATTTTTTTTAATGCAACAAATACAGGTGTTTGCCTTGACATTTTTGAATGCAAATAATTTTCATATTACATTGACGATTGACATTTTTTTTAACGCAGACAATTTTTGACTCGCATTATAATTTTTTTTAATGCAACAAATGTAAGATCTTGCATAAACTTTTTTTTTTAATTCAAACAATTTTCGGCCTGCATAACATTTTTTATTAATGCAAAAAATGTTCTTATTTAATTGACATATTTTTTTAATGCAAATAGTTTGAATTCTGTATTAACATTTTTTTAATGCATTTTCATTAATTTTTTTTTTACTATTAAAAATAAAATTTAAAAAAATAATGAAAAATTGAAATTTAATTTACAATAATAAATGCAAACCAAAGTGCATTTTTACATCTCTATTCTCAAGATAGTTGGACGAAGAAAAATGTTTCTTGTAGTTGGTTTTCACTTGAAAAAAAAAACTCAAAAAACCTAGTAGTCACCTACTGATTTTTTTTTCAAATCCTATCAATCATCAATTTATATAATTCAGTGTGTAGAATGAAATTATCTCAAAGCCTATATCGTTGTTTATTTTCAACATATTCGAGACAAGCAATTTAAAAAAAAAAAATTTGAAAAGTATCTTGTAGTTTTGTTTTCACATAAAAAAAACTGTGTTTTTATTTTTTTTACAAATCCTATTAACTATTTACTACATATCAAGTATCAACTATAAACTATTGTACCTATAGAATAAAATTAAAATTATTTTGCGGCCAATGTCTATTTCTGTTCTCAAGATATTCGAGCCAAAAAATGTTTTCAATAATCTTCACCATTTTCATTTATAAAAAAAAACCTATCAACTGATCTGTTTTTATATTTCTATCAATTTTTAATAACGTCAATATGCGTAGAGTAAAATTAAAGTTTTTGATTTTGACTTTTGATCACATTTTTTATCGTTGTCTACAACAGCGGGTTTTTTACAGCTGACTTTAGATTTTTGCTTGCGATGTAGGTACTATAGGACAAGTTTTGGATTCGTGGAAAAAAAATTTGAGATAATTGATTGTTATCTCAAATTTTGTTTTGCATGACATAACGATGATAGAGAAAACGAGAAAAGTATATGGATCTACAGCCTAAACTAATGATGCGATTTTCTTCATATTTTCCCCAGTAGGGAAATTTAAATTTTTGTTAGCTCCAAAAATAACGGTACTTGCCATACCTACAACCATTAAGAAAAAACTTATTTATCTCAAAAACAGTGAAAATTTTGATTAAAAAAATCAGTGCGTTATTGTAAGCATGGTACATATTTTGATAAAAAAAATAACGGTAGGTACCTGCCAAATAACGGTTTTTTGATTTTCGCATTAATGACTTAACGGTTTTAAATCAAAATTTTTATGAAAAAGCTTCTTCCGCAATGTTAATATATTGCATATCAAAATTTTGAAAAAAAATAAGTTTTGGACTTTTAAAAAATATAAAAATTTTCTTTTTTCGAAAATTGAATTTTTCAAAAACGGATGGATGAATTTCTTTGGAAACTAGGTTTTAAAATGTATTTTAATATTCATTCCAAATTTGTTTCAAAAAAATTTTACTTAAGTTTTATATATAAAAAAACAGTTTTTAAGAAAAGCGCTACAACAATTAACATATTTTTTTTTGATATATTCCTATTTTTAAAAGTAAAAAAAATGAAATACTTGTTTTTATACTTTCTTATATATTTTCTTCTATAATTATTTGCATTATTCAAAGGTTCTTTATTTCCAAGCAACGATCCAGTCGTGTATTTTAATTTATATATTTGGGTTTTTTCATTTAAGAAACCTGGTAAAAAGAACTCGACTTAAGAATCCGGCACCGAAGATGACTCACAATCAGTCTACATTTTGAATGTTTAAAAAAAAACTTCGATTTCTACGTATTTGCACAGTTTTATAAAAAAAATTATAATTTTCCACGAGTCCAATCTAGAAAAATTTTCAAAAACATGCACCATATAAAATGTACATAACTATGCGATGTGATGTGAAACAGAAAACAGGGCACAGGTAGAAAGATATGTAATTCAATCAGCTCCATAATGGAATGTAATATCATGAATGTTCTTTAGATATTAATCGTAGCTCTGTTCAACCAGGAAAAAAAAACTAAACCCAGCTTATGAGCTTATGTCAAATAGGAAATATTTAAAAAGTTTGCGTAGGTGAGAACCGAGTATTAACAAGATTTTTTCTATTAAATCATATTTTCAGTATATTGTTCAATTTATAATGCTTATTAATCTGTTGACCGATAGCAAAGAAAATTATATGACAAAATCGTTGAAACTTGCTCGTGGTTCAAGGTTATAAGACTTATAATAGAGGCCAAATTGAATATGTTAGAATTTCATTAATATTAATACAGGGTTTTTATAAAAGATGTTTGATTTTCAAACCGTAAAACATCGTTCCCAGTGACATTAATTTTGGTAAGTTAAATGTAATAAATACCCAATTAATTCCACTATTCCATAAATAGACCTTCATCATCGTCAGAACAGGTCTTAAATGAGTCTTTTATTATACCATTACGAGTTGCATTAATTTCCTACTAAAAACACAAAAAGAAAAACAACCAACCATGCAAGAGAATTATCGATTTAATCTACTTATTCCTTTCTATGATTAACATAATAAAAAAAATAAAAACAAAAAATAACTAGTGGCGTGTTTTTGAGTACCTTACTCTCTTTGTATAGTGCTTGCATGCCAGTACCGCTTTTATAGTCCTTTCAACAAACCTTCTTTGGTCTTACAAGGTTTATATATATTTTCATGTTGTTGTGGTTTATTTTTTTTTCTAAATTAATTCCAAGGTCTTAAGATAAAATCACCGCATTCATGAATAAATTCGACGACTTTCCGTGGAGTATATCGCTTGCAACAGACATTTTCTTCTCGTGTGCGCAGGAAATTCACTTCCAAAGAAAATCTCATTAGCTCTTCTGATCCAGTTTGACTATCCACTTAACATTCCTTTCATTTTTACATCAGATATGAGAGCCTTCTCAATGAAATTCCACCTTAACTATATACATACCTACATACATACATACATCACATACATACGTTTAATACTGCCGTCACTTAGCAAGATCACCTATTGGTATCATCATACTATACTCGTTACGACTTGCAACAATTGACTAAAAGGTTAGAAAAATCACACCAAACTTGAAATCTTGATAGTCAATCTCTGAGTCTTAGTCCAAATGAGTTGGTATAGGTCCCCGCCAGACCCACCTATAGTAATTTGAGCCAAAGTCTAGACATGAAAGTCCATAATAGTGTAAGACGGGGCACTTGCACCGACATATTCATCGAATATAAAATGTGGGAAAGACTTCTTTAATTGTGCATCAATTATGCTTCATCAGGATTAATTTATCTTGTTTTTATGGTGTTCAGATCTTAAATACCGACAACGTGTATCTTTTTAAACAAAGAAAGTGAACATTAAAATTCCGCCGAAAAAAAAACTGTTTAAATTTTACTGTTTTTTGTAGATATCAATCAAAACAAATTAATAAATACAAATGATTTGGACAAAAACAAAAATATAAGGGAGGACGGGGCAGTTAGATTTTAAAGGCGATTTATTTAAGACAAAAATGATGGTTTTGAAACTGAAATTTTATTTTGGTTTAGAATTTGTTTATTTTAATATGTTTGTTTAAATGCTTTGGTTGCTAAGCATAAACAGCATTTGTTATGATGTGACAAGAGCACGTTAGTCATTTTTTTTTTAATTTTGGAAAAGATGGCGCTGAATAGAAAAATTATAATTTTGTTTGCTTTCAACTGACGAACAGTAAAGTTTCAAATACAGTTCTTTCTTTTAATAAAAATAGCTCGTTCAATTTTATTGAAATGGTACACTGTGGCGTATGCGTACTTTTACACTACTATTACTCGTAGGTACTATTATGTTATTATAAAACATACGAATCACTGCAAGTAAACAAAATACCCAATTTTCTCAATGATAAGATTCAGAAATATAATGTTGATTAGGGTGGTCGTTTAAAAAAGATAATCTTGGATGGGCCCAAATCGATGACCCTGAACTTTGCAGACGATTTGAGTATCACATTTTGGACTGTCATCAGTTGCGTAAAAATGGTTCGATTTCAAAGAATGAAACGGCAATCGATTTGTAATGACAAAATCTTGATACGCCTGTTTTTATTTTCTTCTTATTTACCGTAATAAAAAAGTTTTGATGAAAAAAGTAAGAAGGGCCGAGGAAAAACACATTGAAAATTTTTGGACTGTCACCAGCGCCGTAAAAAGGCATCGATTTCAAAAATTGAAATGGCAATCACTTTGTCATGACAAAATCTCGATACGCCATTTTTAAAATTTTTTTTATTTACCGTAATAAAAAAGTTATGATGAAAAAAGTAAGAAGTGCCGAGGAAAAACATGTTGAAAATTTTTGGACTGTCACCAGCACCGTAAAAATGCATCGATTTCAAAAATTGAAATGGCAATAACTTTGTCATGACAAATCTCGATACGCCATTTTTTATTTTTTTCATAACTTTTTTATTATGGTTATTATAAAGAAAAAAATCCCTAATTTTTTAAGAGTTTTATTAGTCTTTTTTAGCGTATTTTTGCTTGCATATAAGGTGATTCGCTTAAAGTCGGCCAAAAATTCCAAGGAGCATGTAGGTTGGAAGTAGACAAGAAAACAAATTCTACGGGAAGGGGAAATATTTCCATCCGCTCTGACAGGAGGGGAAATTTAATTTAAAAAAAACATAGAAATAGAAAAAAATAACTAAAAACAACGGCAACACCTACAGTAATGTTTGGTAGCTTTTTGGAACGCCAGAAGTACATTTTTATGGTTCATTTTCATATAAAGTTCTCTTAATAAAAAGTTAAAGCTAAAATTGTTTTCAAACTTAAAATTTTGAAAAAAAAGAAAGATGAGCTATAAGAGCAAGTGCGTGCGACCTAGTCGTGCATTTTACTTTTTCAGTATTTGAGGGAAAAAGTAATAAAATTTTGAGATTCTCTGATGATATCTAATTTTTCTAAACAGGCCTATTAGTTAAAGAGTAACTTTACGTAGTTTTTTTTATTTGAAATAAGAAATGAATAAAATGCACGACTGGGTCACACGTGCTTGGTCTTATGTTCCAGACACAGCAGGTCTAAGAAAATTGTATATAAAAACATGGAAATTATGAGAGAAAAATGAAATACGACATTTAAATTTGCTAAAACAACTCTTTTTGACAGTTTGAGGTGAAAAAAAAGAATGCCATCTGAGTCCTTGATTGAAAAAAGTTTAAAATAGTTGGAGTGGCTTTTTAAAAAATTATTTTTTATAATTAAAATTCTTAAAACATTTTTAAGGACAGATTTTGAAATGCGCAAATCTAATATTTATGTGCAGATAAAAACAAAATTTAAAAAAATTGTCAACAAAATTTTAAACATTTTTTAAAAATTCAAAAATTTTTTTTTTGAAAATTATGATATGCTATATTATTTAGTTTTATCTGGAATTTGTATATACAAAATTTATCGAAATAATGAGAAAATTCAAAATAAAAAAAAAAAAAACGTTCTAAGACAGGTACTATTAATAGTTGCTAAGAGTAATTTTTTTTAATTTTTGGTAGTAGACCAGACTAGTTTTATAATATGGAAAAAATTAAATCAAAATCGTAGAAGCCTTTTTTGGGAAAAAATATTTTCCTTCGTGGTTTTTTAAATTTTATATGGAAGGTACCGCAACGATAAAATCGTTTTAGAAATATTTGGTTTTCCAAAAAAAATTTTGAAACATTTTTTAAAAATCCAAAAAGTATTTTTTTCAAAAATTTTAGTACACAAAACTATTAATATTTTTTGGAAGCTTCTGTATAAAAAAATAATTGCAATTGGTGGTACCGTTTTGAAGAAAATCAAAAATTTTAAAAATGGTTCTTTGGGAGGTACCATTTATAACCATTTTTGAAAAATGATTTTCCACCCAAAGGAAGCCTTTACAAAAATGAATCTATTGATTTTTTTTTAAGAAAAGTTGTGGAGCCATTTTTGAGAAAAAAAACAATTGTGAAAAATTGCTAAGAAATTGTATGGCAGGTACCGTTATTTTTGGTAAAAAAAAAAAATGAAAAAAAAAAATGAAAAAAAAACACGTGGACAAAATCACCAAAAATCTCTAAATACCAAGTTTAAAGAAAATCGATCGAGCCGTTTAGGCTGCAGACGAACAGACAGACAGAATTGTGCCACCCACTTTGTTGGTGTTCTCTATCATGTAATTTTTCACGAATCCAAAACTTGCCTTATAGTACCAATATCGCAAGTGAAAATAAAACCGATGTTTTTAGGATTCTTCTCACTTAAAAATTAAAATAATATAAACATCCAACAAAACGTTATAAGAACTCTTATGTAAGTTTAACATCTTGCAAATTAATCCTTTTTTCCAAGTCTCCACAGTGCATAATTTTCCATCTGGATCCAAAAAAAAAAGTAGAAGTCCCACCATTTGAAGTTAAATTAAGTATGTTCCCGAAAATTCGCAACACTGACATTTGACCTGAAAGGAGCTTCTACTCAGCACCTATCTCTTAAGACAGCAACTGTTATTTTCACTGCACGAGTTTGACATCTAGAGGCATTTCCGCAACTTTTTTCAGGTTCAAAATTTTAAAAATTACCAAAAAAGTGGTATTCCCACCCTTTGACATAAAAAAAGTATGTTACCAACAATTTAATGTAAACAAAATAAGTACCTAGTGGTAGTTAGTACGTTGGACTGTCATGCTGAAGGCCTGGGTTTGATTCCCTAGCCGCTACCACCTTAAAAACAGAAATGTTTTTTTTTTCGAGGTACTGCCTCTGTCGCATAACTTACAAATCCTCCAAGAGTATCTGTTGTCATGAATAAATGCTTCTCATCTAGCCGATCGGCCTCCGAAAAACTCAACCTATGCTGCCAACAACACGCACAAAGGAATGGATGAGAGTTGTTAGCCATTAGACCCTGGTTCTCCACAAGCTATTCCACCTACAAAATTTAATTCATTTTATGATGACAAAAATTGGAAACACTGACACTGTACCCGAAGGAGCGTCTACTTATTTCTTATCTTTTACGACATGAATCGTCATTTTTCCAATACACGTTTGGCGTCTGGGGGCGTTCCGTAACCATTTCTATGTTAAAAATATTAAAAATTAACAAACAAGGGGAACGAAAAGTGGCAACATTGACATTTTTACTGAAGGTGCGTCTACTCAACACATTTTTTTTTTAAGATAAAATTTGTATTTCCCAAAACGCATTTGGCATCGGGAAGCGTTTGTTCACGTTCAAAATATTAAAAATTTTCAAAAAAGGGCAAGTCCAATTCGTTGACATAAAAAATTATGTTACCGAAAAGTGACAACACTGAAATTTTTTCCCAAACGGGCATCTACTTAACACCTATCTTTTAACACAGCAATCGTTATTTTGATTATGGAAACTTTTCAAGTAATTTCTTTCCAAGTAATTTACGAGTTTTGTTTTATTTTACCATTTTCCAAAGTTTGGGCACCATTTTTAAAAATGGCCTCCAAGTGACAGGACTACAACAATGATTTCTAGGCCTAATTACATCCCTAGTATGTTCAACAAAATACAAACATATAAATAAGCCCCCCACCCCGCCCCCAACAAAAAGCACAGGGTTTTCAGTTTCATAACTCGACTACAGATTGGGCGCCATTTTTCAGGAGATTAGTTAAGAATCGAAAGCAGATTGGCAACTTTTCCAGTGGCCTTTGGAAAAGTACATTTTTATTTCTGGAGCAAACAATTAAAGAAACTTTTTACTTTTAAAAATAAATCCATTGAAATCGTATCCAGCTAATCAATCAAATTTTCTAAGTGAGACATAAAATATTTTTTGTTTTGAATTTTCCAGAGGATCTATAGCCATTTCTTGGTGGAGCTTATTTCTTGAGATATAAGAAACGAACTGTTTTTAAATCTAAATATAGTATTTTTATTGTGAGTTGTCAGCAAAAAGTGGCAACGTGAGTATTTTTTTCAGCGAAGTAAACTTAAAAAATTACTTTTGCTTTGTTTTTTGAGACAATTGTGCGGCAAACGGTAAGTACATTATGTTGAAAACAGCTTTTGATTTGACTAAAAACTTTTAATTATTTTTTAAACATCACTTGCATAAATGATAAAAATACTATAACCATAGGTCTAGAATAGAGCAAGTTTAAATCAATATAAATATTTTTAAAAGAAATATAACGAATAGATCTGCATTTACTTCTAGAAAAGATAACACCCCAGTCTCCCCTAATTCATTAACTTTCTCATTATAAATCAGATAGATAAATTTCAGATCTAATTGCTCATAATATTACACGACTGCCGTTTCGATGTTATTAACCCGATGTGTATGGCTTTAAAGACAGAGGATAAGCCTCAAGTCAAGACAAGCTCTTTGGACCGCCCTTTCTATCATCAGTCATACCAATTACTGTCATAACAATAAATTGAACACGTCAAAGAAGTGAGTCTCACAAAGCACAACTCATCGACTTCGACATCTACTATACTATGCCATCCCATAACTACTATACAAAGTCCAGTTGGTATAAACGCCAGCAACAGGCACACACAAAATCATCACACAGAAATAATGTTAACAAAAAAAAAAAAGTTAAAAGAAAAAAAAAAAAACTAAGTAAAATTGTTAAGCTTAGATGGCTAACGGTCATGGTGATTGAAGTTGTTGAAAATTATGTTGAAATAAAAGACGATAGAGTTATACTGGAATTTTGAAATTGCTAATATGTGGAAAATAATGCTGGTTTCAGCAAAAAAACAAATATATTAAGAAAAAGTAAAATGAAACAATTATAAAGAAAAATAAAAAAACTTCAATGCGATGGACGTAACAAAACAGATAAAAACAGCTTATTTTGCAGCATTTAGCAATGCAGCAACAAAATATTGCAACTTATGCATCATTTAACACAGCGGCGACCTGAGACGGATTCTTTTTTTGTATTTTGTGCATATAGTAAGCAATAAACTTATAAGAGTTTAGCCATAGTTATTTGTTATTTAACTTTTATACTTTTCTTTCTTAAGGACATGTTTGGATTAGCAAACAAAAATCGAACTTTGTGATTAAAAAAAAATAATAATTCGACAAATAATAGAGAAAGCGAAGGGATCAGTATTGAGTTTGGCTGAGCTTCAGCAATTATCTTCATGATTGCAGTACTTTAGGACAATGTCGAAAAGCTAAGTTTGCTGATCTCCTTCAAACAAAATTTCAATCCCCTGGAATCTCCTATACTCTGAATGACTCTCCTTAATCATATCAACTTATATTAATCCCAAGAAAAGCAAGTAAGTACCTGCGACCAACTAGTGGACTTTAATATTATATTTTTTTTCTAGTGCAATTCCTGATGCACACTTTTAGTCGCTGCAAGCAATTATGCTGAAGCGAATATGTCATAAGATATTCAATTTAGCTTCGGTTGTCTGATGTTGTCCCGATGTGGAGCTCTGATGCATTGTTATTGATGTCATGTATGCAACTAATAAAGGAGAATTGTTGACATGACATTTTGATTGATCGTAATATGCAGTTTTTTTTTTTTTGCAAATAGATCTTGGCATATGATAAATTGAAATCCTGTAAGGTTCAGAGAGACCTTCTAGGTTACTATTGTGGTAGAAGGTAGACAATTTTAAATATACCTAGACCTAAATAATGCAGGTCGAGATGTTGACCATTTAAGCATTAAGAGCTTTCAATCAAATTTTAATGAAAAAAATATGGAGATTGATTTTATACACACATGTGCCCAAGGCATAATTGGAAAACATTTTTAGGTTCAAAAGAGTATAGGTAGGTCTAGGTTTGTTTTGCTTGCGTTTTTTCGTAGTTTTTAGATAAAAGAAATAATTATTGTGAGAACAATCACTCATTGAAGAAATTTTATACCCAAGAGCTCATTGTTGTAGAAATTTTTAGTTTTTTTCTCTTCAACATCTCAACTCAACAAAAAACTCCTTCAGGCCAAAGAATGATTTGTTAATTATTTTATTTTCATGGCTTAGACATTTAGACAAGTTCCCAAGCACTTTGTGGGGTAAAAGTTGAAAATGAATAATTCATTTGTTTCGGTGTATTTTTTTTTTGTTTTTGCGCATGATTTTGACTTATGGCGTTGAAAGAAGTAGATAAAGAAATGAATAAAGAATGGGAAATATTTTTGAAGAGGTCTATGAACTAGATATTTTGTTGTTTTATTGAACAAAAATTTTATGACTTAGTTAAACTTAAGGTGAAAGAATATAATTATTCTTCAGCTCATTTGACGGATATTTTTGTTTTCTCTTCTTATTAAATTTGTTATTAATTTTTATAATTTTTCCCTTTTGTTATTTCTGATTAAATCACGATTAATAGGAGAGGGAATATATTTTTTTAGTTAGGAACAATATGTAAACTTAATGGGACATATTCAGTGGCGGATCCAGAGGGGGGGCTATAGGGGCTGAAGCCCCCCCCTCGGCTGATTCAGAAGAGAGTTAGACAAACAAAACTAAGATTGTGGCTACAAAATTTACATGTGAGCTGTGTTTTTCCAAGCCCTAGGAAAATTTAATGAGTTGTCGGGCTTAACCATATTATGCAAGCGTTTTTTTTCGAAGCCCCAAGAGATTGGATGAAAAAAGATGATTATATAAAAAATAAAATGTACGTACGTTAGCTCTATTTATTTCAAGCCTTAAAGATATAAGACAAAAAGTTGAGGCTTGGGGCTAAGCCTTTACACAGCGTTTTCCTAAGCGTGCAAGGGAATCAGAAGAAAACTTTAACACTGTTAGGGCTAACATATTTGCATAGTAGATGTGTTTTTTTTCCAGACATTAAAGTAATCCGAGGAAAGTAAGAGGCAAGAGCTAAAAAATTTGAATAGAAGCTGTTGTTTTCCGAAGTCCAGGGAAAAAATGAAGGTTGGGGCTTAACAATTTGTGTGTAATCTTTGTTTTTCCTAAGCCCCTAAGGAATCGGACTAAACAAATAACAAGTTTGGGGCTAGAATGTATGCATACCTAAATGCTGTGTTTTTTCCAAGCCCTTATATTGAAACTAGTGAGGTTGACTTTCATGCTATTATTTTTACCTTTATATTGCTTAGGTATCGATATTTCTTAAAGATCAAATTAAGTTTGACAAAACGAATGAATGTAAGCTTTTTCTTAAACTTCCCTTGATATTTTTGGGACTTAGCTAAGCCCAGATAACTTTTGGGGTTTAAATTTAAAAACTCAGTTTCCGGTGTAAAAAATCACCCTGATTACAGAATCTGACGAATGAGTCAGGCCAATTTTTACATTTGGATCACAGTAAAAATGTCAAAATTCAGTCTGATTCGCTCCGCAGTTCATTCGACGGATGCTCTAAGTGCTGCTTTATTTTAGATTGCTTTCCTGTGCCGAAGGATATTTTGACGATTTCAAAGACTGCTTTAAGACGAAGCGATTTTTGATCTAACAATTAGTTTCTCTTTTGATTTCCTTTGGGCTCTAAAGAAAGATTAGAGAGCTCTTTCCGCGAGCAATGAGAAAGAATTTCAATTCACTTCGAACTCGTTTTCGAAATTTAAAAATCAGCTGTAACGGTTAATTTTTTGTTTTCTTTAAAAAGTGTTATATACATTTTTGTTTTAATATAGACCCAATACTCGTAAAACTATAAATAATTCGAAATTGAAGGACAGACAAAATTTTAACTCAGATTTTTTTCAAATCTTCGTCAAACTCTAAGATTTGAATTGACAAAAAATATAAATGGAATTCGCATTCAAATATTTAATGATCGGAATGTTGAACATGAATTTGTATATTCTAAATAAATACCAATCCACTTGGTCATTTTAGGTGGAATAGGTACAGAACATCCAAGTTCATTTTTTCCCCCAAATTTACAAAAAGTGGACTGAGAAACATGATTAAGCTAGTTTCTTGGAATAGCTACTTGTACAAAAAATTTGCAATTGTTTTTTTTTTATAGGGAGCTTTTACCTTTCATTTTTGCCATTTATAGCATTCCTTCTATAGGAATTACATTTTAGGAATTAGATAGGTGAGATACAAGGGCGTACGCCTGATTTCGATTAGCTGCCCTGTTGCGTACGCTCTTTTGTTTAAATTATTTCCATTTAACTTTCGTACGGATCTTACGTTAGTGTCAAAAACAGAAAAAAAAAGTTTGCACTGTGACTATTTTTTAGTCTTAGTTATTAGATTTTCTTAAACGGTTACTTGATAGAAAGTTTCTCAAAATTTCTCATTAGTTGGAAATATGCTTTATTTAAATATGTAAATAAAATGTTTAGTTAAGCAAATCTTGGACAGCGCATCCAAGTTAAAAATTTTTAGGACAACAGTAACCTACAAAGTTTATCAATAACTTTCGGCAAGTAGACGGCTGTCTAAAGTTAAACCAAGTACTTTAGGATGAGGTTTTTATAAATCCTACAAAGAATATTCGGATCAAAGAAAGGTACATACCTATACTTATTTAAAGTTCCCATAAACATATCCTTACACCTTTTTAATACGATGTGTCTTTGTGGAGAAACTGGTTAAAGCGTCTTTTCAAAATAGCAGCTGAAGAGCTTACTAATTACCAGATGTTCCATTTCAATACTTAAATTTTGCAGAATTTTCCTATTAAGTACCTGCATTTGCATTATACAAAATCTTTTTTGGATTCAGCTGCCGAATAGCCTACTTTCTGAGAAAAGAAAATTTGGGTTAGTAGGGCTGTCTAAGGGAACTCCAAGCCCCCCCCACAGCCAAATCCTGGATCCGCTACTGGACATATTCATAGATGTTGTTTATGCTATGACTAAACTAAACTGGAGTTTACCTGATGAAGTTTCAATATGATAAACTCCATATTTGCTTAGCAACAGCTTATACAACATATCTATGAATATGCCCCAATATGTTTGGTTGGGACATATGCTATGTTTAAATCACAAAATGCAACTGAATTTACTACTGCGTTTCTGAGGGAATGGTCTCTCCAACTGGTCATTATTAAATATTTTTGGGATAACTCGAACACAAAGCTTAGTTTGACACTTATAGTGAGGTCAGAAAACCGAAGATGATTGGAATTCATTCCTTACGCATTAACGAGCGAGTCCGAGTTTAGCTTGTGAGTTATTTTTGTAATCCTGTCGCTTGGACGCCATTTTGAAAAGTGGCGCCCAATCTCTGCGCTTTTTGTGAGAAGGAGGCACCTTAATTTTATAATTTTGTAATTTTTTTTTGACGAAGCGAAAAATGGGTTGGTGGATTATTTACCGTAAATTAGTCATTCATTAGTTGTGACAAATACAATTTGGTCGTGCAATGTTGTCTATGTTTTTTTAGGTGATTTGCTAACTTGATATCAAATTGAATTTGTCGTTCTGTTTTCTATGTTTGTTTTTTTGAAAGTGGTAAAAACATTTGAAATTTTATATTAAGTGCTCTAATAATTTGCGTTAATTAATTGCGAAAAATCAATTTTGTCGTGCGATATTTTCTATGAGTGTCAAGTTAGCAAAGCAACTTTGACGAATCGAAAAATAGGTAGGTTAATAATTTGCCGTTAATTAGTCGTGACAATTTAGTTGTGTCAATTTCAAAATGATCGTGCAATGTTTTCTATGTTTTTTTGGGTGCTTTTCTAACTTGACATAACTCGAAAAACGGTAAAAACTAATTATACCTAATGTCTTATGGCATAATAAGTTGCCGTTAGTAAGTTTTTAATTAGTTGTGTAAAATTAAATTTAATAGTACAATGTTTTCTATGTTTTTTTGGGTCCTCTTCTAGTTTTGATATCAAGTTAGCCAAGCACCATCTCATAATGGGGTGAATACTGCTAATACCGAAAGGTTTATGGCTTAATAAATTGTCCTTAACTAGTCTTTAATTAGTTATGACAGTTTCGAATTTCTCGTGCGATGTTTTGCAAGTTTCCGAAAAATCGCATCACAAACATTTTACTTGAAGTTGCATCTACCTAACACTTATCTTTTGAGACAAAAGGGGAAGTTCTGCCTTTTGACATAAAAAAGTATGTTACCGAATAGTTGCAATATTGACATCTTAGCCGAAAGTGCGTCTACTCAGGACCTTTTTTTAAGATATCAACTGTTATTTCCCAACAAGCATTTGGCATCTGGAAAAATTTCCACAACTTTGTGTTGTTAATATATAATATTAAAAATTAATAAAAAAGCGCAAGTTGACATCAAAAAAACTATGTTACCGTAAAGCGGAAACACTTAAATTTTAACGGAAGGTGCGTCTACTCAGCACCTTTCTTTTAAGACATAAATCGTTATTTCGTTAATGGAAATTTTACAAATAATGAACGAGTTTTTCTTTAGTTTACCATTCTCCACAGATTGGGCGTCATCTTTGAAAATGGCGTCCAAGCGACAGGATTACAAAAATGACCCCCAAGCTTAGTTTTATCCATAATATGCAAAGAATACATTCCAATTATAAAAAAAAAAGATCCCGGCCAAAAATCTCACGGGATTCGGTATTCTGAGCGGACTAGGGCCAGTTTTCATTGTTGAGTTAACTTTGAGTTAGATCAACTCCAAAAAAAAAAACATAACCCTGAGTTAACTCAGAAGCAGTTTTTCTGTATTGAAATCAATGTGTGAAACTATGCAATAAGTTGAACCAGCAAGGGTTCAGCAAAATTGGTGCCATGGTGCTAAATGGATCCTGAAATCTATGACGAAGGTGAAGATGATCAAGTTGAGAGTCCGGAGTAACTCGAGGCGAGTTTTATCAGGAAGGTCCGAGTTGTCATTACTCACACCATTTCATTATTCCTATTCCATCCTTTCGTCCTATATCCTCCTTTTCACATCCTACTTATGCCTGCCCTTTTCCCTCACTTATAATGGGTGTTGTTTAGAGATATAGAACTTTGAAATGAAATCGAAAAAAGATGATTTTTATAAATTGACATGAAATTTACTTTATTCAAAAGAAAATCTTCTGGCATTATAATTTAAATAATGATATCTGGCATATGACCGCCATGGCTGGCTCGGACATAGTCTAATCTGGAGGTCCAATTTTCGATTATTTTGTCCAACATTTGTGGCCGTATATCGGAAAGGAAATAACGTGGCAAATGTTGTCCTCCAACTGGTCAATCGTTTCTGGCTTATCGGCGTAGACTATAGCGACTTCACATATCCCCACAGAAAATAGTCAAGTGGTGCTAAATCAATTTGGAAGCGTTGTTCAAGGCTCTAGGCCTTTTGCACCTCATATGAGGGAAATTTGATAAAAAAAATATCCCATCTAATTGGTCAGTAATTGGTCAGAAAAGGTCAAGTTGTCCCAGAAATTGGTTAGCCCTAGATAACTTTTAATCAAGACTTAAACTTTCTCAAGGTCACGCGTGATTTTTGGCATCTCATTTAAGGGAAATTTGCCAAAATTTTATACCATCCGAAAGATTTCTAGATCGTGATAAAAGGTCAACTATTTTCAGTAATTGGTCAGCCATAGATTTTTTTCTATGAATTTTTGAAGTTCGTTTCAAGGTCACAAACAAAACTTTTGGCACTTCATTTGGGTCACAAAAAAAAGAAAGTATGTAATTTGAAAGGCCTCTTCACGATTGTAAGAGGTCAGCTATTTTTAGTACGATACGAATCAATAGCTTACCAATTACTGAAACTAGCTGACCTTTTATAAAGATTTTAGGGCCTTTCAGGTGGTATTAAATGTTTGTAAATTTCCCATAAAAGAGGTGCCAAAAATTGCGCGTGACCTTGAGCAATAGTTTAAAAATTCATTAAAAAAAACTGTGGCTGACCAATTACATAAGCTAGCTGACCTTTTATACAGTAATTAAGGCCTTCCTGATGGTATTAAATTTTTGCAAATTTCCCATAAATGAGGTGCCAAAAATCGCTATGCCCTTGAAATTTTTAAAAATTCATTAAAAAAAAATCTACACCTGACCAATTACTGAAACAAGCTGATATTTAATATAGATCTAGAGATCTTTCAGATGGTACGCTTTTTGGCAAATTTCCCTAAAATGAGGTGCCAAAAATCGTTTTAACCTTGATTTTTTTTAAATTCATTAAATATTCATAAAAAAAAATCTATGGCTGACCAATTACAGAAAATAGTTGACCTTTTATCACGATCTAGAAATCTTTCGAATGGTATACATTTTTGGCAAATTTCCCTTAAATGAGGTGCCAAAAATCGCGCGTGACTTTGAGTGGCCTTGAGAAAGTTTAAGCCTTGATTAAAAGTTATCTAGGGCTGACCAATTTCTGGGACCACTTGACCTTTTCTGACCAATTAGATTGCATCTCTTTTTGTCAACTTTCCCTCATATGAGATGCCAAAGGTCCAGAGCCAAAAACCCCGAATGCCAAAATCCCGAGTGCCAAAGTCCCGAATGGAATTTAAGATAAAGTCCCGAGTTTTTATACATTTTTAGTACTATTTCAGTTCTTTCAAAGAAACCGAATTGCTATTTTTGGCTTATCTTCCGTTCAGTAGAGTACTAAGCCAATCGGGATTTTGGTATTCAGCATTTTGTCTTTCGAGAATTTGTCTTTCAGGATTTTGGAATTCGGGAACTGTCCCGCTCTGGACCATGACCCCTATTGCCTCTATGGCTTCCAAAAAGTTTTAAAAAACATGCCGATTATGAAATTCTCAATACTGGGTTCACTGCGAATCCAAAGCTTAGTGTTCTGACATGAATATTGCATATCAATTTTCCTATTAATTAAAAAAAAATATCAGAATATTTATTGGCATGTTTTTGAGAATTCAATATCTCTAAAAATTGGTCGATAACTTTTATTTTTTAATTTAATTTTTATTTGCAAATTGATAAAAGTTTAAAATGTATGCATCAAAATGTTCCCATAATGTTTCAAATCAAATATTTTATAAATAAAAAGGAGAATGGGCAGAAGTTGCGTCCCATCGTTGTAATACTTTATGACCTATTCCTATATCATTGGAAAGGTCTCAATGACTGCTATTACAGGGAAAGTTTTATAGCCCAATAACTGTTGCACTGCACTGTAACTCCTTCCCTGCACGAATTCCGTCCAAATAATGCAAAACTTTCAGACCTATATAATTGAAAAGGTCAAAATGAGTGCTATTTTTGATTGTGTATAGGAAAAAATCTGTAGCTCATTCAGGGAAATTGTAAAAGCCCATAGTAACTGTTGCACTGCACTTTAACTCTTTCCCTGCACAGGTTGCGTCCCACGTGATGTAACACCTTCCGACTATATCAATGGAAAGGTATCAATGAGTGCTAATTTTTCCTTTAAAGTCATAAGTCTGTATCTCGTGCAGGGAAATTGTTAAGCCCAATAGCTGTTAAAGGAGTTATAGCGCAGTGCAACAGAACTTGCGATTCAGTCGTGTACTTTATTTAAAAATAGTTTTACAAATATAAATATGAGTTTCACGGTTTCTGCAGAAAATCATTTTATTTGAGTTGGGATATAGCTAGTACCACACACTTATGAGTCCATAATCAGACTATGGATTTATGTCTCAGTTTTGAAATTATGTCCTGTGGAGTTGTGCTCTGCTACTTCTCACAGGCTATTTTCAATACATACCTACCTACCAATAACCAATATCATTTTTGTATCAGTTACAAAATTTTTAATTACAAGTTTTGAAACATCAGAATTTGGAAATAAAGAATTTTGTAAACCGAATTTCAGCACAAACGCCAGAATTAAAACCCCAACAAGGTACACTATTGGAAACTATTTATGTTTAATATTAAATTTCTTTTATGTTTACCCTGAACTAGTTCTTATTTACATCATAAGAAAATGAGCAATAAAACCACGGGAATGGTGATTTGACATTACTTGGCAGACCCCTTTAGTTTTTGACATTTCTTATGATTTCAGATATTTTCCGATATCTTACCGTTTTATAGGTTCATAAATATCTTAATTTTAGCGGTACTCACTTTAATCTAAAGAATAAAAAGTCTCAACCAATAGGTACCTATGATACTTTTATTCAAATTTAAAAATTCATTAAAATGTACCCAATACCTATATGTGTTAAGAATTAACATATTTTTGTTTTTCATTGTTCCTTCAAGTAATAGTCTCGGGTATCCCATAAAGACAATTTTAAATCCAATAAAAAAATTAAAGCCGGCATCTCAATATTGCTCTTTCCTCTTTAACGACTCACCAGATGTCTAATGTCTTTATCGCAAGCAAACAAAAAAAAACAAACAAACATCAGTTTTAAGCACCATAACCACTCTCAATCTACAGTCCACATATGCTTAAAGGTAAAGTAACTTGTTTCAATCAAAACCCCATCATAAAAGTTGAATAGGTATAAATAATAAACATAATAATATAAATCTCATTTACCAGTTGAGTGGATTTTCTAACATTAATCCATCGTTGGTTTTCATTTTTCTTTAAGCCAATAACACAAGTCCAGCTGTGGTCGTTTTTTCGGTTTAGAATAATAAAAATAATTGTTTTGCAATCGAAACACGCTCACGTTTTTATTTTTATTTTTATTTTTTTAACAACAAACCGCAATTACAATTTATATTTTTAAATCATGAAAAATGGCAAAAAAAAAACCTAAAGAGCATAGGTTTATGGACACAAGCAAATAAGAAAAAAAAAAAGATACAAGTTGTATCTTCTACAATTTCAATGCATTTACAACACGAACACTCAACACTATAATCACTTTTTGTGGTCGGTGCAATTAATTCTTAGAAGAAGGAAGATTCGTTACGAATACCAGAATATACCGCGTTTAAGTCGTCAGCTGTGTTTTCTTCTTTTTTTTCTAATTTTCACTATGACTCTTGATGGGTATCTCAGTCGTTTTGTGGGTAACCTGAAACCTCTGAATCAAAGATACCACCAACTCAAACCACAATCACTGCCACTGCCACTGCACTAAAACAAATCTCTTCCTGATGACGCACTACCTGTGTGCCCTACCATATCGCATCATCACCGCTGCCGTTTCGTAACCGACTCCAATCAAAAGGTATCGTATCATGGAAGTCTGCGATGACGATATGGTGTTAACTTGTCTCTGCGAAACCCTTCAAAGTCTCAGACCACTTTATGAAGGTTGGGGTCAAAGAAGCCCAAACAAAAAAAAAATAACTCAAGAAATTAAAAGAACCCAACAATATTGGTAACTCAAACGCACTTCCCCTAACCAAACCAAAAAAAAAAAAAAAAGAGGCCGAGTGATTCAACTTTTTCTGTCAAATTACCACAATGCGACAAAATTTTTTGTTTGAGGTCATAGTACCCTCGCAATGGCATTTCGCATAAATTTATTTATTATTTTTTTTGTTGCTTCTTTGGGTTAATCTAATCGTATAATGGTTTGTGTTTGTTCTATAACGCCGCATAAATTATTATGGAACAAAAGTTCAGACACAGATTGTTACCGATATATGATTCGAACCGTGAACACGCGACGCAGTCTCTGAACAAACTAAACCCAGAGTCGGATTGGTCTTACCATCAGTCCACCACCTGTGCGCCACAAAGTGTGAGAGTTTGTGACTTTGATGATACCACATTTCTTGGTCTAGTAGCGGGGATTTCTTATGTCTCGGTCTCAGCTCGAAAGGTAAACAAATAAGTAGAGAAATATCTAAGCAAAAGGTAAGGCAAGTCGTGGTGGCTGATAGCACACAACAAAACTCTACTTATTGAGTGAAGTTTGAAGAAGTATGAAGTCGATGCCATGCCAATGGAGTTTTAACTCGAACTCCATTGATTTTATGAGAGGGAATGTTCGACTATTATCGGCATTACTGTGTTGAATGAGAAAATTCGAATCAGGGCGACAGTTGAGGCACATATCAAATTGAAGAATGGTTAGGGGCAAATTCGACAAGAACTTATATTAAAATTTTGATATTCGTTTTTTTCCGGAATTTTTATTGAACAAAATATTTCAGTTTTGACTTTGTGTACATTTTGCTTATAACTTCTCACCTTCGGTCTTAGCCTTTAAAAAAATGGTTTGATTTTTATTGAAAAATTATCGATAACTGTAAGTATAACAAACAAAGAAGAGTGGTTACAACTCAGTTGTTCTACAGGGGAGCGAGTCAAAATTTGGTTTCAAAATTCTGCTTTCCAAAATTCTGTTTTTCAAAGTTCTGCTTTTTTTTCAGCTCTGCTGTTGGAATTCTGCCTTTCAAAATTCAGTTTTTCAGAATTCTGTCTTATAAAGTTTTAAGCAGAGGTCAAAAATTAAACTCAACCATTTAAAAAGTCTTTAAAATTTCGCTTGCCTGTCGAGATTTGTAGGTTTCGGTTAACCACTGACCACTTTGAGAGAAAAAAATAAATCTAATTTGGAGGATTTTTATTTTGTTTTGTTGATTGAAAAGCTCTGTTTTTGGATTTTCCAAGAATTGTTTGGTCATTCATTATTTAATACTCTTCAATAAACGTTTAGTGGAAGTGGTGATCGTAATTGACTCTTTTTGGTCTTGAGACACGCGTCTATGAGGGTTGTGGTCAAAATCTCGCATCTTAAAATAGCGCAAGTCGAAATACAACGTCACCGACGATGACGGACACAATAACGACAACGACGACTGCACGATGGTGTTTGTGACGATTTCTTGGCGATTGCGTTTACACGTAGTTTTATGTATTGTTGTCCCACATGGCATACGCCTCGACATGGCCGTTTACAAGTTGTTTTTTTATTTGTAGCCATGGTGTTCATATCTACTCGCCGTATGCATTTAGGTAACGTACAAGAGGTTTTCTCGTTTATGGTTATAGTTTAATCTCGTTATGGTTTTATATTGAAAAATAAGCTTAAAAAGATCTTTTAAGGTTAGTCAACAGTTTTCTTGAACGATTGTGAGTTGGCTGGCGAACGGGTTCTCATCTGGATATTTACTTTTTCTTTGGAGCCTCTGTGCCACTCACGCAACTCTGTTGACCCACTTAGGATATGTATGTTCAGTCGGCAGTAAGGTGTCAATTATTGTCATTGTTAATAGTTTTGTATTGCCAGTCAGGCACCGTTGTCATCAGCTTGCAAAAATGTAGCTAAAATGAAACTGTAATTGCTATAATAGCTGGACTTTGGTAACCTAAAAGCAAGACCACAGCGAGATGATGATAAGACGTGAACAATGACAAAAACCACGTGTAAATGTTTCGGTGTGACTATAGCGAGACTATTGTGAGGAAATTCACGAAACAGGTAGCCGTGTAAACGCAACATAAAACTAGGTTTTGAATTTTATCCACGATTTTACCTTATTGTAACCTATTTCTAAAGTAAGTTTGAAAAAAAGAGTTTTGGCGAGACCAAAGCGAGATGATGGAAAAACATTCTTAACGGCAAAAACCAAGTGTAAATATCACAGCAATACCAAGCGAGACCATAGCGAGAAAGCCACGACACAGATAGCCATGTGAACGGGCACGGCGGGACAAAAGCTAGAATGACCATGAAACATTAAACCGCGTTTGGAATTTTTAACCACGTTTTTGGCTTATTGTAAACTTTTTTGAAAAAAAAAAAAAAGGTTTTGGCGAGACCAAAGCGAGATGATGGAAAAACATTTTAATGTCAAAACGCACGTGTAAATATCACGGCGAGACCATACCGAGACCATAGCGAGAAAACCACGACACAGATAGCCGTGTAAATGGGCATGGTGAGACAAAAGCGAAATTAACACAATGACCACAATGGCACTGAAAGCCACGTTAAGCCGTTAGCTGCGGCGGCGTCGTTATCGTAATCCCTCTTCTTTTATTAATGTTGATGACGATTTGGGTCTACTGAGTTCTGATGAATTATCTGGAATATTTCAAACAACACAGATTTTATATCTACTTTTCTTAGAGGTAAAAAAAAAAAAACATTTTTGATTTATTTTCCATGGAAACCGTTTAAGGTTGATCGCTTCCCTTTATTTTTTTTAGAAAAAAAGTTAACAGATAAGAGTTATTCTGGAAGTTAAGTAATAAATCTTACCAAAAGACCTAAAAATTTATTTTAAAAATAAATCTCAGACTGAGACCAAAATGAAATTTGGACGAATGAAATATCTCTCAGTGAGAAACCAATTGAAAATAAAGGCCAACTGTTATTTTCGATCTCTGGTTTTAAGCAATAAAATTCTGCTTATTCTGTTTTTTTGGGCCAAATTATCCCGTGCCGATCCAAAATCGGTCGTGTGTGGGGTGGATCGGTCACCGATCCATTTGGATTTTTAGAAAACCTGAAATCCAACCGAATTAAATGGATAGGATGGCTCGGTCGTGTATGGCCAGCTTTAGACAATTCAGTGCAACATTATCTTGCATTCAGGAAGAGACTGTTTTTGCTCGTCATTTCTATAAGTTTTTTGATTGTTGGCCTGAATGCTGTCAAGCTGTAGGCAAAGCAGAATTTTGAAAGCAGAATTTTGAAAATTAGAATTTTGAAAGCAGAATTTTGTAAAAGAATTTTGCTCTGCCAGAATTTTCACCCCAACCCGTTCTACAGGTGTCAGAAGTTGAATACGAAGCTTCCAAATACGAGAAGAAAAAACTTCTCATGGCTTAATTTTAAAAGATAGCATTTCCTCCATATTTTAATCAAGGAACTTTTTTCATTTTATGTTTAGCAAACGATTTAATAAAAAGAACAAAATAGAAGAAAGCCTTCTTTATTCTTTCCTTTCTTTATTTTCTTTTGTTCTTAAACTGTTATTAGGGAAATTCGTTTATTTTTATAGAAATTAGTTAAAAAGGACACATCTGACAACAGGCTTAGAATTCTGATAGTTGACAGCAGTTTAGGAAAAAACCATTAGATTACCTACCATTATTTTGTACATATAAGAATATAAAAATTACTTCATAAATAGGGTTGAAGTCAAAATTCTGACAGGGGCAAAATTCTTTTGGCAAGATTCTACTTTTCAAAATGTAGCTTTTTTAAAATTCTGATTTTCAAAAATATGTCAATAATAAAAACAAGGTTTGGAAAATAATAAAAAGCGCACGCCTATCGCAGCACAATAACGCACACAATAACAATTGAAAATTTTCAGTTTCCTGGATGCAAGTTCCATTAATTTCAAATGGTAGAGGGGGCACATTCAGCTTTAAGGACTTGAAACAATTTTGAGATTTGGATAGATACATTTAATTCCACACGATTATTAATACCCCATTTAAAAATGCTGTTTAAATCTGAATTAAATGAGCTCAACATATTTCGCCACGTTTGAAGAACAGGGTGGTAAATCTGGAAAGGAGTATGAGAAACTAAGCAAGCTGTCATCAGCGAAACAGTTTAGTGGATTAGCAATTTCAGACAAGAGACCATTGATGAAAATAGGAAATAGTGTCGGAAACAATACGCGGCCCTTGGGGCACACCAGCATTAATTTTGTAACTTGAAACTGGCCAAAACAAACTTGGATTGAACGGTCAGAAGGTAAATTACTAATCCAGCGAAGAATTGATTCATTGATCATGCATTTCGATAAAAGAGCTTGATGCCAAACTCTATCAAATGCCTTAGAAATATCGAGTGCAGCTTTTTTACTTTCTTCAAAACGATGCAATGATTGATTCTACCATTCGGTAAGAAAAACCATCGAATCACCAGTGGATCTGTTGCAACGAACGCCGTGCTGCCGTTTATTAAAAAGCTTTCATTGTTCAAGATAGATCATAGATCACGACTGATCAGCGTTTCGAACCTTGGGAGCTTGGAAAGGAATGGATGAAAAGAGAAGATGAATCGCTTTTTTAGGGATTGGTTCTACAAATGCTTTTACCACCAGACCGAAAGTAGTCTATGGAATAGGAGAGGTCAAAAAGCTTATGCAGAGGTTTTTCTAAAGTGGAAGAACACATCTTCAAAACAATAGGTGATATACTATCAGGGGCGGCCGATTTTCGACTGTCGAGATCTTTAAGTTTTCGGGCAACTGTATGGGTACGAAAATGTATTGGTCCAAAGAGAATTGGAAGTTTTCAAGTACAGGTGGGACCCTGTTGCTAACTGGCAGCGTTGAGTTTGCGGCGAATTGTTCTACAAACCACATTGGCCTTGTCTATAGAACTTTTACATTTTAGTTACTTTCACTCGTTACTTTTACTAGTTACTTTTACTCGTTAATTTTACTAGTTACTTTTTCTCATTTCTTTTACTCGTTACTTCTACTCGTTACTTTTATCTGATATTTCTACTCGTAACTTTTACTAGTTACTGTTACTCGTTACTTTGGAAACATTTCTTAACATTTTGGATCATATTCTTTAAATGTTGTTCAAATCAGTATTGGAGTCTTTTAAAATGAAAGAATACATTGAATACATACTATAGGATAATTCAAACATAAACTGGTTCCTGGACTTTGACAATTCTTTATTTAAAAATTTATTTAAAAAATTTGGGACCATGTTCCGACCTAGATTGTTAAGCTCCTGTTTAAAGTAGACAAAAAACGCAGTACCACTGAATTCAGTATCCCCAAATTTTATTAATTTGTATTAAGAATTGAAGTTAGAAATGATTTTTGTCACCAAAATTCAACAAACGGGCCACTGTGCTCCGCAGGAAGTGCTTGCCATTGAAATATCAGAGGCTCTTTTCAACTAATAAGTGAAATGTTATAGATATTTCTTTTCATTTAAGGTTCAATCTATTATTTAATTAAAATTGAACTTTATTTAATTCAATTATATCCTTAATATAGACATATATGTACCTACTGTTGCTCCTATTAAAAAAAAAAACAAAACCCAAAAGTATAGCGCTCAACTCTCAAAAAAAACTGTGAATATTCAAACTTCAAAAACATGCAATGAATATTCAAACCTAAGATGTATATATTCACAATAATAGGAGTGAGAGAAAATTCACTCATTCAATTTTTGTCAACCGTCAACGGAAGAGAAAAAAAAGCACTGCACCCGTTCGATAAAAATTGTCGAGAAACGATGAAAATAAAGTATGATTTTCATTCCATTTTTTAACGTATCATGGGTCCAGGCTCCATAGGGCGTAGTTAATTCCACTGATTTTTGTACGTCAGCAGGCAGAGGAGCCTTATTATTTTTTTGCTGAGTCAAAAAGGATAAATCTAAGAGAAACTCTTGAAGGATTTGTCAATTCCTTACCAGAGGAAATACTTTGAAATTTGTTTGTTATGTGGAGTGAAATAGGCTGAACTTGAAGCCACACATCTGGCGGGATAGTTCTACAAGACAAGCTACCCATTTCTTTTAAACGTTCTATTTTTATTTAATAGTGTTCATTTCACTCTCAAGTCAAGAGCGGTATTTGTCTTCAAATAAAACATTATTTGTTAAGAACGTGCGTGACCTTTAGACGTTATCGTTCAACCATGTAGTCGTGTTGATCTAATTTGTTCGACCTAGTAAAAGAATGAAACCTAAACAATTTACCATCATCAGTGTCAATATTTTTTTGTTTGTTCTTCTTTGTTACCTTCTCTTCCAAGCACAACAGCAATATTATTATGTTCACTGTACAATTCCAACAACACTTCATAAAGATATTTGATACCTGCGAGTAAGTAAGTAACATTATCGTGAGCAATAAATTGCTTTTTATTCAACAAATTAAACAAACACAACACGAACTTCAACTGAAATAAAGTTTATGGAGCCTCATCTAATAACTCCAATAGCACTTTCGTTTTTATTTCTCACGAACTTTTAATTCGTCATACGACCAAAAAGCGGTTAAGCCCTCTGGCATGGCGGCATTTAAAATAAAAAGTCATAAAAAAGCCTTCTTTTTCTCATAAACAAGTCTAGCAACTTGTTCTAATCAAACTGTTTGTTGCACACTTTTAATACCACGACCACGAGCCACTCAAGTCAAGGCAGTGCGGTGAAGGAACTTACAAGCTACAAGTTGTCCGTTCCATGCAGAGGACAGAGAGAGAAAGAGAGAGAGGAGTTCACAAGTCGCACGATTGTGGTCTTCGCTGAGTGCTGGTGTCAGTGGAATGCCCTCCATCGATAGATCAACAGCACTGACGCCACCCGCTCACCAGACCAACCGACCGACCCAGCACCGACCGCGTCACCGGACCCGTAAGCGTGAGGTCTTCGAATCCACTTTACCTAGTCTATGGGGTGAATCATCATAATCATCATGGAGCCCTGGTAGAAGGTAACCCATAGAAACGCGGGACATAACGGAAAATATTATGTTTCCACCGTTGTGCTGCAATGCTGGTGGAGATAAAGTTGTGGGAAAGGCGCACCTTGGAGACCATTTACAGTTGTTGTCGAAAAGTAAGGTGCACAAGGAATGCACCATCATCATCGCATCGCCACCGTTCTCAAGCGAGCGAAAGGTCCTCTCAGGTTGTTTTTCCATACGGGCACGATTCCCCCCCCCCCCCCACCAACCGTGTTGACCCCAACAACGTTCTACAATACTACGACGGAAAAGGTGGTGGAGCAAGGAGTCACCATCACCGCGCTGCAGTTGTAATAAATTTTCCGGACGATAAAATAACAAAGTAGCTATAGCTGCCATGTTGGTCTGGATTCAATGGTGGAGCTTGAATTGCACATAGAGAGAGAGATAGTATTGCGAGATAGTATTTCGGAGATAGTTACAAAGTACTTTGGGTCTTAGAAAATAAGTCGGAAGCATGATGTGAAGCCACTTTGGCATGGTTTGTTAGCCATGCTAAGTGGAATAGTTTAAATTCAAAGCCGATTACTTTACAGTCTGCTACCTTAATGAGGTTATCAATTCTGCATCTTTCTCTCTGCATGATTGTTTGCATGATGCACACTGTACACACAGGCGTAATCAGAAATTTTTGTATGAAGGGGCAGCTCAATATAAGATTAAAAAAAAAATCGTATAAGTTATGAGATTAAGCTTATCATATGGGGAAATTGAAATTTTCATGTAAAACTAAAATAAAATACTTTGCGAATTTGCAAATGACTCTGATAAAAGTATAGACACTGACAAAATGCTAAATAAATTTAAAGTTTGACTATTTTTCCTCAAGGTTTTTGAATAATTTTCAAATTTCAACGTGTTTTGGTTCTTATTGTCGAATATTTTTAATATTTGCGAAGTTGCGAAATTGATTATTTATTTTTTATTTCCAATTTCGCTACGTGTTTAAGGTCTTATAAGCAAATATTTATACAAATTGAATATTTGCGAAGTTGCGAAACTGATTTTAAATAGTTGCGAAGATAAAAAATGAAAACATTGGTAGCTTATTTGCAATTTGGTTTCACCTCAAATATCTCCTATAGCTTTTCCCACAGAAAACTGAAGCTGCTATTTCACTCACAGGACATTTGAACGTTGTGCGAAACACTCCTGATTTTGCAATTTCCATCAGACATTGATAGAACCAAATTGAGATACAATAATTCTGAATAAATTCAAAACCAAAGAGTGCATGTTCCTCATTTTGCTCCGTCCCTGTGCGGGCCACCGCAATAATAATGATGAACATGAAAGTACATCTGCTGAGAGATAAAAAAAACCTCATGCATGTTGCTAAGTTTTTTCAAATAATAAATCAAATCAAACAAAATTCATTGCAATGGTTATGTACCTTGCATTATATAGAAGTCACAAGAAAGGAAAGATTGATTACGAGTGTTTATTTTTATTTTGTTAAAATTGTCATTTGACGATGCAGACATTTCTGTATGAATATGTATAAATCTGAAAACGATGCAAGTACTTTTATCATCTAACATGTGCCTTTGGCAAACGAATGTTGAATATTAATAAAAATGTGAACGGATGAAAACTTTCTTCGACATCATAGATGATGAGGGACTATAGCAGGAGATAAGTAATTACAACTAGAAGAATTTATAAAGACGAGATATAAATCTTAATAAACGAGGTGCCAAGGCTAGTTACATGTCGAAAACTTTCACGAGATTATAAAAAAATAATGAAAGCTTATTTATCTAGGAAATATTTGGAGGATTAGTGTTGTTCAATAAAATCTGTCAAATTTTAGTTTTTTCTCATAAATTAATTTAATTCTATAGAAGTTTGTACTTGTTTAATTGGGCAAGGATTGGCTTCTAACAGACAAAAATATAAAATATAAAAATATAAATATAAATATAAATATAAATATAAATATAAATATAAATATAAATATAAATATAAATATAAATATAAATATAAATATAAATATAAATATAAATATAAATATAAATATAAATATAAATATAAATATAAATATAAATATAAATATAAATATAAATATAAATATAAATATAAATATAAATATAAATATAAATATAAATATAAATATAAATATAAATATAAATATAAATATAAATATAAATATAAATATAAATATAAATATAAATATAAATATAAATATAAATATAAATATAAATATAAATATAAATATAAATATAAATATAAATATAAAGTTAAATATAAATATAAATATAAATATAAATATAAATATAAATATAAATATAAATATAAATATAAATATAAATATAAATATAAATATAAATATAAATATAAATATAAATATAAATATAAATATAAATATAAATATAAATATAAATATAAATATAAATATAAATATAAATATAAATATAAATATAAATATAAATATAAATATAAATATAAATATAAATATAAATATAAATATAAATATAAATATAAATATAAATATAAATATAAATATAAATATAAATATAAATATAAATATAAATATAAATATAAATATAAATATAAATATAAATATAAATATAAATATAAATATAAATATAAAAATAATATGAATATGAATATACAGTCGACTCCCTCTAAGTCGAACTTTCACGGGATATCAAAATCAGTTCGAGTTAGAGAGAGTTTTGCAAAAATTCGAGTTAGAGAGAAATATTATATGGTTTCAAATTTGAAGGGAATCAAAATTAGGGCAAAAAAGTTCGAGTTAGAGGGAGATTCGTCTTAGAGGGAGTTCGACTTAGAGGGAGCCGACTGTATATTAATACTTAGTACCATTCGTTCCACATGATATAAGAAAGCAGAGTTTTAAAGCATTAAATTCACTGTGATTGTTCAACGAGCCCAGTGTAATAATTAATTTAATCAATTTATTTAATCATATTCAAACTTGAAACCATCTGCTATGACATGTACTGAGTTTGAGTGGTCCAAAAAATAATTTTTAATCCAACGAAGAAAATATTCATCAAAATTTATTATTCGCATTTTCAAAAAGAAAGCTCGATGTAGAGCGTAAAATTTCGGGAGAATTAAAAAATACGCTAGGTACCAATTTTTAAGAAAATCAACAAATTTAGTCTGCAGTCGAACAGGTCGATAGACAGACAGAATTACGACTCTTATCACAAAATTCTTGAGTTTTAGATTTAATGCATGGCATAAATTAATAATAGTTTTAAAGTATTAACCTTGAAACATAAACTAAAAACATTAACCGTATTTGTTATTCAACACATTTTAGCGAAAGAGGGCGTATGCTGATATTCATACCTTTGTATTTCTAAAGGTTCTTCTCGTAATAAAGTTTTTTAGTTGAACATAATAGTAAATTCGCTACAATTTGCCCGGCACTAATACATTACAAGAATTTTTATATTGTGCCTACCTAATCGCAGAAATTGATTTTTTTTTTTTTTTTTAGAAATAAAGTTTGAGTGCATTATACCCTGAAATGGCAACGAGCCAAAAGGCAAATTTATTTCATTTTTTTTTTTGTTGTGTTATAACGTTGAACAAGGGCACCAGAGTGTTTGTTTTTTTTTTTTGTGATTTGTATCTTCTTGATGTAAATAATTCGTATTCGAAAAATAGAATTGAAATTATTTATTCGGGTTAGTGGGTGGACGATGCAATTTCCCTAATGTATACAAGAGGGCTTCTTGATAGGTACATATTATAGTGTATTCAGTTTCTGGAATAAGATTTACGACTTATAAGAATGCATCATTTAAGGAAAATTGATGTTTTTATTATGAATATACAAAATGTGGGTCATTTGAGGTCAGTTTGTTGTGACAGAATTAATGTGTTTATGTTTTTTGATTTGTTTTTCTTTTGAAAAAAAAAAAACATTCTAAGTGACATCAATCAAATAAAAAAAACAAAACAAAAAAAAAATAATATCAAATTTGAAATATTGTGGTAGATATTTATTTTGAAATTGGATTCTAAATAAGCCAGACATACTCAATATCTCAAAATGAATTTATTGGTTTTACTAATTTTGTAGCAGATAAAGATGCACTCAAATCATGCTAAGAACTTTGTAAGAGCTTTGATGGTCAATTTATGTTTGTATGTTTTTCAATATTTGTATTACATTGAAACGAGACATACTTTTCATTTATTAAATTTATCTTTATGTATAGATAAGACAGATATAACGAACGATTTTAATTTAGGACACAAATATTGGAGACTGGTTACTGGGCAGTCGATTTTCATTGTCAAGTCTTAATTTCGGAACATCAGCTCAATTACCATGGCGATTTTTAGTCCCTTTAATATGATAACTGTCACGTCTCGTGCTACAGGTTTTTTTAAAGAAATAATTTCGATACCTTCCCGCAAGAATGTATAAGCGACATTCTCAAAATTTTAAATTAAAATTTTGAAACCCTCTTGATCAATTATTTATTTGTGCATTTTGTAGTAATAAACTGATTTTTAAAGAGATTTTGAGCTGAAAATTCCGTTTCTCGATGCCTCTAAAATTTTTGAAATGTCGCTTTAATACATTCTTACGGGAAGATATCGATTTGTTTTTAAAATATTGAAATATTGTAAAAATTACTTCTCTCACTTCAGGAGTAGGTATACAAAACTGGAAAAAAACTGAAATAATTAAGCTTTTAACAAGATAGTGTAGTAAAGTAATTTTTTTTTTTTCAATTTCCTATTTATAAAAGAAATATTTGAAAACAATTTGAAGCAATGTAATTCTTTGAACCACATACCTACTTAAAAGTATTGGATTGAAAAATAATATCATTCTAATTATTGGTTAAGCAAAAAACAAAATTTATCAAAAACTTAGGTCAATTTTAATTGAAATGAACAACAACTTGAATGTGCTACCATCAATTTGATCAAAAATGTCAAAACCATAAACAAGGCACATATGTACGTGCTTGATACTGGTATTGGAAGAAAGTATCCATATCTACCAACTCGGGAATCGCATCGAAAATAATAAAATATTTTGTAAAATGTTTCCTCGAAAAAATTGTATTAGTGCTTTCCGCTCAAATTGTTTTTAGCTTAGCAGTTTTTTGCTCCCGTTGCAACAATGGCAGTAAATGTAGAAATGAAAAATATAAAATTTAGTTAATTGTATACTCCCATTCGATTCAAGTACTTTTATTTGATATCAACTTGGCATCGCAACTGAAAGTATCGATTCGAATAGTACTTGGTATCGAAACAAAAGTATCGAAACAAGAGTATCAAAACAAGCTGAAATGGAATTGCGTGTGGAAAACTTCGTAGTTACTGAATAAATCCTAGTTGGTGACAAGGAATTCTTGTTGACTCTAGTAGATTTTTGTGGGGATTTAATACTTAATGTGAATTAAGACCCGTTTGCTGATGCGAAACTTAAGTATTTATGTTTTGCTTAAATGCTTATGTTCTACTTTTTCCTGTACTTTCACATAAGCCTTTATATTCTACTTAAATATTGAAGTTTCGTATCAGCAAATGGGTCTAAGGGTTTAAACTTGTATTTGGTAGAAAATTTTAATTCGGGAATAAACTTTCGATCGATATAGGAGCATCTTTTATTAAAAGGGTAGAAAGTTATTAAGACATAAGTTAAGCAAGCAATATACGCCCCATACACATTAGCCATATTTTTTTTATGATTTTTTTACAACTAGGGTGGTCATCATGTTTTTTTTTAGTTTTTTTTTTTTTAGTTTTTTTATATTTGGATGCGCCTAAATCAGCTCCAAATGAAGACAACAAAATTCTTCCCTAATTTTTTTTTCTTCAGATTTTTACTTTCATCCCAAGTTCTGCACTCGTAAAACAATTAACTCGAGATTTTGATCAGACTTGTCATTACGATGATAGAGAAGACGAAAAAAGTGGGTCCCGCAATTCTGTCTGTCTGGTCTGTCTGTCCGTTTAGCTACAGCCTATAAGGATAGATCGATTTTCTTCAAACTTGGTACATAGCCGTTTTTTTGGTCACTCCCCCACACGTTTTTTTCGTATTTTTATTTTAAACCAAAAATATTGGTACCTGCGATACAATTTTTTTTTAGGAAATTTTACATAATCGTATTTTTCTCAAAAACGGCTCCACAACTTTTCTTAAAGCAGAAATCAATATATACTTTAATTGAAGATTACCTTTGGGTAGGGAACCTTTTTTTTTCAAAAAATGGTTATTAATTTTGATTTTTGATTTTCTTCAAAACAGTATGATTCATTTCAATAAAAGAAGCTTCCAAAAAATATTAATAGTATTGTGTACCTACCAAAAAAAAAAAAAAAAAAAATTTATTTTTAAAAATATTTTCAATTTTTATAAATAATTTTGAATGAACAACAACAACATGATCGAGGTGGCTCTCGTGAAATGGCTATAACTCCAACCTATATACTTGGTGGTAAAAGACACACAAGCTGTTGCTGTTCATTTAAAATCATATAAATAAAATCGTAACTCGATATATGCGTTGTCCTCGCATCACGCAGAAACTATTGGGTATATTGAGATGTGGTATTTTGTAATTTGTTTCTATTAGGTCGGTGGTCATTATAGGATATATTTTATAAAAATTCAAGCTCAAGAAGGTATTCAAATGCAATAAAATGAATACAAATTCACTCAAATATGAATATTAAAATAAATAATTTCTGCTTTATTTATATAAAAATTTGAACTGTCAGAATTTTTAAATTTAAATAAAACCACAGATTTTTGTACTGCGAATTAAACGATTATACTTTATGTAGTATGAACATGAATATTATATATCGGTACATGGTATATTCGTAAATATGTAGATGCATAAATAATAATAACTTAATATTATAAGATTTAAATTGAACAATTGCATTGATACTGCTTATTGGTGAGTATTGAAGTTGTAAGAGACTTAAAAAATGAATAAATTTTAAAACAAAAATAAATTACAGAAAGGAGAATGGGACTGTTCCCCCTACTCTAAATGAACGTTTCATACATATTTACATATGTACATATGTACGTCAAGTGTCGTTGAAATGGATGCTACGCTTTACTTCATTGTATTACATTTCCTCTAAAGCATGGGGGTCAAGAGATATTCGGTCTTAACATCGAAAAGAACAATAATGCAACTCAGCATTTGGACACTGCTTTCCTTAACTCAACATCAATGTGTCGTACATCGCTGAAAAAGTTATTACATGTATTTCCATAATTTTGCCATGAAGCTGTTAAGCTGTAGACCTTGGAGTTCGAGATTTATTTTTCATCAAAAACGGTGAATTAAACAGTAATGCAACCCTGCATTTGGAAAATGTCGAAAATAGTAAGTTTAGAGCTTAACATGCATGTAATAAAATAAAATATACGCAGTGACGTACATACGGTACATTGCTGTTGAGTAGGTTGACCCAATTACTACCTACACTTTAAAAGAAATAAGACAAAAGCGATATACCATGAAGGGTCTAGGGTAAATCGGCTTAAAGTTCACTTAGGTTAGTTCTGAGAAAATTGTATTTGTAAGTTTAATACTAAAACTACGCTTAATTAAAAGGAAAATTAATGAAAGTAACAAATAATTTTTTCTAGCACAAAGTACCCTCCAGTTCGTAAATGTATAAACATACCGCATCACTGCCAAACAAAATTGTTAAAAAATGGAACTATTATGGCCAATTTCATAAACAAACCCTAAAATTACTTTTATCTAAACTCCTTCTAAATTTTATCAGACATTTAAAATTTTTCAGTTTCACCAATGTAGAAAAGGGATATTTTAGGGATATTTTAATTTGACTGAGTTTGCTCACATCCCTGGATTCAATAAAAGAGGTTGTTTCCCTCGCACATGCGAAGTCTATGAGAAAAAGTGAAAAAGCATTATGGATGAGGGACAATTATTCTGACAGCAAAATATCAGCTGTTGTTGACTGGAATGGCTTAACAAAAAGGACTTTTAAAATTTAATGAGACAAAAACGGTCTTTTAGTTTACAAGGGCATTTAAAATCTTCTTAAATATAAAAGCATTTGGTGAAACCAAAAAACATCATTTAAAGGCTAAATGGCTTTTAAAATAATTAAAAGCCTTTCGTGAGATTGGCCATTAGTATATTTGTTGGTAAAATTTGCTCTCACTGTAGAAAGCAAGCACTCACGCTTCATTTAAAGTGGAAAAACTGACAATATTTTCCTGCAGAAATGCAACATGAATTTTGCCGAACATTTAAGTTTACGAACTCAACCTACTTAATGTACATAAATATACAAAAATATATTGATTTTAACTTCTTGATTCTTTTTGTCTGATACGTTGATATATGTAAGTCAAAAGGACCTTTGACGTTGGAAGCAAAATTTAAAATTTTTGGAAAGAATCGGATATTATAACTGGAAAAGTTTTGTTTTGCCTTTATTGAGACATTTTTAGTACTTTAAGGCTGAACTCTTTCTATCTTTTGTAATTTCATTTCTTTCGTAACTTTTAAATAAAACGCACCATTCACTTTGCTAGTCAGGAATCAACTCACTACATTTCATTTATTGATCGCATATATTCCTACCTATCCGGCAGCCAGCTTCCCCTCTTACATATTCCAGGTTACTTATTGTTCGTTTTCTCTTTTTTACTGCCACAACTCGGCTATCCTGACATTGTAATCGTCCCGATTTACGCCTAGTTAATAATTTATTATTCATTCAAGGTTTTATTTCATACTTAATCTCTGGCACTTCGGGACGAGAACAGTACAAAAAATGTTCTTGAATAATTCTAAGGAATTTTTCTTTTGTTTTATATGACAATTCATTATTTTTCAAAATGATATCTTCTTCATTAAGTGTTGGACCAAGTTTTCCAATACAATTATTGTTTAAATTTTGTGCATCATCAACTATTATATTTAAAAATCTTTTACATTCATTTTCATACATATCATTTGTCTTTTCATTTGTACTTTCTACTATCTTTTGTAATTTTAATTTAGCTTTCTTTAAGAAATCCCGCCCTAAAAGAGCAGGATATTGCATTGTTTCATCTGACACTACTAACATTTCCATAGGTATACTTTCATTTTCAAATATAACATTCAAATTTATCTGTATTTATTCCGCAATATGAACCAAAGTTTGATATATTTTTTTTAAATTAAATTCATTTTTTTTCATAAACATACTTAAATAACTTAATTTAATCAGGCTGACTGGACTGCCGGTATCTAATAGTGAATGCAATCTTCTTCGGAATCGGAGTCAATATATCCGATTGCTGGCACCTTCTTTCTCTTGGGGCATTGAGCCGCCAAATGCCCCATCTCAGTACAAACGTAGCACGCACCTGGCTTCCTTTTTTCTTTTCTGCATTCGGTCGCCATATGTCCCATCGAGTTGCAGTTAAAACAGCGAACTTCTTTCCCGATGACACCTGATGCCTGTCGTGATGTTGTTGCTGTCGGCATCATTATCGGCTGGGTTGGACATTTAATTGACTTGAAAGCTTCGAGTAACTGCGTCTTTCTGGTGAAGCATTGTAATCTGGCACTTGATGCCAGCCTCTCGTCCGGTATTCCTTCGATTATATGTTCTATCATTTCGTCCTCCTCTATTTGAAGTCGGCTGCCAAGAATTATTTTTTCTTGAAAATAACCCTGAAAGGTTTCGCCCTGCAGCCACTTCCTCAGCTCAGACACTCGTTTCCGTTGCAACTTAGATGAGTGATCGTCAAAAATCTGTCTCATCTCTAACATTAGTTCATTAAAAGCCACAGTTGTCACATCTCTTCTTGAGTGAAACCATTTGAGTGCCTTGTCTTTTAGTTTAAGAGACACTAGCACTCTCATGTCACTGTCATTCAATTTGTAAGCAGCGCGAACATTCTCCAACTGCTTCTCAAAATGCTCAAACGAATCGCCAGTGCCTTTAAAGTCGACAACGAGCTCTTTAATTTGACCTACATTTTTCGTTTCTTTGTGTTCATTCATTTTTTTCAGCCACTCATTTTCTTTCTTTAGCAATTCATTTTCCTGTTCTTTTAACTTCATTTTTCTCTTCATTTGTTCGATCTCTTTTGCTAATCGTTTGCTGTCGTATACGTTCTTTTGTCTTTCATTTGTATTCCTATCTTTTTCCTTACTGTTGGCTGGCTCTCTTTCATTTGTGTTCTCCTGTTCATTATTATCGTCGTCTTCATCATCAGTATCGCCGTTGTGTGCTGCTCCATCGTTGTCTTCCCCGTCATTTTCATTTGTGTTGGTAAGCGACTCAGAATCACCGCGCAGCTGCACTGGAACTTCCATGAGTCTCAGTATTAGCTCCGCCTTGTTTCCATTGGTTTTCAACTCCAATGCATTCAACCACAATTTTAACTGTGGAACGGTGTATTTTTTTGAAGCTATCAACATCTGCCATCGTATGTATTGTCTGTGTTGTGTGTTTTTTTTTCGTTCACTACCTATTTCTTTTGTTTCTTTTAGGGCGAGGCTCGAGTCTCGAATTTATTTAAATAAACTGCGTACGCTGACGCCGCCAACGGTCGTTTGGTTTGGTTTTTTTTTCGCTTTATGTATTTTTGTTTGTGGATTTACCAACTCACTCGCGAGGGCCAGACAGAATATTAAATTTTGTGTGTGTTTACTGGTACGATACGACACAACTTAGGACATGTAGCTACAAATATAAATACACTCGCGAGGGGTTCTTATTATTTCCGTTCAATTAGATTCTTCTTTTTTTTTCTTTCTTTTTTTCATTTTAAACTTTCGCTTTGTCTATTCTTTCGCTTTCTAATTATTATTTTATATTTCTTTACCGGTGGGTGAAATCGCACTTCTGAATTTTAAGGCTGAACTCTTTCTATCTTTTGTAATTTCATTTCTTTCGTAACTTTTAAATAAAACGCACCATTCACTTTGCTAGTCAGGAATCAACTCACTACATTTCATTTATTGATCGCATATATTCCTACCTATCCGGCAGCCAGCTTCCCCTCTTACATATTCCAGGTTACTTATTGTTCGTTTTCTCTTTTTTACTGCCACAGTACCTATTTGGATCGTTTTTGAAATTCAATTTGTTTTGACAAGACACCGACCCGAAGTGTTTAGAACATCGGATATTTTTTTAAATGGTTCAGCTGTCATGTCGATACGTCTAGGCACAAGTTTTCTTTTTTAAATATAATGTTTCGTTTAATTTCAAATTTTTGATTTTGCGAGCATAATGTAAAAAATATACTATTTTGCAAGTTTTCAAAGTCGTTTTTGGAGAGAGCTGTACTATATGACATAATACTTATATTTCTGTGGTGTTTGGTAGAAACATGATAGCTCCATTTTAAAATTTGCGTCTTTGCGTCCACTTTACATCGACCTACAACCTAAACGGGTGAACCGATTTTCTTCAAATTTGAAACATAATTTTTCAAAGGATATGTTCATAAGTATTCCAAATTTGAAGAAAATCTGTGGCCTCGTTTATACTCTAGCTTGATTTAAAGTGGGCGTAAAGATGCTAATTTTAAAATGGAGTTATCAGGTTTCTACCAAACACCACAGATTTATACAAATCTAAAAGATATCATTATAAGTTAAGCTTTCCTTTAAAGTGGAATTAGAGAATTATTTTTCCCATTCTTCTATATAATTGTGATTTTATTGTGAGTAAGATGGTGGAAGTTTGATGTTTCTAAATTCTATGGCGGACAAAGTTATTCAATATAAATGTATGATTCGCAGCATGCACTGCACTTGTGTGGATTCCCATCACACAAACAAACCCCACTCAATTTTTGTTTTTTTTTTTTGTTTAAATAAAATACTTCCAGAGCAGTACCTCTCATAGAATGTTTTTTATTTTGAATTTTCTCATTATCAGCTGGACGGATTAAGATTAATTTGTTTCTATACAAATTTCAAAAAATTGTATTGCATATCAAAATTTTTAAAAAGTTTGAACATTTTTTTTTTTGAAAATTTGATATCTCAAAAATGGGCTGACAAATCGATTTTTTAATTTTATTTTCATATGCACATAAGTAAATTTTTAAGATACCAAAATTTGTCCTTAAAAATATTTTTAAAATTTGCTACATACAAAATTAATTTGTTTAAAAACCACTCCAACGATAGTAAAATTTGCTTTTCATTAAATAATACTCAATTCAGAATTCAGACGGCGTTTTTCTTTTCACCTCAAACTATGTTTTAGCTAAATTAAATATCTTATTTAAAGCTTTTAAGCATTTTTCTCTCATAATTTCCAAGTCAATATACAATTTTCTTAAGCCTTCAGCTTCTTGAACATAAGAGCAAGTACGTCCGACCCAGTCATGCATTTTATTTTTTTTACATTCCAGGTGATTCACGTAAAATCTGCCAACAAATTCAGAGCATGTACATATGTTGGAAATAGACAAGAAAAAATCCCCTCGGGAGGGGGGTAATTTTCCCCCCGCTTGCACAGAGGGGGCAATTTTATAAAAAAAATACATAAAATAGGAATACAATTATTAAAAAACAGCGGCAACACTTACAGTATTGTCTTTTGGAAAGCTTGAAGTCCATTCTAATGGTTTTAGAAAAAACTTTTATCAATAATTTTTTTTACCATCTTATTATTTAAAAAAAAAAGAATACCTTTAGATACTATAAGAAAAATTTTTGACAAGTGGGGCTTAAATTGTTTAAAAGGGACGCCCTGTTTCAGATTAATTCATGATTAACTTTCTTATCAATTTTATATAATTGATTGTTTTCGCTTTGAATTCTGACGCAAAACCATTTATATGTAAACGATTTGACGATTAAAGCATTTTTGCCGAGTAGACATTTAGCCAGTTTATATTTCTTAGATCCCAGTGGGCTCATAGGATTCTGAGATATAAACACCAATTTTTTGGATTCGCTTGCTCAATTATATTTTGTCGCCGTAAATTACATAAGAAGAAAAGAAAAAGGAGAGTTGATTTGACTTCTATTTGAGGAATCCTGTTTATATTTTAATCTCCAGCTCTGTCAAAGAACGGAGAAAAATTACTGAGCGCTCAAGAAATATAAACTGGCTAATTATTTTAGAGTTAAATCGATTCCGAAGTTTGACGTTTAGTCATGCTCTCTTTTAGAGATGTTGCTTAAATAAAAACCCTAATTCTCTCTGCTAAATTGACTGTAAGAAATGGGTTATTTTTCAAAAGTCCTGTTTGAAATTTGTATAAAATAGTTGTTTCCCCAGGAAATTATTTGTTTCTTAAAAAATTATGTGTATAGTATACACTGTATACGGAACAACCTTTTCAACAAGATTAAGAATTAAATGCTAGCACTTACATCATATTATTGTCTTTTTCATTCCTATTGTGCACTCTTAGGATTGTGTTCAATTCCCTCATCATATCGCTGCCTTTTCCTTCAAGCTCCGAAAGCATTTGTGAATCGTCCATTTTATGTAAAGCCGATCCGCTGCGACTCCTTATCGATGCTGACATCCTGCTAAGAGTCATTCGAATAAATTTATTAACTTTGTAGTATTTTCACATAAAAATAAAAAAAAAGAAAAAGATTTACTTATCAATAGAATCCATACTGCTATTGACATCAAAATCCATCATCAAGTCATCTGAACAGATGGACTCACAAGGTGATAGTGTGTCCAAGGATTCTGCTCGATTTAAAACTGCCTTTCGCAGTGACACCGGTGTCCTGAGACTGAGTTCAATGGCAGCTTGCAGAGCACTTCTTGCCTTCGATTGGCTCTTAAGCGATCGCATTGACCCAGTTTCCATCAAAGTTGGTGTATCTGTATGCGAATGGCCTATGTGTGCGCCTAGTTCAACACCTTCATTAGATTCATTGAATAGTAGTGCTGGTTGATCAGCAATCTCATCGTCAATCAGAAAGTCCCGACCACAGTCGGAGAGCGAAAGCGAATGTGAAGCATGCGTCGGAGTACCTGGAGAAAGTGGAGAACAAACCTCGAACTCAGGGGATATCTCATCGATGTCCTTTTCCTGGATCTCAAGATTGTTCTTCTTTTTCTGCCGCTTACAGACCACATCTTCTGACTCCGTGCTGCTGACCAAACTATCTGTGGGCGATGTCTCATCATCCAAAAGGAACTCAGATGCAACTGCTGCAGCCATTTCAGCGAATTTAGATTCTGTGATATTTGTAAGTAATATTGGTCTCTCGGGCTTGGTTTCACCTTCAGATTCGGAATCTTTCTGTGATTTCTCATCTGGCTGCAGCTCATTCTCTAGTTGCGGTCCAGATTCTGTGATGGATGCTTTAAATTAAATACAAATTAGATTAAAGTAGATAATCAGATTTTTCTATATAAGGAATCAAACTTACAAATGGAACTAATTGCAATGTCACTGATCATTGTAGGACTTATGTCCTCGGTTATTGGCAATATAGCATCTGTCTTTTCATTCTGATTATCCTTGCTTTCATCACTGCTACTTATGCTTAAACTACTGCAATCTTTTATGGCTAATGATTCTCCAGCATTACACCATGATGTCCTTGAGCTTCCAGGAGATGAATTTTTACTAAATGTATTTATGTCTTTGAATTGATGGTTCTGTTAGAAAAGATTAAAAAATATTCATTTGTTAGGAACGGGAGTTTAATTAGAAAATTAGAAAACTGTTAAATTTATCACATTATGAAATTTTTAAAATTTTGGACAAAATCTGTTTTTGCGAGTTTCGAACCAGAACCACAAGACCGTTTTTCTTAAAAATAGTGACATTGCCTATTCGGGCTACCTCGTTTCTTGAATTTTAATAGATGTCAGGTTGAGATTGCTATGTTAGATTTTTATCTCACGATAATTCTAATCAGGTTCCTTATCATAGTTATAGGGGCGAACTTTTTTTTATTCTTTTTTCATATGGCATGAAAATGCCACGGCGATTTTTAGGAAATAGATCTTTATATATTTGCAGTCCAGATATTTCGTGAGGCGTTTGAGCCCCAAAACCTCCTCTGAGTCCATGCATTGAAAAATTTAACCGGTAGATATATCTAAGGTGATTTTTTGTTGCCGTAACAATGCCATACAAATATATAATATTTTAAAATATCAGTTAGACTGTTATTATTTTGAAATATTTTTTAAAAATCCAAAAAACATTTTTTTTTATTTTGGTAGTTTTACTTAGAAGCTTTTGTGTGAGAAAATCATTGAAATCAGTTATACCGTGTTCAAGAAAATCGAAAATAAAAAAATGGTTCTTCGGGAAGTACTATTAATAACCATTTTTTTGCAAAATGGAATTTCTTTAAAGAAAAGTTGTGGAGCCGGTTTTGAGAAAAATATGATAGCATAAAATAGCTTAAAAAAATGTATGGCAGTACCATTATTATTAGTAAAAAAAAAAAGAAAACATTATGGGGAAATGAGCAAGGTTTAAAGAAAGTCGATCAAGCTATCTAGGCTGTAGCTCAACGGACAGATAGACAGACCAACTTTTTTGTCTTCTCTATCATCAGATTAACAAGTTTGATCAAAATCTAAGTTCGTTTTTTTTTTAAGGATAGTACGTAGACCTACCTTTAATAGATATAGCAAGTAAGAACGTATCTGATTTTAGGCTGTCTTTGTTTAATAATAAAATCATTTTCTTGCTTTTAAGTGGTTAAAAATGCTTATACGAAATATGACGTATGTACAAACAATCATGTTTTCCTTAATTGAATTGACGTATCTGCATTTTTTATATAAAAAAAAAAAAACGTAACTACAACACTAGTCAGCCAATTATGGAATTCGCAATACTGTATTCGCTACAAATCAAAGTGCAGTGATCCCTTTCTTTTAAACGACAGAGATAGATGAATAGAGATAACATAGAACGCAGTACCTACTGCCAGTCCAGTATTGGGAGTTTAATAATCGGCACGAATGTTCGTAGATCTGGAAAGGAAAATCATTTACTTGTAGATACGCCAGATATTCCTCACATGAAGTTAATCAAGTAGATTTCTATTAACAATAAATAATTGAGCTTTTGATAAAACAAAATTACCCAGTTTATATTTGCGAGATCTCATAGGACTCAGAGGGCTTAGATATATAAACAGGATTCCTCTAAGAAATTCCTCACTTTTTCCCTTAAAAACTGGGACTGAAATTTAATCGATTTGCTTGCTCAATTATTTCTTTTCGTAGTAAATTACATAAGAAGAAAAAAAAAGAGAGTTGGTTTTACTTCTATGTGATTAATTCTATATACGGTCACTCCCAAAAGTATTCGGAATTAATCTACAGGGTGTCCCAGACCTGAGTGGAAGTAATTTAGAGTGTGATTCTTGGGGTTATTCTAAGAAAAAAATTGTAGGGGGTGGAAGTTGTATCTCCCCTCCTCCAGGGGGGCAGTTTTGTGAAACATTGAATTTAAATGCAAAAAAAAAAAAAAAACATTAAAAATCAACGAAAACACATGTAATAATGTGCTATAATTTTTTGAAAGCTAATACTCCATTCTTGAATTTGGTTTTTAAATCAATTTGTTTAGGCGAACAGCTTTTGAGAAATTAAATTTCAAAGTCAAAATTAAAAAAAAAAATTGTGATTTTTTTTTTTTAAGTCGGTATTTTTCAAAATTTTAGGTAATAAAGTGCTTTTTTTGTGTTCAATATTCAATGCCCTCATTATTTTCTATTCCATTGCCGAAAACCAAATGTAAAAATCTTTCTTAGTTTTTGAGAAATTAAGAAAAAACAAAAGGTATTTTAACCAAAAAAGCCCAAAAAAGGGTTAAAGTATGGCTAATAAATTCATGAATAAATTCATTTTTTCGGACTGTTTTGGTAAAAGTAGCTTTTGTTTTTTCTTAATTTTTTAAAAACAAAGAAAGATTTTTTACATTTGGTTTTCGGTAATGAAATAAGATATAATGAGGGCATTGAATATTGACCAAAAAAAAAGCACTTAAATACGTAAAATTTTGAAACATATCGTTTTAAGAAAAAAAAAATCACAATTTTTTTTTTAATTTTGGCTTTGAAATTTAATTTTTCGAAAACTATTCGCTTAAAAAATTTGATTTGAAAACCAAATGCAAGAATGGAGTAAAAGCTTTCAAAAAAACTATAACACATTATTAGGTGTGTTTTTTTTTATTTTCAATCTTTTTTTTGCATTTAAAGTCAATTTTTCACAAAACTGCCCCCCTGCCTTAGGGAGGGGAGATACAACTTTCCCCCTGTATATCAAATCTATATAATGATTTTTCTTGCTCTGTTGAAATTACAAGAAAAGTGATGGCAGGTAGAATCTCGCGCTATTAAATTTTCTTGTTTCCCATATTAAAACGAGCATAAACAAGATGAATTAAAGAGGAATGTAGATAACAGAAAAACAGCAATAACAGAACAAAGAATAATAACAGAAAAAAAACTCATGCTTAAAAAAAAAACTTTTTATTCCGAATAATTTTGTGAGTGACTGTACATATATTTTATTTTCCTGCTCTGTCAAAAAACCTGTTTTTTCTTTTTTTTTATTAATATTTTATATAACAAAATTTATGAAATACTTCTTAGGAAAAATATCATGCTGGTTTTAAATATAAAATAAAGTAAAGATAAAAATAAAAATAAGAAGAAAAAAAAGCAAATAATAGAAAATTATTTTTGTTTATGTTTTGTGGACTAAAGGTCGAAAAAAACTTTTAATTTGAAGTACCTAAAGATAAAAACTTAACTGAAAAAAATACATCAAGCCGTTACTGAGATACAAAATTAAAAAAAAAAAAATTAAATTTTTGTATTCAAAAAAATTTTTCTTAATCCAATACATGGCTATTATTTAAACTATTTAAAGTTTTGGGAAGTACTGTTTTTTTTTTAATATGGATATCTAGTATCATTTTAAACTTAAAGAAGTTTCTATAGATAAATTTTAATTTTAATTTGTTTATCTGAAGAGGAGAAATTTCAAAGTCAACCAAAATTAGTTGCATGGTAGGTTAATAACGGCACTATGTCAATTTTCGTGACATTAAAATGGGGTTGGCTACGAATTCTCGCAAATCAAAATCTCGCATTCGAAATCTCGCATAATGAAATCTCGCAATTACAAAATCTCGCTTTTCATAATCACGCAATTACATAATCCCGCTTTTCATAATCTCGCAATAACGAAATCCCGCAAACTAAAATCCCGCATATCAAAATCTCGCAAAATTGAATTGCGTTGCAACAAATACATTTTTTTAATCAAGAAAATGTATTTGTAGCAATGCAATTCAATTTTGCGAGATATCCTACTTACTGCAAAATATATAATCCAGTGTCTGGGTACTTTTAGATCACACTTTTATTTATTAATTTGAGCTTTTGATTTTTCAATATTATTGTTTTCAAAAGAACAAGAAAGAGAGAGAACATAGAGATGGTATATCCAGTTATAAAGTGTCATGTGCAAATCGCATTACTCGCATTTGGCCTTGAACTAGAAAATACTTTTAGTTCCATTATAAAGGCGTAAAAGACAACCAAAATGATTATAGAGGTTATTAACAATAATAAAGGATGCACAAATTTTTGTATTGACGGGTATAGTTATTAATCGGAAAGAAAAATTATCCAAACTGCTCTTGGGTAGGTATATTCTAAAAAAAAAAAACAATTTTTTCTAATAGCCGTGTGCGATTCGTTGCTGTGAAATTTGAAGTTGCGAGATTTTGATTTGCGAGATTTTAAATTGCGAGATTTTGGTTGAAATTTGCGAGATTTTTAGGTTCAAGATGTAAATGCGAGATTGTAAAAAGCGAGATTTTGTAATTGCGAGATTATGGAGAACAAGATTTTTAATTTGCGAGATTTCGTTATTCGAGATTTTTAAAAAAAATGCGAGATTTGGTTATTCGAGATTTTGGTTTGCGGGATATCGTAGCGCTCCCATTAAAATGTAGGTACCTACATTATGAACATTAGGATGGCCGTTCAAAAAAGGTCATCTTGGATGGGTCTAAATCCATTTCTAAAAGAAAATAAAAATTTCCTAGTCTTTTCAGATTTGGATGATGGCCGTTCAAAAAAGGACATCTTGGATGGGCCTAAATCGGCTCTAAATGAAGAAAATAAAATTTCCTAGTCTTTTCAGATTTTTTTTTTCATCCCCTATAATAGCTGGTAGGGGTTAATAATTTAATTGCCTCTTTTGCATACTAGGTTAGTCGCGTGAAATCTGCCAAAAAAACTCCGGTTAAAAGTAGAAAAGGAAAAAATCCAACTATAGGGAGGTAATATATATATTTCCTCGCTTGGGCAGGAGGGGAAATTTTATATACATATGTATATACACTAGGGTGGTCGTTAAAAAAAAGGTCACCCCGGATGGGCCCAAATCGGCTCTAAATGAAGAAAAAAAAAATCCCTAATTTTTTCAGATTTTTATTTTCATCCCCTATAGTCGCTGTAGGGGTGAATTTAATTTCCCCTTTTTTTTGCATTCTAGAAAATTCGCGTAAAATCTGCCAAAATATTCAGAGTATGTAGGTGGGAACTAGACAAGAAAAAAATCCTATGGGAGGGGGGTAATATCTCACCCTGCTTGGACAGGAGGGGCAATTTAATAAAATATTTGCACCAAATAGACACAAATTAATTAAAAAACAACGGCAATACTTACAGTAATGTTTTGTAGCTTTTTGAAAAGCCAGAAGTCCATTCTTACGGCTTGTTTTTAAATTAAGTTATTTTGATGGACAGTTTTGGCAAAAAATTGTTTCAAACTCAAAATTTTGAAGAAAAATTACTTGGTTTGTTTTTAAATTATAGGTTTGAAAACAAATTTTGCTGAAATTGTTTATTCAAAGAAATTTATTTTATAATCAACTGTTAAAATGGACTTCTGGCTTTCCAAAAAGGTACAAAACATTATTGCAAGTGCTGCCGTTGTTTTTAAATTAATTTTTTTCTATTTTATGCAATCATTTTATTAAATATTACCCCCCTCTTTTAGAATTTTTTTCTTGTCTACTTCTCACCTACATGCTATGAATTTTTCGGCAGATTTTACGTGAATTTCCAAAAAAAAGGGGAAATTTAATTTACCCCTACAGCGACTAAAGGGGATGAAAATAAAAATCTGAAAAAATTAGGGATTTTTTTTTCTTCATTTAGAGCTGATTTAGGCCCATCCAAATGTTAAAACACAAAAAAACCCATTATAACGACCACCCTAATGTACACATAAGAAAGAAAAAAAATATATTTAAAAACAACGGCCACACAAACAGTATTATTTTTTTAGCTTTTTAGAAAGCCCATTCTAATTGTTTTGTTTTTTTTTCATAAAATTTTTTGTTAAACACTTTTGACAAAAAAAGTGTTTTAAACTCAAAAATTTGAAGAAAGCTAAAAAACAAATACAAAAACTTTTTTTCTAACTGCAATTAAGTATTTATTTGGCTTTAATAGTTTATAATGCTTCTACTAACTTTTATGCGAATGCTGAGACCATATGGTTTAATGTCTTCTAGTTTTTGAGAAAATGGTTAAATAGATACAGTATTTATTTTTGTAATTTGTATTTTTCAAAATTTTATGTTTGTTAAACAATTTTAGCTGAAACTGTTTATTAAAAGAACTTTGTTTGAAGATAAACCATACAAAATAGACTTCTGGCTTTCCAAAAAGCAACGAAATAATACAATAATGTTGCCGTTGTTATTTAATTTATTTGTTTCTATTTAAAGTATTTTTTTTTTATTTTTTGTATTTATTTCTCCAAGTGGTGAGATATATGTATATACAGGGTGTCCCGGACCTGAGTGGAAGTATTTCAGGGGGTGGTTCTTTGGGTTATTCTAAGAAAAAAATTGTATGGGGGGAAAGTTGTATATCCCCTCCCTGAGGCAGGGAGGGGCAGTTTCTGAAACATTGACTTCAAATGCAAAAAAAAACATTAAAAATCAAGAGAAATACATTTAATAATGTGCTATAATTTTTTTGAAAGCTAATACTCCTCTCTTGTATTTGGTTTTTAAATAAAGTTGTTTGAGCGAATAGTTTTTGAGAAATGAAATTTCAAAATCAAAATTTAGAAAAAAAAATGGCAATTTTTTTTTCTTAAGACGATATTTTTCAAAATTTTACGTTATTAAGGGCAATTTTTGTGTTCAATATTCAATGTCTTCATTATTTTTTAGTCCATTACCGAAAACCAAATGTAAAAATCTCTCTTAGTTTTTGAGAAATTAAGAAAAAACAAAAGGTACTTTTACCAAAAAAGCCCGAAAAAGGGTTAAATTATGGAAAATTCATGAATAAATTCATTTTTTCGGGCTTATTCGGGAAAAGTACCTTTTGTTTTTTCTTAATTTCTCAAAAACTAAGAAAGATTTTTACATTTGGTTTTCGTTTATGGACTAAAAAATAATGAGGGCATTGAATATTGAACACAAAAAATGCCCTTAATTACGTAAAATTTTGAAAAATATCGACTTAAGAAAAAAAAATTGAATTTTTTTTCTAAATTTTGACTTTGAAATTTAATTTTTCAAAAACTATTCGCTTAAACAACTTGATTTAAAAACCAAATACAAGAATGGAGTATTAGCTTTCAAAAAAATTATAGCACATTATTAAATGTGTTTCCGTTGATTTTTAATGTTTTTTTTTTGCATTTGAAGTCATTGTTTCAGAAACTGCCCCTCCCTGCCTCAGGGAGAGGAGATACAACTTTCCCCCCATACAATTTTTTTCTTAGAATAACCCAAAGAACCACCCCCTGAAATACTTCCACTCAGGTCCGGGACACCCTGTATAACCCCCTCCCATAGGATTTGTTTTCTTTTTAAAGGTGGGTCCACACTATGCCGATCAACATTGTTGGTTAACATTGTCGATCAACATGCTACTGTGTACGTGAAAAATTTTCATAGCAAACATTTGTGTGGTTTGGAATTTTCTGATCGATGTGTCAGGATGCAACCGAAGGGTTCAGGGTTCGAATCCTGGTGGTACCCAACTTTTTTTTATTTTTTCTTGTGAATAATTAAGTTAAAACGATTTTATTAACATTAAATATTTATTCACAAGAAAGATTGCATTTTTCATCTAGTAAAAATGTGATTAATAACGCACAAAACCAATAATTATGTTCATGAAATTAAAACCCTACAAATGTTTTTAATAAAATGAAATTTGTTGAACAACTTTGTCGATTGCTATCCATTTGAATCGGGTTACGTTCGGGTCAACAAATGTTGAATGGCTTTATCGATCAACACGTCTACACTTACTCAACACTGTTGATCAACGATGTTGATCTACACAATTCGACATAATGTGGACGCGGCTTAACTGAATTTTTTGGCAGATTCTACGCAAAACCTAGATATCAAAACATAAATGGACAGTTAAGTTAATGCCTACAGCGACTTAAGAGGATGAAAATAAAAATCTTAAAAAAGTGTGGATTTTGTTTAATTTGGAGCTAGTTTAGGCACATTCAATTCAATTCAATTTTCAATTTCAATTTACTATTATAAGAAACAAAAATGGTACATTCAATCACAAAATCTCAACAAAAAAAACATAACAGCCACTCTAGTGTTTCTACATACACACAAAAATCTATAACGTATCCACCTCACCGAAAAAAATAATAAATATTTGTTAGGCCTTAATTATAGTAATATTTTGTCTTTTAATAATTGTGAATAACCGTGTATGAATAATATGATTTTGTTAATGGCTTTTAAATTGGATTAAAGATGTAGGTAGGATGGTTTTGGTCCTTTAGGAAAAAATCATGTCAAGGGATCGACCCACGGACACAAATTTTTTAAAAATCGACCCAGTTATTAAGGCTGTAGCTGAACAGATCTACAGTAAGTTCTGTTTTTTTTTAAATGTTCCCTCTTTCGTTTTCGTTTCCAAGCGTAATTTTGCCCCACCTTATAAAACCTCACAAAAAAAATCTTGAATGTTAAAATCTCGCATTCAAGAAAAAAATTTATTTATCAAGTAAGAAATTTAGATATTAGCATTCCAATACGTTATTTGGATATGCTAAAATATTTGTTTTGTACTAGCAAGATTTTTTTCTTTGAGAGTGAAATTAAAGTAGTATGAGATTAAGGTAATCCGAATTTTTCAAATGAGAGACTTTTAAAATTCAAAATTTCTTCATTCGTGATGTGTGACATTTTATTATTATCACTTCGGTGAGTTTGCATGGAATTTCTCCATTGCGTTTAATAAAATAACAGCATTTGCTGAGGAATTAAATTAATTGAGCAATTATTTAAATTTCGAACATCCATTAAAAACAGAGAGTGCTTTTTAACGTTTTTTTCCAACTGTCAACTATCAAAATTTTAAGCCTGATGTAAGATTTAAATAATGCAAGCAGACAAAATAAGAACTACAGAGGCATATCCCTGCTTAATGTGAGCGTCTAAAACCTTTCTGCAACACTATGATCGGCACGTACCAGTGTGGCTTCAGGCCAGGCAGATCAACGATAGACCAAATCTTCACATTGAGGCAAATCCTGGAAAAGACCAACGAATTTCAAGTCGAGACCCACCACCTATTCATCGACTTTAAAGCCGCATATGATAGCATAAGTCACCAAGAGCTTCTATTGGCGTTGTCGGAACTCGGGATCCCGAAAAAACTGATCCAGCTATGCCGCATGACGCTACAAAATACGCGGTGCAACGTGCAAGTGGGTAACAGCTCATCCAAGTTATTCCAGACGTGTACAGGGTTCAGACAAGGAGATGCGCTATCATGTGATTTCTTCAACTTAGTCCTGGAGCAGATAGTGCGCAAGAGTGGTGTTAACATGGAAGGCACTATCTTCAACAGGTCTTCTCAACTGCTTGGCTATGCGGACGACATCGACATCATCGGCCGCTCAAAGAGAGCTGTACTTGAAGCATTCACAGCTATTGATGAACAGGCGAAACGCGTTGGTCTTGAAGTGAATGAGGACAAAACAAAGTATATGCTATCAACAAACAAAGCCTCATCTGTCCATCGCCTAGGACAAAACGTCACTGTTGGTAGCAGTAATTTCGAGGTAGTCAAGGAGTTCACCTACCTCGAAACGAACATCAATTCCACGAACGACACCTTAGTGGAAATCTGACGAAGAATTACCCTAGCGAACCGCTGCTACTTCGGTTTGGCCAAACAAATGGGTTCAAAACTCCTTTCTCGAAACACAAAGTGCACGCTACACAAAACGCTAATTTTACCAGTTCTACTCTACGGCGCCGAGTGCTGGACGATAAGTAAAAAAGGGGAATTGATACTGGGCACTTTCGAGAGAAAAATTCTTCGGCGGATATTTGGTCCTATATGCGAAGAGGGCGATTGGAGGAGAAGATTCAATCTTGAACTGTACGAGCTGTACCAAGATGTGGATGTAGTCCAAAGAGCCAAAACACGTCGACTACACTGGCTCGGTCGCATCGAGCGAATGGACAACAACGCTCCAGCCAAGAAAATCTTCGAATCCCAGCCCCCAGGTTCGAGACGACCAGGAACACCGAACCTCCGCTATAGGGACCAGGCGGTCACAGACGCAAGAGCGCTTGGTCTCGACGACTGGAGGGAGCGTGCGAGGGACCGCAACCGATGGAAGACCTCAATATCTCAGGCAGAGACCCTTCATGGATCGGGAGCCGGATAAGTAAGTAAGTAAGTAAGTAGTAAGCAGACAAAATATCAACATTATTAAAAATATTACCTTAGATTATTTTTAGTTTTTCGTGTTTTTAAGTAGTTGACCTAAAATTTGATTGGCAATTTTCAGCCGTCAAAATTTCAAGTACAAAGAGTTTTAAAAACTAGTACTAAATTTCGTTCGTATCCCTTGGGAAAACTTTGGGCTGTATTCTTAAAAATTTTGTACAAATCTTTATTGGAGTCATTTTTATATGAAAGTATACATTCAGGCACATTAAAGGACATTTCAAATATACTTGACTCAGTTTCGACAATACAATTTTTTTAAATTTTTGACTATTTTCTGACCTAAATTGTGAAGCTCCTGTTTGAAATAGAAAAACATAGCTAGGTACAACGTATAACCAATGAAATCAGCATCCCCAAATCGTTAAGGGCCAGTTTTTCAGTGCGAGATCATCCTAGTCTCGGGGTTAAACCGAAGTTAACTCCAAAAACGTGTTTTTCAGTCAATTGAAATCGAAAGTTAACTCCGAGTTAACTCGTCTAATTTGGTGAGTTAACTCAGGCACCAAATTGAGGGTCTTTTTAGTTGGGGCGCCATCTCGATTTAGATATTGAAAGTTATTGCCTGTGCAATTCGTTGTGGCGCCATCTCTATTCCTATGCGTAAAAGGCGTAGAAGGGTGATATCCATAGTATCGCACATCGTTGGCCTCAGGATTTTAACAGCTGAAAGACTCGGGAGATGGCGCCATAACGAAATTGTACAGACAAAAACTTTCCTTGTTGAAATCGAGATAGCGCCACAACTGAAATTTGGTCCCTGAGTTAACTCACCAAATTAGACGAGTTAACTCAAAGTTAACTTAGGACTTCAATTGACTGAAAAACACGTTTATGGAGTTAACTCCGGTTTAACCCCGAGACTAGGATGATCTCGCACTGAAAAACTGGCCCTAAGTGTACCAAATTTCAATAAATTTGTATTAAGAATTGGCGTGGAACATTTTTTTTGTCGCCAAAATTCAACAAACGTCCCACATGCAATCAAGCTAAAATTAAGCAGTTTGTTAAACTTACAGTTTTTGATCAAACGAGCCGTGACACGTCACTATGCATAGTGTCATTGTGCCGGTTAGGATGAGAAATAAAATGATGTGTAAAAAAAATGTCCAAGGGGTTGATCAATTATTTTTTAAAGTTAAAAACTCGCGCAAAGTGATCCTGAGACCAAATAAGTAAGCATATACATAAGTAGATGAATTTTAGTAAAATTACCAGGCTGGTATAGGCATGGTTAATGAAGTACCTATACACCTTTTCAAGAATTTTCCCTAGGTCCACCGCAAAGCAAACGAGTACAAAAGGTCCTTCAAAATCTTGGTAGAACTATGTACATCTTGCCCCAACATAATAAAGCACATTGACTAACCTTCTGATTGAAAAAAAAGACTTCGACCGTGAGCAAAAGAACAAAAAAGAGCAAATTCAGAAGGATCCTTACGTTTAAGAATTAATGAAATTAACATTTTTTTAACTCTAATTGAATTTCATAAATAAAACTCTTCAAATCAGTTTTCCTCATAAACGCTTGAGACCTTAAACAAAATTACACTTACTTTGGCACACTTTTCGGAAGTGGATCGGTCCAAAAATAGTTTCTCCTCCTCCAGACCTTCACTGTCTGACGTATTCTTAATAGTTTTTTGATGCTGTCCAGTATCAGCTGAATCTAAATAATGGCAACAGAAAAAAAAAAGAAAAACACTTGAGAAATCAATCTATAAAACAATAATTCAAGAACCAACCTTGTTCATCTGTCGAACCAGTCGAACGGAAGAACGCTTCTCTAGTTAAAACGGTATTCGAACGAATCAATCCACTCAGTGGCACTGTCTGATTATCCGATGAGAATGCACTGGGTAGCTTAGGCAATGCCAATGGCTCAACGGCGCTATCACTGGATAGAGGATCTTCCAGATCGCGCACCTCAAACTTGTGTCTTCCACTCATGACCATTTGCAAATTCCGAGGGCGACTTCGGTTCCTCCTGGGCGAACCCGGTTGGGCTGGTTGCGGCTCAGTCAAAGTGGTATCCAAACTAGCTATTCCCGAATCAGCGGAAATCTCTCGACTGCCTTGGAATCCCTTGCGATTATTATTGGCCATCTGTTTGGCGGTCTTTTGATCCATCGGAGGAGCTGACGCTGCTGCTGTTGATGCTACTGCTGTTGTGGAAGATGACGCTCCTGTTGTTGTTGACGCCGAAGACGACGAAGAAGGAGCCAATCGGATTGGCACTGGATATTCCGGCTTTGGGAGACTTGTTGTCTGCAGAGTGAACTTTGAAAACGTAGCCGATGGTGGACGAGGTGTTGGTCGGACACTATAAATTCAAAATCGATTTGAGTGGTTTCGATAAGAAGAAGCGAGGCGATATACACAGAGATCACATCCGAGATACTTACATAACATTTGTGTGCATTCCAGTGTTGACGAACGTATACTGAGGTGGATTCACCAAGCATGGTGTCGGCCTGTGTGCCTGCTGATGCTGCTGTTGATGCTGCTGCTGCTGGTGCTGATGGGGCTGTTGCTGCAGAAACTGCAGCCGGCTCCGCTGATACTCATTACTATGGTAGTTGAGTGATTTCTGAGTTATTTTGGGAGCATTCGGCTGATGTCTTGATTCATCGAATTGTTGTTGCCGATCGAGATTCAATAGATTCGGTGTCATTGCACGCCCAGAATGTGCGCTCTTCGATCTGCGTTTGACTGTGTATAGCAGAGGTGACAGATGCAGGAGGTAGACACAAATAAAAATTCAAAGAGAACAAATCAATTTAAGGAATAAAAATAGATGCACACCCTACCTAGTACCAACACGCAATATCACAGGTTGGTGTAGGTATCGTATATGGTGTGGTAGGAAGGAGGCAGGAACGAGTGGTAGTGGCAATTAAAAAAAAAAAAACAACTATGAAGGTACACTTACTTGTGGAATTAATGTTATTGTTGTTGATGTTGTTGTTATAGTTGCCGGCATGGCTGTAATTATTGTTGTCAACGTTATCTTGAAAATCGCTCTGGTACCTGGGAGTGATTCCTGTCGAAGCTGGTCGCACTGTATTGGTGCCTTTGAAGCCAAAGCGATTGCTCCGGTTGATGGCACCGGTACCACCACTATTGCTCAGGATGGAACGTCCAACGACAACGGTGTTATCGATGGGCACTCCTTGAGTTGTTGCTGATGGAATTGTCTGATGTTGATTCTTTCCCGCACCCACTTTCTCAAAGGTTACCATTGGGGTTGTTGTAGTAGTTGTTGTTGTTAGTGGTGTTGGTGCTGATATTGTCGTAGTTGATTCTAAAAATATTTCAAAAAAAGGAAAGAATTTATGAGAATCTTTCAAGGTGGCAGGAGACTATACAAGCTGTTTGTTTGTTAAATTGATGAGGGTAGGTAAAGGTACTTTGAAGATAACATAATGGAACTCTAGAGTAATTGACTACAGTGTGTTTTGAAGAAACTTAAATAGAAACTACTTCCATCTAGCGAAATTTTCATGTCGACGGACAGAGGGCAGGAAGAGCAATTTCTTAAATAAATATGTACTTAAAGCAGAAAAAAATAATGTTTGCAAACAACGGCAACGCTTCCAATATAGACTACAAGAGTACTGGGTGGTACCTTCTTTTAAAACCAAAAGATTGTTTTTTTTTTATTGTATTTCCAGGTTATGAAATCCAAAATTACTTTTTCGACAAATACGCGCGTTTAAGAGAGAAAAACGAAAATCGGTGTTTTTTAAGTTTTTACCAATTTTAGAAATATATGTGTAAACTAATTGACGGAAGACACGCCTCTAACATCTTAGACGTGCGAACTTTTAGAGGGACAATCGTCGACCCTAACCATTTCTTAGTTGCGGCAAGGTTTAGAACTCGACTGTCAATTGAAAAGAAGCTACTCACCACCCTAAAAATAGAATTTCGACATTATGGTCACCTTAACATTACTGAAGTCCCCAGAGCCTACAGTGAGCATCCCTATAGTACCTCGTTGGCATAATGGTTAGTGCGTTGGACTGTCGTGCCGAAGGTCTAGGTTCAATTCCCAGCCGCTGCCACCTAATAACAAAAATGTATTTTCCGAGGTACTACTGCCTCTTGCGAGGAAATGAGAAGAGGTATAGACTTAGCTATACAAACATCTCAAGAACGACAAGGCCGCCGGATCTCATAGTTTATCAGCTGAGTTCTGCAAGCACGAAGGGAATGTGTTGAAACTTGAAAGTGTGCATGCACCAACTCATCACCCAAGTTTTTGGGTGGAGGGAAGCATGCCTGATGACTGGTTTATCAGCTCCATATCTCCCTATTAAAAAAAAGGTGATCCTAGGTCATACAAGAACTATCGAGGAATAGCCCTGATACCGTCGCACACAAGATCCAACCAATTTCAAGTCGAGACTCACCATCTAATTATGGACTTCAAATTCGCATATGATAGCATTCATCGTCAGGAGGTCATGATTTCAATGGCTGAGCTTAGGATCCCGGGAAAACTGGATGCAGTTGTGTTACTTGACATTGGAAAAACGCGATATAAAGTGCAACTATAGGGTAAAGCTCTTCCGAACCATTCCAAACATGCACAGGGTTTCGGCAAGAAGATGCGCCATATTTGATTTATTCAATCTTATTCTTTAGCAAATTGTGCTCAGCCCAGGACAGACGTTAACACTGAAGGCACTTTTTTCAACAAATCTGTCTAATTTCTATGGTATGCCAATATATAGATATAGATATCGACATTATCGGCCCCATCCGATAGACCGTTATGGAGGCTTTCATGGCGATTGAGGAAAACTTGTTGGTCCTCAAATTAACGAGCACAAGACCCAATTCATTCTATCAAGCAACAACCAATAAAAGATCTCTCAGTCTCAACCGCCTAGGCCAAACCGTCACTTTTGATAGCAACAACTTCGAAGTAGTCAAGGATTTCATCTACCTCGGAGTAAATGTCAATACCACAAATAACATCTTATTGGAGACCGGACTAAGAATTACCCTAGTGAACCGGTACTACTTCGGCTTGGCACACCAGATGGGTTCAAAACTCCTCACGAAAAAAACGAAGTTCACCGTCTATAATAATACCCTTTATTCTGCCAGTCCTGCTTTATGGAACCGAGTTGCCGAGCTGACTCACTCTGTATAACGCTCAAAATATTTTGAACATGAAATGTTGCGGAAACTCTTCTAGATGCCAAACGCGTCTTGGGAAATAATATTCGATGTCTCAAAAGATAGATGTTTAGTAGACGCACCATGGGGTAAAATCTCAGTGTCATCACTTTTCGGGAAAATACTTTTTTTTTATATCAAAGGGTGGGACTATTTTGGAAATGTTTAATATTTTGAACGCTTTAGATACCAAATGGGTGTTGGGAAAATAACGGTTGTTGTTTTTAAAGATAGGTGAAGTTCCTGAAATGCTACCAGATGCCAAACGCGATGTCTTAGAAGATAGATATCTCAAAAGATAAATGTTGAGTAGACGCACCTTCAGGTAAGATCTTAGTGTTGCCATTTTTCAAGAAAGTACTGTTTTGTATGTCAACGGGTGCGACCTTCACTTTTTTGGTTTTACATTTTAAATTTTGAACGTAAAAAAGTTGCGGAAACACCTCCAGATACCAAATTCGTGTTAGGAAAGTAGCAAATTGATGTCTAAAAAGATAGGTGTTGAGAAGACGCACCTTCTAAATAAATTTCAGTGTAGCCACTTTTCGAGAACATACTTTTTTTGATGTCAAAGATTGGGCTCGCCACTTTTTTGGTAATTTCAAATATTTTAAACATGAAAAAAGTTTCGAAAACGCTTCCAGATGCCAAGCAATATTTTAAAAAAAAATATTTGTAAGTAAATAATATGCAATATTATTTCGTAAATATTGGATGTCAAAGTGTTTGTTTTATTTATTAATTTAAAACGGGCTCTATAGGCTCGTAAGATAGCTATACCTACTTTAAAATCTGAAAAAATCGTATTGAGTTATTTGAAATAGCAACCCTCTCGATGAAACACCCTTTAGATACCATAAAAAAAATGTCTGCTATTTTGATAGACATTCTCAGAAAACTGCATGAAAAAATACCAAACAATAAAAAGGGAAAATTTCTTTCCAAACACACTGTACACTAAAAATAAAAGTCTTATGCTACATTTCCACCTAACGCTAATCTGAGATTTAATAAGATTTACCTCAAATCTTCTTTAAATCTTGAAGATTTACCATACAAATATATTTCGTTAATCTTGGAGATTAGAAATTAATCTTATTAAATCTTCCTAGAACAAATAGTTTTACAAATCGAACTAACCTATTTTAACATGGTGCTGAACGATTCATTCGAGACTCGATTCAGTTCTTCATTGTTTTACACGAATAAAACATTCTGTCTCTTTCGCACTTCATACGAAAAATTGAAGCGCCATTTGCATTTTTGAAAGTTATGTCAGATTTAATCTTTTTTAAATCTTTTTGTGCGGTGGAAACACCAAAAAGATTTATTTAATCTAAACTGAGATAAACCTTAGGTGGAAACATAGCATTAGAGATAGTGTTATCGTATGGCAATCAGTTTCCGTCACATCGACATGCAATTCTTACATTATTATTAGCGTCTGACAAAATTTGAAAGGACCTCACTACAACCATAGCCACGACATTACTCGCACAAAACCAGCAGCGAGGTAGAAGTTGCATGTACAAAAACATTAGCAGATACTTAAAGCTTACCGGCAATAGCTAGCGGCAAAATAAAATATAGCTTTAATTCCCAAAACTCACCTGTATTTCCATTTTTATCATTTTTCTGTGAATTTGCGGTTGTTGTTGCTGTCTTAATATTTTCCACCACCTCTATGGTATTTGTTATCACAGTATCGAAATTGTGTTTTTGTTTTGTCTTTTCATCGCAATGTTGAGTTAAATTGTTCTCAAGCATTTCTTTCTGTTTTTGAAGATTCTTAGATTTCTTTGGTGTGGTATGGAGCTTCTTGCGGAAACCAAATGACATGGCCGTGCCCTTAGTTTCCGGGCCACCGGCCTTTTTTGAGCTTTTCTTACTTTCTGATTGACCCTGGAAAAAAAAAATACAAAAATAGATTGTTGTTATTGGTTCGTTTTATCATTTAAGTAAGTATACTCGTATGAATGTATAAAAAAAAATAAGAGCACTAACTTTTGTGGTAGATAATAAAATGAGAATATATTGTTAAGAAACTAATAAGAAGAATAGTTTTTTCAAATGATGTTGAAGTGTTGTTGATGGAAACACAAGGAAGTGCGTGTCAGCACGATACTTTTCAAATGTTGTTCATGGTAGCATTTAATTACGATGTGCTTTCATTTTTATTATTTCTATTTATTAAAGGAAGTGCTCTGCGGCACACATTAATAATTATGTCTGCAGAAGTTATGACAAGTTTAATATTCGTGCATATATCTGTATCGACTAAAGGCAAATTAGACAGAATTATTTAACCATAATGTTGGTCTAGGTAGGTGAAAATGCCAAAACTCGATAAATATGAGAAACAGAAACATTCTATGGCGGTGTTCGGACAAACTTCAGGCGACTCATTTTGACGCCTACTTTTTCTTATCCCACTTTTATTTTTTGGTAGGAAAGAGATGGCCAGGTGAGGCAGGAATTTTCAAAAAAATTAAAAACTTCTAGCTGGCTTGGGAATCTCTCTTTTTCCAATAGAGAATGAGATAAAAAAAGTAACGTTAAAATGAGTCACCTCACGTACGTGAATCGCCACCGTCCAGGATAAGTGTCTATCTTTTAGCACTGATGAATTCGTTTTTGAACAATTTAAACTATTCTGACCAGCGTGTTCAAGCGATTTATTAATTTTACTTTGAAATTATGAACCTCCCAGCACCTTCACTGTTGATTAGCTAGATTTAGTTTTACTATGTTATTATAATGAACAAAAAAAAAACAAGATATACAGCTTGATCGTTTGATAATGAAAAGCCTCAGCAAAGAGAGATGAAATTCTTTGAATTGCAGCAATATTTCCCGAGCTGAGACTGAGAGTGTGTTCATTTCCATTTCGAAACGATCTTAGGAATAATGGCTATCCAATAGCTAGCACCACTTTGCACGGTTTTTTAATTTACCCGAAATTAATTTTGGAATGGACGTCAACGCACCCGTTTACTCTCAGCAGAAAGGCCGATACTAAGGTCAAAAAAGATCTGTGTTTATATTTAGCTCAGAGAGCTCAACTTGTGTTTATTTTTTCTATCAGACCTAAGAGCTCGGAAAAAATACCGAAGGGATTTTACTGTTTTTTTCCACTCATTTTATATCGGCGCATTCAACACATCAAACTTCAGTTCAGATTTTAGAATTTTTCGAGTTTTTGATTGACCAGCATTCGCGAGATGAAAATTAAAAGTCAGTAGTTAATTTTGGTGCGTTGAATGCACCGATTAACTTTATCAAATCGAATGACAGTTCAGTGCTTATATTTGTTTTAAAATTACAGTCAAACTTCCTTATAACGAACTTCCCTATAACGAATATTTTTATATTGCGAACTGCCACTCTGTCCCCGTCCCCTAAACAAATATTCTGTACAAATGTGTCTCCATATAACGAATTTCTCTATAGTGAAATTCTCTTTATAGAGAAATAATTCTTGGAGCCCATCATCATTTCTATTTCTTTATAACGAAATTTCTATACAAAATTTGTATGAAATTTCTCGCTCCTAAAAAAAAGTTACGAAACAAAGTTTTTTTTACAACTTTCTGCAAATAAAATCATTTTGGTATAAGGGAATTCCCAATTTTGTACAAGATCTTTGCTGGTAAGTGCGCCGCTCTACCTACTTAGATAGAATAGGAAATGTGTGGTAACAATTCAAAAATTGAATTCGTAATTTTCACCAAACGTCAGTGTCGCTAATCTTTTTGAAAACTTGGTGAAAACGAACGGTTGTTGTTTTCACCAATTTTTACGAGGGCTTTCAATAAACGACTTTTGTCGAAATCGATCATCAAAAAAAATAATTTTGATGTTGAAAATCTTAATTACCTACAGTGAACGAAATTTCACGTTGTGAACTGTTAACGAAAAATTTGGTAAGAAAGATTAGTCGTAATCGTAAGCAAAGACACTCGTAATAACAGCCCAAGTTCCCAAGAGGGAATAGTTCCTGCGTTATGCGTTATATCTTTCACTTTCATTAAAATTGTACTAAAAAAAAATTGTACATTTATAAAAATAAAAAAATGTTTGTTGTTCATCATTTACATAAACATACATTACCTGAGTATCTGATGTGAAAAAATAATATTTTCAATAATTTAAGAAATTTTCCTTAAAGCGAATTTTGCCTTAAACTTCTCTATAACGAACCAATTTTTTGGCCCCTTGAGGGTTCGTTATAAAGAAGTTTGACTGTATATCTAAGGGCTTTGATCATAATCTGCTCAGAGCTAATAGTCTAATGCTATGTTTCCACCAAAGGCTTATCTCAGATTAGATTAAATAAATCTTTTTGGTGTTTCCACCGCACAAAAAAATTTAAGAAAGATTAAATCACAACAAAAACATAAATGTTAAAAAAGGAGCCAAGTTCTTATGTGCACAAGAAACCTGTGCGTAAAAAGTCAGTCAAAAAAAGTAATGAGATCTAAAATATATGCCAAGTTTTAAGTTCATGAAGTTTAATATCAAATATCTTAAGAAGAGTAATATCGAAACAATTCCAAATCATGACAGAAATTTGGTAATTAATGATTACTGATTAAAATTTGGTGGGTTCGCTGGTTAAGTTTTCATACATTTTAAATTTGTGATTAAGTAAGTATTTAAGAGAAAACTTGCCAAGTTAATCCACCAAATTTTAATCAGTAATCATTAATTACCAAATTTCTGTCATGATTTGGAATTGTTTCGATAATACTCTTCTTAATATATTTGATATTAAACTTCATGAACTTAAAACTTGGCATATATTTTAGATCTCATTACTTTTTTTGGCTGACTTTTTACGCACGGGTTTCTTGTACATATTAGAACTTGGTTCTTTTTTTTTAACATTTATGTTTTTGTTGTGATTTCACTCCTTTTTGCAAAGATTTAATTTGCCAGGTAAAAATCAATCCAAACCGCTCTACAAAGTTTAATAATTCTACGACACCCGAAAGTGCTCCATATAAATAATAGCAATTCTGATAAAGACGCCCCCTGAATGGAAAATTCCAATTTTTCGATTTTTTTCTTTCAAAGTACTTCAAGCCTACTGACATACCAATTTTCATCGTTCTACAACAATCGGAAGTACATTATATAATTGATAACAATTTTTAAAAAGTGGGTAGATGCCACGCCCCATGAGCTGAAAATCATACATTTCTTAATTTTATCTTTGTATGCACGTAGGGTTCCCAACTTTCATAGAAACCAAAGGAGGACACTTTTTTTTAAAGAAAAAAAAAAAAAACAATAAGAAGTATAATAATTTTAACAGTTCATTAAAGCATACAAAAATAAATAATAAATAAAAACATGGCATTTCATACCTTAAAAAACCTATTCCAATTAAATAATCGAAATTTTTTTCTAAAAAATAAAAACACGATTTCTAACTTTAAGCCTAGTTGACAGTTCCCAAGCCAAAAAAAATCTAAATTTTCAAAACGATTTTTCACCTATTCTGCGCACCAAATTGAATAATATTCAAGGCAAAAAACGTTAGCATTGGCCTGAGCCACCCATTATAGGCCTTAAAATCGAATATAATTATTTTTGGATGCAAAAACCATTTGCATGCAAATAATGCCTTGAGGTGAATATACTATTTTTGAAGTGTAGGCCGACCATCTAAAAAAACAAAAAAAAATTAAATTCACCAAAGTTCTTTTCGCATGCAAAACAATTGCCGGTCCTTTGTTTTGCACGACATTCCATGACAGTAGTGTTTTTTTTTTGCATGAAACTGTTAAACAATCATGCATACAATCAATTTTGCATTTCACCTCAATTATTTTTGACTTGCGAGAATATTTGCATAGGTTTTTTTTTGCGCACGGAACTGTAAACTAGGCTTTTACTGCCAAAAACTGAGACAAACATTTTTTGGATTCACTTGTTCAATTGGCTTTGACACTCCCCTATCATAAAAATGACGTACGAAACTACTGAGCGCTTTCAACTGGCTAACCATCACCACACCAGTGATGAAAATTTTGACATCGTAAGTTGCATGTCTTGTATAAGAAACACGTATTTTTGTTTTAAAAATATGGTTTTTGCCACTTGTAAATTTTGTTGGACGTTAACATGTATTGGATACATGCATTGACATTTGAGGGGTATAATTTAAAAAACTTTTCTTTTCCATTTTTGAGAACTGGGAGTAAAACGAAGAAATAGTTAATAGCTCCATAATTGATATCAGCGATTAGTTAGTTAAAATAAAAATTTGGAACGACTTTTATCCAGGTTTGTTTTAAAAATTACGATTGCAATACCTACACGACTTTTGATTCAACCTGTCAACAATGGAACAGAATAAGAAGTTTGAATTGAGCGCCGAAAGGAATACCGTAGTTTTAGAAAATATACATAACTTTTCAGGTACCAAGAAATATAGGAAGTAATTATTTTTTAGTATACATTTTAGGTAAAAACGTAGATAATGGGCCTTCTAAAGAACACTTTTTCATACTTAATTTATTTTTGAAAAAAAAAAACTGGAATAGCAGAGTACCCCTCATTTATTATTATCAAAGAATATAAAGTTACCAAGAAGACGCATCTGATACAAATTTTGCGGGTTCCAACTTCCAACATTGGAACCCGCTCTCAAAGCTTTTTATTTTTCAAGAACTTTCTCTCAAAGCTGTCATAAAACTTCAAATGAGATGCCACACACAGTCAAAAGTATCCTCTTTTTAGTATGAGAAAGAGCTTTTCTCTCAATTATTTTTTTATTGTTTCGTTCTTTTTATTACTAGCCGCGTTTTATTATCGCTCATAACCCATATGGTTCACCTCGTGAAAATAAAACGATGTGGGTTAGTGCAAAAGCAGTGCTGTATATCAGTCTCTTTTTTTTCTTATGTTTATTTGTTTTTCATGTAAGCACTTGTCTCTTTTCCTCTCTATTCCCAATACTGCTGACAAATCGCTGACATCCATTCACAATGGTAAATAGCCCTCTGCCGGCCAGAGTGAAAACCTCTATCTGGGTTATTGAAATCAACCTCGATAGAAACCTAGATCCCATGTTGTTTTTGTAATACATGTTAAAAGATAACCTCGACCCAGACCCAGAGATAATAAAACGCAGCTACTATTTTGAAAAGAGCTTTCGGAATCGGATTTTATTCTAAGATCCAGATAATACTTCTTGGTAGCTTTATATTCTTTGTTATTATGTATTATGATAAATTTTACCATTGTTTTACATTAAAACTAAAACGTTGAAATTTAATGACTTTAGAAATGAGTGCGTTCAGTAATTATTGAAAGTTTATGCGTGCAGCCATAAATGTTCCTTATTTTTTAAAAGGAGGACATTTGTTAGTTGAGGGAGGACGGGAGGACAAATTATCAAAAAGGAGGACTGTCCTCCCAAAAGGAGGACGGTTGGGAACCCTATATGCACGTCAAACCCTACTGCTCCACCAATTTTCATCGTTCTACACCAATTAGAAGTTTCTTCATATAGTTAATAAAATTTTTTGAGAAAGTGGGTGGATGCCACACCCCCTCAACTGAAACTTCCAATTTTTCAATTTTTTTCTTTCAAAGTACTTCAAGCCCTACCGACCTATAAATTGTCATCGTTCTACAACAAACGGAAGTGCTCCATATAATTTATTAGAATTTTTAAAGAAGTAGGTGGATGCCACGCCCCCTGAATTGAAAATTCCAATTTTTCAATTTTTTTCTTTTAAGGTACTTCAAGCCCTACCGAACTACTAATTTCCATCGTTCTGCAGCAATCGGAAGTGCTCCATATAATTCATAAGGATTTTTAAGAATGTGGGTGGATGCCACGCCCCCAATTCCAATTTTTTTCTTTCTTAGTGCTTCAATCCCTACCGACCAACCAATTTTCGACGTTCTACAACTTACGGAAGTGCTCCATATAATTAATAAAAGTTTTTAAGAAATTGGGTCGATGCCACGCCCCCTGAATAGAAAATTTCAGATTTTCGATTTTTTCCTTTGTATGCACTACAAGGCCTACCGTTGTGCGAAATTTCAAGTTTCTACGATGTCGGGAAGTGCTCCATAATTTTGATGATCTGTCAGTGAGTCAGTGAGTCAGTGAATCAGTCAGTCAATTACGGTTTTTGCGATTTTTGAAGTCCTATATCTCCGGAATCACTTATGCTAAAAAGTTGAAATTTGGTGAGCCACCTGTGTTTGATCAGCTCAGCTAATGCTGCGAATTTGAAGTTTGTGACTTTATTGGTACTGAAGTTATAGGGGGGTTGAAAATCGCCTGAGTTTGTTCCTGTAAAAAGGGTGTAGTTCCGTGAACTTGGCTGGGCACTACCGTGCCCTTTGATTTGACAGCACCTTCAAAAATGCAAATGGCGTTTCAATTTTTCGTATGAAGTGTGAATGAGACAGAATGTTTGATTCATGCCATATAATGAAGAACTATATGCGAGTCTCGAATGAATCGTTCAGCACCATGTAAGAATAGGTTAGTTCGATTTGTAAAACTATTTATCCGAGGAAGATTTAAAAAGATTTATTTCTAATCTTCAAGATTTACGGAATAAATTTGTATGGTAAATCTTCGAGATTTGAAGGAGGACAAATAGTCTTACAAATCGAACTAACCTAATTTTACATGGTGCTGAACGATTCATTCGAGACTCGATTCAGTTCTTCATTGTTTGACGCGAATCAAACATTCTGTCTCTTTCGCACTTCATACGAAAAATTCAAGCGCCATTTGCATTTTTGAAGGTGCTGTCAGATTTAATCTTTTTTAAATCCTTTTGTGTGGTGAAAACACCAAAAAGATTTATTTAATCTAAACTTAGATAATCCTTTGGTGGAAACATAGCATAAGAGCCAACGACATAAAAAGTCAAGTCATCTGCGTAAAGTTGTAAGTCATATCAATAATAGGTTTTGTGATATTTTTTTTTCCGTGGATAGGTGCAAAACTTGCATAAGGTTCTATGAGGACCAAAAAACGCTTGCTCATAGAAGTGTGAGATTCTTACTACACTTGAGATTCTTACTACACTATTTATAGGTTTTGTGATAATGAACCATTAGCCGTTTGTCTGCCTACTTAAACACACACGTCCAACAGGTGTAAAATTTGACGTAATTTTTGATGTTGGATTGAAGATTTGCAATTTTTAACAATTTTTACACCTGTTCGGCACGTGTTTAGGTAGGCAGAAAAACGGTTATTGGTTCAACACCTCAGAGGCTATTATTTATATGACTTACAATGTTACGTAAATGACTTGACTTTTGATGTCGTTGGCTCTCAGTCTATAACTGCAATCGCTCGTGCTTTACTCCATGCTCTGCTCGGAGCTTAACAAAGAAAAACGCCTTAAATGGCACATAGGACACAGCGAGTTATATAATGGCTCTATTGCGTGACAAATTTTCGGGATGGCTACGAAGTCTCGCAAATCAAAATCTCGCATTCGAAATCTCGCATAACGAAATCTCGCAATTACAAAATCTCGGTTTTCATAATCCCGCAATTACAAAATCCCGCTTTTCATAATCTCGCAATAACGAAATCCCGCAAACTAAAATCTTGCATATCAAAATCTCGCAAAATTGAATTGCATTGCAACAAATACATTTTTTAAATCAAAATCTCGCAAATTAAAGTCTCGCGCGAGATTTTGATTAAAAAAATGTATTTGTTGCAACGCAATTCAACGCGAGATATCCTACCTACTGCAAAATATATAATCCAGTGTCTGGGTACTTTTAGACCACACTGTTATTTATTAATTTGAGCTTTTGATTTTTCAATATTATTGTTTTCAAAAGAACAAAAAGGAGAGAGAACATAGAGATGGTATATCCAATTGTAAAGTGTCATGTACAAATCGCCTTGAACTAGAAAATACTTTTAGTTCCATTATAAACGCGTAAAAGACAACCAAAATGATTATTAACAGTAATAAAGGATGTACAATTTTTTTTATTGACGGGTATAGTTATTAGTTGGAAAGAAAAATTATCCAAAGTGCTGTTGGGTAGGTATATTCTCAAAAAAAAAAGACAAATTTTTCTAAAAGCCGTGTGCGATTCGTTGCTGTGAAATTTGAAGTTGCGAGATTTTGATTTGCAAGATTTTAAATTGCGAGATTTTAGTTGAAATTTGCGAGATTTTTAGGTTCAAGATGTAAATGCGAGATTTTGTAATTGCGAGATTATGAAAAACAAGATTTTTAATTTGCGAGATTTCGTTATTCGAGATTTTTAAAAAAATGCGAGATTTCGTTATTCGAGATTTTGGTTTGCGGGATATCGTAGCGCTCCCCAAATTTTCGCCTAGAGGATTTCTTGAAACGGAGACTTTAAAAGGCCGTCTAGTTCTAGATCATTGCGATTTAACACCATTAGATATTTTCCTTTGGAGTTATGTAAAATATTATGACAACGCTATTGCTCCACCAACAATTTATGCAAATAAAGTGAACATCAGGTGTAATCCGCCGAATACAACCATTATTACCTTGCGGAAAAGTGATGCAAAATTTATTAAGAGAATCATCAAGTGCAGGCAAAGTGGAGGAGGTCATTAGGCAGATATTGTATTTATATATTAACTGCAGAGGTTGTACTTTAAATGTAAATAAAAATATCAGCTCTATAAAAAAGCGTTTTTTTTTAATGATTTAAAATAAAATATCTTGTTGGAACAGCCTAAAAATATCTATTGTATCGAAGTGTTCTACGTCACATTTTTTTTTTCTACTTTCACAGTAAAAGGCACTACTAAAAAATAGTGCCACTCCAGCTACCCGCTACCTACCATTTAGAAAGCAAATATACCTATCCATCATCGACAAAAGTAACACTCAACAGGAATATAGGTAGCTACAGTTCACATTCACCACGGTCAAAGAAAAACAAACACAATTAGCATTTTTCTTTCATCTTTAATACGATTCACACTCACTCTTTACCGAAAATGTAACAAGATGACGCTCTTAGATGAACGAAAATCACCCCTTCGAACATAGTTACCTTAAAACGGCATCAAAGTAAACCTAATCAAATTGAATCAGGCCGCAGACGAGTCAAGTCGTTTTGGTCACTTAGCTTTTGGCTTTCTTCTCCCGATGGTTTGGTTTGAAATATTAATTTAGATAAGAGAGATTTTCCAGCTATTTCCTAACAAAGACTTCTTAGTTTGAAGACAAACGTCATAGTTGCCACAAGAGGCTTCAGAACCTGCTGATTTACCGTCAGAGGGAAAGCCTGCTTTGTCGCCACCAGAGGCAAAATACGTGCTAGTTAATTGCCACCAGAAGTTAATGTTCCAGACAAAAATGTGTTCCATTTAATCTCTGACCAATGCACTATAATGTAACGAAAACTGACAGTGGCCGTTCAACGGCCTATTGTTCTAGCATTGATAGATCTGACAATCTTTTGTATAGGTACTAGGTTGTAGTTTAAATTCCATTTAATTTTTTGAACAAATAAACGACAAATCGTTAGAATTGTTTTCAAACATCAGATTCGTAATGAACATACAGTTTTTAAGTTCTTTTTAAAGAACATTTGTGGTACTCAAAGCATATTTTGCAGTTCCAATGCGAAAAAAAAAACTAAAAAAATTTAAAATATTTTCACCTATTCTGTGCATGATATTGCATATCTAATATTAAAGGCAAAAATGTGTTACCTTTGTCTTAGCCATTGAGTCATTAATTTACCCTTAATTTATAAACTAAATACTTATAGAATTAAAAATGGAAAGTAATAATTATATGTTGATGCAAAAAACTATTTGCATGCAAATAATACTATGAGGTGAGTGTATTTCTATATTTAAGTGTTAGTTGACTATACAAAAGAATATTTTTTTTTACCACACTATTTTTTCGCACTCAAAACAATTGCCAGTCAGTTTTTTTTTGCTTCAAACAAGCAATGGATATTTTTGTTTGCATGAAACAGTAAACCATTCATGCAAACGAATATTTATGTATTTCACCTGAATAATTTTTGGGATGTGAACATATTTGCATAGATTTTTTTTCGCGCGAGAACTGTAAACTATGCTTCCGTCAATTTTATGTACATAAAAATATTTGAATACAAAAATTTTATCAAAAAGTTGTGAGATTGATTGCGAAATACAATTAAAAATATACATTATGTAGTTCTATAGTTGTTGCCTATCTTAAATAAACCATTTTCTGAAAACTAATTTTAACAAAAAGTTGGCCTTTACTTTCCTCAATAGGCTATTGAAAATACCTTATAATAAGGAGCAATTTACATTGCTAATTGCGTCACCTTGCGAGTGGCTGTGGCCACCATTTCTAACTACTTACCTAGGAACAATTCCGTTCAAGAGTTTTTATTATTGAACAATATTTCTTTGGGGCATAACCATGCTCAAAACTAGGAATGCTTACTGAATTCACCCGTGCGTTTCTGACAGAATGGTCACGCATGACACTTTGCAATATTTTTGGCATAACTTGGGAATTAAGCCAAATTTGACAAATTTTACACTAAAAACTTTTTATTTTAAATTGAATTTCCAATCAAAATTGACGGTTCAAAACATCCTATAAACAAATTTTAGAAAAGGTGGATATCACAATTCTATCCGTCTGTCTGTTTGGATACAGTCAAAACGGCTGAATCAATTTTCTTAAAACTTGGCACATAGTATTTTTTGGTGATTCTCCCCACTCGTGTTTTTAAAATTTTAGTTAAGAACCAAAAACAACGGTACCTGCTAAAAAATTAACCAGTGTTTAGCCATTTTTTTAAATGCTTATTAATGGTTCCTCGCAAGGAACCATTTTTTTTATTTTCAATTTTCTTCAAAAACGGTATTTCTGATTTTATTAATTTTTGTATACAGAAGCTTCTAAAAATATAATTAGTTTTTTAATCAAAATTTCTCAAAAACATGTTTTGGATTTTTAAAAAATGTTCAAAATTTCTTTTTTGAGAATCAAATATTTTTAAACTAAAAGGTCGATTTTTTTGAAACTTGGTACATATGTATATATTAAAGAGTTTCTGAACACTTTCTAAAATATTTTAAGAAAAATAAATTTACTCATATGAAAAAATAACGGTACCTTCCAAACAAATGTTAAAAAAACTGTTAAGGAAAATAATTGTTTTTCTCCAAACCGGCTTCACTCTGTTGAAAATGTTTGTTTATACTAAAATAACTACTACTTAAAGTTATAACGATACTTTGAAGTTTCGCTTAAGTTCACCATACCGCACTAGCCAATAGCTCTCAGCATATAAAAAATTTCAAGCAAAATTTTTGAATAAAAAAAAGAGTTAAAATCAGCCTCTTGAACAAAAGAGCAGTTGAAAGAGCGAGAACGTGTGATCCAGTCATGCATTTTATTTCTATAAGATTCTCTGAAACAAAAAAAAAAATGTTGGTGTAGCAGGCACCGTTATTATTGATTAAAAAAAAAATAAGTCTCAGTGTAGTGATCAAAAAACTCTAGGACTTTAGTTGGAAGCAAATCGATCCAGCTCTTTATAGGCTTTGGACACTTAGCATCTCGAGATTCACTTTTTTTCTGTCATCGTGATTTTCATGTCAAAAGTAATGATCATTTTGCGACCAAAATATTATTATGAGGCGATTAAAATTTAATTTGACATTTGCAAAGTGAACTCTCTCCAAACGCCCGGGCACAAAATAAAAACAAAGGTATAGGTAGGTACATATATGAATCCAATGCGGAGGATGAAAATATTCCTTGAAGTCAAAAAAGTTTTTGATATTATTAGGTACCTACTCTATTATTACATGATAATTTATTTAAAACCCTCTTTTCACATACAAGATAAATTGTTATAAGCTTGTCACAAAGTTCCAAAACTTAATCAATACTCATAATCATATTGCTCATGGAATATGCTGCAAGCTATAAGTCAAAATAATAAACTAGTGTTGTTATGCTTCAGTGATTTGAAAATTTTAAAAATGCATAACATTTCCTTTTCCATATCCAAATAAGAAAATCATAAAAATAAAAGGTCAAACTTCTTGTGTCACTCTCCTCATGGCACAAACCAATGGCCTTCTTAATAATATAATCCCCCATAAAAAGCACAAGAAAAACATAAGCTTGAACTTGATTCTATTTGGGTATAGGTATAGGTGAAGAAAATATAGGAAGGCAAGGCATGGTATTAAAAAAACAAAAAAATAGCATCACGGAACGCAAGTCCTTGAATAAGTTTTTGTTGTTGTTGTTGGGGTGAATCCATTTGGTTTCCTTTGTCCAACGCAAAGGATAAACTTTAATCCAAAAAGTTTTCACATAATACCTATAATTGTATGCATCAGCATCACCAAATCCTATTTTTGTTTAATGAAGTCATCAAAGGAGAATGGGCAAATTTGTATGAAACATGGGCGTGAGCGGCCAAGAATGGTTTTGTTATTTTTGATGTGTTTTAGTCCTACAATCACCGTGCAGAAATTTTTTCATTGTGGTGTACTTCAAAACCGATAAAAATGCATTTTTGTCCTGTGACTTTAATAAAGTTTCTGGCTTCTGACCAATTCCAAAGTAGAAAAAGAAAGTGGTAGGTACAAGAAATCTCGACAGTCTCAAGAATATTTTGTATATAATGGTCATATAACATCATTAATAAGAACATTTACCATAAAACTATAATGTTACAATCCTTACAATATTAAAAATCCTGAGTAAAATAATATGTTTAATAAAATTACAAAGTTTTGAAATACGTAGGTACTGAGTCTGTTTAAACCCGTAATGCGTCCTTGGGATATTCTGAAACCACGTTAAACACACTAATACAGTGTCAGTAGACATTATGAAGCTAGAATAAAGCATTACACCCACTAAAAATATAATCACTATGCCATATTGCTCAATGCAATTGCATTATATAAACATTGAAATATCTTCTTTTCTAAATGAAATGCAATGTAACGTCCATAGTGAAAGTTGTTCCTGAGTAGCATACCTTTAATTTGACACTAATTTCATTAATGGCCGCTAACGCCCAAAAATGCCCATTTTCCTTTGAAGAGTTATTAAATTTACCATAACATCCTGCAGTTCTTCTTTGGATTATAATAATTTTTCCCAGGCCTCCCAGATGGCTAACCGAGTCATAATATGAATATACACCAATATTTAACGTGACTCTCATATCAATGCGATATTGAATTTTCAAGCCAATTTACACCAATATACGAGTAGATTACTTTCAAAAGGGTGTAACGACCTTTAAAATTGTAGGTATCCACTTCAAATCCACACCATTGTGTTCATTGAAAATTCACAAAGCGACCCCTAATATGGATGGTTTGCTAATTTACTTGAGTGTGTCTGTGTATTGATGTAGTTAATTATCCCCTGATACGGTGGTGGTATAAACAAAATCATGCTGACCAGACAAAGTAATTACGATGAAATGACGTCAGGTTTTTTTTTTGTGCGGACAGGAACACCCGATTTGGAGTATCGGGTTGCATGGAAGCCAATAGAGAAATCACAACAAATCCTGATAGTCTGGGAGGTGAAGTTGTGTTTTGAAAAATTCTTTTATCGTTTTATTCGATCGCCTTTTTTTTAGCTAGGTAAGGTAAGGTTGAAGTGGCTGTCAGTCTTTAAACTGACACACCACATTTTTGGCCCATTGCGATATCAGTTCTAGAATCAAGAAAAACCTTTTGCTAACGGGAGCAGTCCGAAAACCTCGAATAAGGAAATCTCGCAATTTTCTTAATCTCGAATTTATATTTATTGGTCGCAAGATGTCGCTTGTACTAAGCTCTCTTCGGCAAAGATCTGATTAGGGTTGCCAGTTTGGGGGTTTTCCCCCCAGATTTAGGGGTTTTTTTCATCGTTGGGGGGAAATCTGGGTTGACGAAATGTCTGGGGGGAAATCTGGGGGTATTATTTTTAAAGTTAAAAACTTAATTTTCCTTATTTTAAAAATAACGTCGTATAGGAATTGTAACAGCTGATATTTAAATTTTTGTTATGTTGGTAATATTTGAGGAAGTGTGTGCAAAAGTGGTGTAACCCATATTTTGGAAAAACTGATAATTTTGTCTGCAAAAGTCATCAAAGCGAAAATTCTAAATTCTTAATATCTAAGCTTTCCAAAAATTTGACTCATCCTTCTTGAATATCACATAAAAGACTATGATCGATTAAAAATGAAAAATATGCTTATTTAAAAGTGGGTTACACCACTTTTCCACTCACGGCCTCATTTGTGATTGAGGTATTCTTTACATTCTGGATCGCAGAATTTTACGCTAAAAAATTTCGCTAGTGAAAACGACTACAAAAATGAAGATGACGAGAGTAGACATTATTTTAGTTTTTTTAAATAAAGTTTTTTTTTTATTTAAATCAAAAAAATCTAGGGGCTTTTTTTGTCAAAATGAGGAAATCTGGGGGGTTTTTAAATTTTTCTGGGGGACAATTTTTTTTCATCTGGCAACACTGGATCTGATAGTGTTAAAAAAAATAAAATCACACAACTTTAAATATTTATTTTATTTTTCGCATTTATTTACATCTCGCACCAAAAAATCTCACAAATTTCAACCAATGTGCCGCAAATGAAAATCTCGCAATTTTATATCTCGCAAATTTAAATTTAACACAAACGTATTGCTATGGGTTTAGCACTGCAAATGGAAAATTAGAACTCGAAAGCAAAAAACTTTTTATTTTCAATTGTATTGTTAACAATAATCTATATTATTTTTAACAATTAAAAAATGTAACTTAAAATTAATTTCTTTATTTTTTTTTAAATAAATAAAATGTTGTAAGCCATGCTTAAAAATATATTTCTTATTTTTTTGATAAAGAAATGCTTCGAAAGTATACAACTTTTGACTTAATTTGTCAAAAATAAAATAAAATTAAAAAACCTTTAATTCGTAAAACAGTTCTATTTCTATATTTTATTTTAAATAAACTGTATGGTATACAAGAAGGTAGGCATTGGGTTAACATATTTTGCAGAAAGTAAGATATCTTGAAAAATCTAACTACATTGCAAAAACTGCATTTTTTTAAATCAAAATCTCGCAAACTCGAATCTCTCGCTTAGTTTAAATTTGCGAGATTTTTATTAAAAAGATGTGTTTGTTGCAATGCAATTAAATTTTGCGAGATTTTGATTTGCGATAATTTAGTTAACGGTATTTCTTAATTGTGAGATTATGGAAAGTGGGATTTTGTTATTGCGAGATTATGGAAAGCGGGGTTTTTTAGTTGCGAAATTTCGTTATGCAAGATTTTGAGTGCAAGATTTTAATTCTCGAAATTTCGTTCCCACCCAACTAACAATTTTGTCCCTATAATTATCCAACGAAGCTTTTCATAATCATTTCTTGCAATCATATAAGCATTATATAATAGTCCATAGAATTAAAAAGATGCATTTTTTAAGCTCCTATTGAACCTTTATGGAGTTAATTCAATTGCCCCCAAAAACACATACTGGACTCAATTTAGAGGTCTTATAGAAGAAGGTGGAAAAACTAAAAAAAAAATGTACAATTGCTTTATATTTATTTATTTATATTTGTATCTAATTTTATTTATTTGTTGATATTTTATTGAAAATTTTTTATCTGAAATTCAATCTTAGAGAATTTATTAGATATTATTTAAGTTATAAAAATTACAAGGTTTCTGTGGGATTTGAACCATGGTCCTCTCGCACTGAAGGTTCACCATGCTAACCGCTCGGCCATGGAAGAATATATTTACGATGAAAAAAAACGTATGCACTTTCTCCACACTCCTGGTTTGTGGCTATAATTTTTAGTAAACCAGAAGTGGTTTGTGTTTTCACTAGTATAGCAGAAATGGTTTGTGGCTGCACTTAGCAAGTAACAGAAACAAACATAGATATTGTATAATAATTTTACAGGATGACTATAGAAGCAAAAGCTCCATCGTCATTTCATAAGAGCAATATAGAGAGATTAAAGAAACATTGGGACATCGCTTCTATCAAGCTGATATAATTTACACCAGAAAATATTTAAGGAATCAGTAATGCTCCAATAAGGTATTTACTCCCCGTCAAAGAGGTAATAGGAGTGCTATAGAAACAAATAACACTATAATATCTGATATGCGAAGCAATTTTTTTAGTTGGGCAACCCTTTCGTAATTTGGTAAACCATTTGGACTACCAGACTACGTTTAGATACTAATTCACTAGAATCATTTAAGTATATAAATCTCTAAGATGAAGTGCATAGAAGATAGAGAATCAATTCTATCTCTTTTTTTAGCTAGCTTGTAATTAAAAAAGAAATTCATACAAACATTTGCAGCCATAAACCATTTTCAAACAATATAAAGATACACCATGCATTTCATAACCTTTGTGACTAACAACACATTGTCTAAGATACGAACCCGGAGAGTGATCGAGCAATATACAGGCTGCGATCACCAATACATCGTTTTCAATGGCCGAGGCTAACCCCAGCCCGTAAGATTGAACCTTAACAGACTTCATGTCAAAACTCTGAGGAAGATTATAGAAGATGGAAAGAACGCGCTGAACTTGGAAGAAATCATTGAAGAAAAAGTTGCAGATACAATGCAACTTATACCTGCCTGAATCTGCAGTTCCCCGAAAAAAAGCCACCACTGTGAAATAATAAAGCATATCTGCTGGTGATCAGAGAAAATAGCAGAAAATGCCTGCATCTGAGGTGAAAGGTCAACAGAGGAAGATGATCATAAACACGACCTTGAAGAGTTAAAAATCACCTATAGAGCTCAGGAGATCTAAAACCTCGAACAAAAACGCAATAGCGACCCCTTGAGATTAGGATACAAAATCATTATGCAAAAGCTCGGAGCTCAGAAAACCACAGCAGACCAAAGCTCCAGAAAAGGTGACCTTGTGTATACGCTATTCCCGGATCGTCCCATCAGACCACCTGATACTCCTCCACGACAAGAAAAAGAAGCGTTCGATGACGAAGTGCCGAAGACGGCTTCCAATGCAACAGCAAAAAAAAATAAAACTCCCGGACCAGATGGAGTACCGGTAGAAGTTATACAAAAAATCACCCAATTTTGCCCACGTTTTTACTCAATATGAACAACAACTGTTTAGCCGGATTAATGTTTGGAAAAAGCAAGGGCCTGTACTTATTATCAAAAACACCTTTACTCACCATCCGCAGACAGGCTACTGTGAATGCTGGACACAACAAGAAAGCTTCTGGAAAAGCTATTGCAGCCACCACCTAAAAGCCGAGATATGAAGAAGATGAGCAATTCTCCTCTTCCTTTAAAAGAGATTCAATTCAATTTCAATTTCTTTTATTGAACATAATATATACATATACAATCAGGCTTATAACTAATATGATACTATGATAAATTTACTTTTGTTGGCACATAGGGAGCCTAACGTAATACAATGTCTTAAGTTAAACAAATTATAGAGATATAAATAATTACATGTCTTCGCTGAAAGGAATAGCTATTTGTCAAGCGGGATTATGTTTTGGCTTCGGAGTAGAGATGTTCGTTCCTGTAGTGTTTTCGCCGCTGCCAGTCGAAGTACAGTCCGGTGCAAATTCTGAGAATCTTCCTTTCGAATACTTGAAGCTCCTTCATGGCTGTCTTCGAGATTGAAAACCAGACTGGTAAGGAGTAGCTGATGACTGGTCGTAAGAGCTGCTTGAAGATCAGTAACTTCGTTGGTTGGCTTAGTCCAGTTCTTTTCTTCATCAATGGGTGTAGACGGTGAAAGGCCCAGCTGGCCTTTTTGAGTACATTTCTTGAGTGCGGGTTGAACCTTAGCAACTCATTGAAATGGACTCCCAGGTACTTCACATTCTTTTTGGCAGCTATGCTGGGTCCATCAGGGAGTCTCAAGACCAGATTTCTGTAGTTGGCTGCGGTGCGAATAACTCTACCAGTTGAAGGCCTCCTGAAGCAGACAAGTTCCGACTTGGAAGTGTTGATTCTGATGAAGTGTCTGTTGCTGTAGACCTCTACTTTTCGGACAGCGTTAAGGGGTGACATTGATGATACATAGGTGAACGAGTCGTCAGCATTTAGTAGGTTCTCGCATCCAATGGGGGCAGGTTGGTCGTATGTCATCAGGTTGTTGAGGATGGGGCCAAGTTTTGAGCGTTGGGTGACTCCGCCTCTGATACTCTTCATATTTGATTTACAGTTGTTTAGTTGTACGAAAATTTTCTGAAAGAAAGAAAAGAAAAAATTATTTTTGTTAGTTGCGGTGCGTGGTACCTGTAATAGATGAAGTTTATGTATTAGGGCTTCTATCAAAACAATATCAAATGCTTTCTCGACATCCAGAAAGCATCTGACGGTGACACGATGACTGTTGAGGGAGGTGGTGATATCGTGTTGGAACATCAGCAGCGGATGCAGCGTTGAGTGCTTTTCTTGAAAGCCGAAATGCATCTCAGGGATGATTGAATTTTCAATGCAGACTTTTTTCAGCCTCCAGAGGATTACTTCTTCCAGTAATTTGCTGATATTGTTGAAAAGTGATATTGGCCTGTAGTTGGATATTAGGTTGGAAGCACCTTCTTCGGAATTGCCATTATCTTCGCTGTTTTCCACATCTGGTCGAGGTAGCAGTTGTTGACGATGATTGTTAGGAAAATCATTACTGCTTGTGAAAACCTTTACAGGATGCAATTGGAAACGCCATCTGATCCAGCTAATTTTTTTGGCTTGGAATTGTCAATGATCTCTGCTACCTCCTCTAGATTGCATAGATATGGACTATCGGTGGGACCACTTGCTAGATTGGTGTCATCGAAACTGAATATATCCGGATTTGGCTGAAGAGTCTGCTGAATTGATGCTTCTACTTCTTGTAGGAGGGTTGGGTCAGTAAGTGGGATCGATATGAAGTTTCCTTCGAAGTAGTTGGCGGACGCTTCCACCTTGTCCTGGGCTGAGGTTGCTTCAATGTGTTTGTTGATGATGGATTCTGGCATCTGTGGCTGTTTTCCAATGATGCTATTGATGTTTTTGAAAGCATTAAGTCCTGGCTTAGTTGCATGCAGTCATCTCTGGTCCTGGATATTGTTGTGATGTTGAATGGAGTTCCGAAACATGATGTTGACTTGCTGTAGCATATTCCAAACTGTCTGGAAGTTGATGTTTGCCATATTTAGCTTGCTTTGATGGATCCGCTGAAGTCGTTTTGTTAGCCGTTGTCTGTGAGCATACAAATTCTGGACGTACTCAGGAAGATGTTGGTACCAGTCCTTTGACGTCCTTGGTCGCTTTTGCCTTTCCAAGGCTCACTCAGAAAAGACCACTCTACAAAAGAAGCAATAGAAGAGGTAGTAAGATCCATCAAAACCACCCAACTTGGAAAATTGTGCTCCTGGTAACACTGGATTTCCGAAAATCATTCAAGTCAACCAGATGGTCAGTTATTTAAGCGCACTTGAAAGAGGATTTTACATTCCACGGTATCTTTTGCGGGTGATAAAAATTCACAAGCAAGAACGCGGTGCAATATCTGGGAATAAGACTTGACACAAGGTTTAGTTTCTGGAAATAGATATAGTCGACTACGGAACGTTCCTCAAAGACCACAACAGCCATGTCCAGATTGATAGCAAACATCGGAGGCCCAATAGTAAGCAAAAGAAGACTCCTGATGTCTTTTACAGCACAGGCAATCCTCTTTTACATTACAGAAGCAAAATATGGGCAAATGTTCTTCCAGAAGAGAAATTCAGAAAGCAGATGGCAGCCGTACAAAGACTATGTGCTCTGCGCATATCTAACTCCTACCACACTGTGTCTGAACCAGCCGCCCTTAGTTGAAGGAGTGATTCCAACCAAAAGATCTTTTAGCAGCCGAACGAAAGTGCGTCTACGAGAGGAAATCGGTAATCGGAGTCAAAACGGAGATCCCAGAAGTAGCGATTAATGGAGTGACAGGTAATACGGTGAGGTAGTCTATTACGACACCCAGTTTCTCACCGGACCCGGCTACTTCAACGCTCTCCTAAATAGGATCGAATGAACAAGGAGCCTCTCTTGCCAGTACGGAGACTCCGCCAAGGAAGATGTCTATCACACTCTTCCATCTTCGACGTGAACGTTCAGCTTTAAAGGGAACTATTATTGGCACCTTCAACCCAGCCCAGGGCTCTTTTTTGGAGCTTTATCCGGTAAGTAAGATACGTAGAGCGAGTCCGGCACAGAGAGATGGTAAATGGGTCAACGCAATACCTCCTTTTGGGTACATTAAGTATTTCTCCCCTTTTGTTAACCACGGGATATTAAAATAAAAAAAAAATTATTTTCATCACAAGGGAAACACTTCAAGGATTTATCAATTTCCCGTTACCCCTGGAAAAAAGAACTTTGGTTTTAGGTGACAGAGGCTGGGAACCGATCGTCACATCTTCGGCGTGACTCGTGGCAGTTTAACGCATTAAAATACGAGGTACTACTTGTGATCTACCGTTAGACAAGATTTGATTGATCTTAAAATGTATATAGTTGAGCCCGAATTAAAGTCTGTGCCAAAACGCAGAAGTTTTTAAGATTTCGAATTTTATATAAGAACATCATTATTTTGCAGCGCTAACTCCCAAACTATAAGAGTAATTTATGCTGTCCCAACTCTGGTGTCAAGAGCAATACCGGCTGGAAAAAAAATCGAACATTGCACTTTTAAGTCATACCAAAGTGAGGTTGTGGCCTAATGGGCGTTGTTCTACCCTTGCAGAATAGCAGAATGGTATAATCCAACAAACGATAGTAATGACAATGCCAATCCCTTTTTATATTGTTCTGGATGAAACTGTTTCTTCTATTTAAATATCTTTTAAAATATCAGAGTTATTGTTTCTCTTTTTTTTTTAATTTATCAAAAGAACAACTCATAATAGAAGTCCCCATAGGGAGAATAAGGACATTTAGAAAAATTCAATTATTATTGCAACAAAAGCAAAACAAAACAAAATTTAAACCAACGTCAACGAATGTCATTCCAACCCCTTGAGTTCATATATACGTATTAAAATGTATTCGTATACGTAGCCTGTATGTAAGCCAGAGTAATTGATAGTTCCATACATGTAGGTATACCGTTAGATACATTATAACATATATAATTGCAAAGCAGGTGGATTTCCACTCAACCCTGGGTTGAGCTCTTTAGAAAAAACTACTTAGAAAAGGACGAATTCTATCATCCATGCAATTAAAAAACATTTTAAATTGTAATTTCTTTCGTTGAATATAAAAATGGAAAAAAGGGGTAGAGAGAGAGGAAACAAAAAAGGAAATGGAAATATAATAACCCCTTGCTTAGTTTTTTTTTTCAGAGAAAATCACCCTTATGGAGAAATGTCTATACACATTGCGCATTCAATATTATACGGCAGTGTGGTGGACAAGATACGTTGCCAATTTATATGTTATTTGGGTTAAAATTATGAAACTGGGACTTAGATTCAACAACAAAAAAAGATCAAAAACAAGGTGAGGTAATGTAAAAGATTCAAATGGGAGTTGATTTGAAGAATTGGTTCAGTATGTATATAGATATGTACTCAGATATAGATTGAGTTGGAATTAAAGTAGAGTGATGGAGAGAATAATTCTTTAAAAAGGAATTTGCAGTCAGATTAATAAAAAAAAATCTTTTAAGGGTTTAGAAAGATCCTTTTGTGGTTTTCAACCAAAAATTGATTTTTTTTAACAAATTGAATTGATTAATTTATATATTTAAAATAATTTTCAGTTAAGTTCAGATAATTTGATTTTACTGTACAAATTTTCCACAACCAATACAAACATATCGTCCCCTGATTGCAAGAACTAGGTAACTCAATTTTCAATTTTTAAAATATCTCAGCAAAAACGGTATTATTTAGTACAGTTTTCAAGATTTTTCGTCCAATTTTTTTCTATTCTAGACAAATATAGAATATTTCTGAAGTGTAGGAAACATACAAATTATCAACCCGTTTTTAAGATCGAATTTTCAAAAAAATAATTTCAAACTTTTTATAAAAATCCAAAACCTTTTTTTTTGAAAATTTTGATATGCAATTTTATTTAATCTTATCTGAAACTTGTATGTAAAAAAATTCATCTAAATCCGTTCGGCCGATAACGAGAAAATTCAAAATAAAAAAAAATACGTTCTATGACAGCTATTATTAATAGTTGCTTAGTGCAAAATTTTGTAATTTTTGGTAGTAGATCGTACTAATTTTAGTATATATGAAAAAGTTTAATCAAAATCGTAGGAGTCGTTTTCAAGCAAACAAAATATTTTCCTTTGCGGTTTTTTAATTTTTGTATGGAAGGCACGTTATTTTTTCATAAATGTAAAATTTTTTCTAAAAATATCTTTAAAAAGTACTACAAAATTCTTAAGTATCGAGTTTCAAAAAAATCGATTATGTCGTTTTCGAAATATTTGATTTTCCACAAAAAAAAGAATTTGAAACATTTTTTATAAAGCCAAAAAATATTTTTCAAAAATTTTTGTACACAAAACTATTTATATTTTTTGGGAGCTTCTGCATAAAAAATAATTGAAATCAGTCATATCGTTTTGAAGAAATCAAAAATTAAAAAAATGTTTTTTTGGGAGGTACCATTGAACCACTATTTTAAACAAATGCGCATTTACTCAACACCTATTTTTCAAAATATCAATTTTTAATTGTAACACGTGTTTGGCACCTATAGGCATTTCCGCAACTTTTTTCATGTTTAAAATAATAAAAATGATAAAAAGTGGAGGTTCCACCCGTTGACATAAAAAAAGTATGTTCTCGAAAAGTGACAACAATGAAATTGTTGGTACGCCTACTCAACACCTTTCTTCTAAGACGTAAATCGTTATTTTCCAAGTAATTTACGTGTTTTTTTTTTAATTAAGTTACAATTTTCCACAGATTGGGCACCATTTTTGAAAATGGCTTCCAGGCAACAGGACAACGCAATTTACTCCCAGGCCTAGTTACATCCTTGGCATGTCAAAAATAAATTACAAATATAAAAATAAGTTCCCCTCCCCCCCCCCCCCCCCCCAAAAAGTGCACGGATTTTGGTTTCCTGACTGGACTTCAGATTGGGCGCCATGCAATGCAATGGCACCCAAGCGACAAGATTACAAGAATTACTCCCAAGCTTAATTTCATACATTATGTGTAAGAAACGAATTCCATCAATAAAAAAAAGGTCCCCGCAAAAAAACGCATGGGATTCGGTATCCTCACCGAACTAATAGACTTGAACCCAGTCGCACTAACGCAGATATCCCAAAAAGAGAATTATGGAAAGGAAACCGGGTCCTTATCGCAAATCATGTATCGGTATTTACAACGGAAGCTGAGGTAGGGTCAGGCATCTTCTCAGACAATCCACCCCTAAATATATCATTGAAGCTCCCAAAGTCTTGCAGTGTTTTCCAAGCGGAAGTTCTTGCAGTTTGCGAGGTCGCAAAAGATCTTTCCACATGTGAACTGACTTACAAAAACATTGACATCTTAAGAGATAGCCAGGCGGCAATCAGAACCATTTCGTCAATTGTCACGAAGTCAAAACTGGTTGGTCGTTTCTGTAGTGAATTAAGACTGCTGGACGGCACAAATTCATACACCCTTCGATATGTCCCAGGACACCGTGACATTTATGGAAATGAAGTGGTTGATGAACTGGCCAAAAACGGTTGATCATTTGAACCAAGCCAAACTGTACATCGGGTGCTTATGCTACTGGAGCAGGAAAAGTACAGAGATCACCAAAGTTTCCTCAAGGCGGCGTACAGACAGAAGATCAACGAAATAGAATTTTCCACCCAAATAAACCGTTCTTATCCTTCTATACGAAACTGTCTATAATAACGTGTAACTTTGTGTCCAAGACGTCGTCGCCATCAGTCGGTGTTGGATGTCCTTGCTTCCTGACAGCATTATATGTGGTCTTCTCGCGTAATCCTATAAAATTGAGGAAACTGTTGATACTCGATGATTCCTCCACAACAAGGAAATTCTAAGATCAAAGCAACTTTAAGAAAAATTTAGGAGGATGTTAGTTGAGAGCCTCACATTCAGTTTTTCTTATACCTATAGTTTAGTTACACAGCTGAACACTTCCATGTTTTCCCATCACTGATTTTCCCCAGGTTCCTCCATAAAGTCTAGACTTTGTCTTTTGTCGATCTTATCACTTAAGACACGACTTGATTGCGCAGTTTTCAACAAGATTTGTGATGGAGGTGCTCTACTTTGCATCATCTTTTCTATATGCTTATTGTGGAAATAAGCAGTCCATAACTTCCCCCAAGAAGAACGACATGGCTTTTAGAACACCGAGCTAAGAAATCAAATAAAAACAATAATTGTCTATCAGGAACAGCTACCCAGAAGAGGAGCTTAATAGGTTCCTACACATCCTGATTGATGAAAGTAGAGAGAAGACATAAGAAAATATCGACCTTTATAATGGCATAGGTACTGTATCCTTCTGATATCCCTCCGCCCATCAGGAATGAGTCTAGGTAGGATTTTTGTTCCAGGGGCTATAAACATTTTCTGGCGGCAACTTGTTGCTATTGTTAAATGATTCTTTCTTTTCCTTGCATATGATGTTGCCATAGGAATAGAATAACAGTCAACATTTTCTGATGCTCTCGTTTTAAAACACAACAAAAACAAATGAGAACCATCAAATTTCTTTTCCAACACACTGTTAAGCCAACAATGCACTCTCAGTAGGACAAAACTTACTATATAGGTTCTCCACCCTTATAAGTATCTAACCAGGAGTGCACTTGTGTTAGGTTTTAGGTATCCTTGATGATTTTGAGTCTGCTGCTAACAGCAGCACTTTAAATCCTTCTTTGCCTTGCCACCCACACAAACCGAAATATAAATAACTTCACATAAATAATTATGTTTGTAAAGGTATAAACACAAATAACACACACATCAGGTTGTCCTCTTTTCTTTTTGTCGAGCTCCATAAAGTACAAACTCGGGGTACCGGCTGTCTATTTAATGCTAACGAGGCTCTAGCTGTGATTTGCGCCTTAGATTACGAGTGCTCCTGATATGAATCATCCGTCGATTGTAGCCGTGCGTCGTCGTTAAAATCTAGGATGTTGATGGGTGTGTGGGCGGGGGTGGGATGTTGTGATGGGGGTGCTTTCAAAGGGACGCTACAGAGATTGTCATTCAAGAAAGACACATCACACACAAAATAATATAGAAATTTACCTTAAGGAAGAAAAGTGAAAAAATATAATATTTACCATCACGTCGCCTTCGTCTGCTATTTCGTCATTAAATGGTGACTCCTCGAAATCTTCTGGATCGATCACGAGGTTCTCACATTCATCCATTTTTAGCCCGTGTTTGCCCCCGTTGTGGCAGATGTTTGGTTTGTTGTTGTTGTCGCCAATAGTCCTATCGACGGCCGAGGGCTCTTACACCCACTTAGGGGCTTTATTCTTTTTTTTTTGTAGTCTTCTACCCTATATCTATATTTTACAATTCATTGCGGATATGCGATTGGTAAGTTAGCAGTTGGGGGTAAGGGAGGTCACTCTTGATGGGCAGACTTTTTCCGCAGGCTCACTTTGCAGGTATCTATAATATTGGACCTTTTGTTTTTCACTTATCCAATCCAAAAATGGCTGAGAACACAAAAATATTATGCTGGGGAACACAGTTAAAGGGACGTTTCCCTTAATTTCCCGTTTTTGTTTTTAGTAAATTTTTACCAAGGTTTAGGCTCACTTCAAGATATCCTTCAAATATAACTATACACCTTTGCGTTCTTCGCAGTTAGAAATTTGCAGAAGAAAAAAAAAGTGTAGTCCTTGAACATGTAAAAATTTTCTTCTAGACGTGTGGTGGTATATGATTCACACTACACCTCTGGGTAATTGATTTTGAGCAACTATTTTTTTGGGATTATGGTTGAGAACACAAACAAATTAACCGGTCCGATTTGATTACATTGAATTGGGTTTTTCTTAAGAGGATTTTCATTACTTGAAAATATTTGCATTTTTTTTTTTTTTTAGATTTAAAACCGAGAAGGACACGAGTCCTTGTGTGAATGTACTCGAATCCGTTTTTCAAATGAATGAGTATGTCGATGGATTGTGAGAGAAAGTGTAGTTGTAGTGTAGAACTTTGTGGTTAGGAGTTTGCGCAATAGGGAATAACAGCACCATATTGAATAAGGGTGGTAAAAAATCGATATCCTTGGTGTTAGTGACATCTGTATGTTCATGAGGGTAAGTTTTGTGTGGGTTAAATATGTGATTTAAAAATTAACAATAAAAGGTTGAGAGATTGGATAAGTTAATTTAAGTATTTTTCCCGTCAGGGGTCGCAAATGCATGATTTAGTATAAATAGGTTCGCATTTGGAGATTTGTCCATTTTCATAAATCAATAGTAAACCTATATTGCACTTAAAGACGTGTACGTGTCTTATTACGTCTAGAGCGAGTAGGTAGATTGATTTTAAACAAAAACAAAATCTTATCGGGTGGGGTCAATTTTCTCTCATTAAGGCCTAGAACGGTACTACGCTACTGATGCGAAACAAAAAGAATAATAATAATCACATACAAAAAAAAAACGCAACGAAATCATAAACGAAAAATTTGGTTCTACTTTTGTTCGATAATTGTTACAGATTATTTGGAGAAGTCCACACTCTCTTTTTACACACAACTACCCAGACCTACGGAGGCCTAGCGGACGCCGAGCGTATGCCGAGCGGAGGCCTAGTGGACGCCAAGCGGAGGCCGAGCGGAGGCCTAGCGGAGGCCTAGCGGAGGCCTAGCGGAGGCCTAGCGGAGGCCGAGTGGAGGCCTAGCGGAGGCCGAGCGGAGGCCTAGCGGACGCCAAGCGGTGGCCTACCGGACGCAAGCGGAGGCTTAGCTGACGCCAAGTAGACGCCGAGCGGAGGCCTAGCGGACGCCAAGCGGACGCTGACTAGACGCCAAGCGGTCGCCGACTGGACGCCAAGCGGAGGCCTAGTGGACGCCGAACGGACGCCTAGCAGAAGCTTAGCTGAGACCTAGCGGACGTCGAGTGGAGGCCTAGCGGACGCTGATTTTTCATTTCCTTTAACACAGACTACCCATATCTATGGGGAACATGTGTTTGAGGATTTTGGCTTTGTGGGTTTTGGTTTGGGGCTTTTGGATTTGCGGATAGGGTACCCCAACATCAATCAAATGATTTTGAATTGGAATGTATATAGTGATCACTCGTTCTCTGACCTTAGATACATTCAATTCAGCTTGAACGATGAGCCCCTTAGCCAATTAGATTTTCGAAATCGTAGGGAAACTGACTGGCCCAAGTACAGAGAAGTGCTTTAGAGATAAATCAAACCTGAAATGTGAAGTGTTATTTTTCTTAACAAAAACCGATATTGAGAGCAAATTCAATGACCTAACCAGAGACCTTAACAAATCATTAGAAACCTCCTGTCCCCTCATTCGAATAAGGGGTAAAAAGAAGCCACATTGGTGCACTTAGGGGCTCAAACCACTCAGGAAAAATTGTAGGAAGCTTTTCAATCGAGCTGAAAGCACTAGAGTAGTGTCCGATTGGGATTCCTTTAAGGAATCACTAAAATTGTTTAAAAAAGAATTGAGGAAAACCTACAGAGTGATTGTGTATGCGAATGACGTGACAAAGCATCTTAACATTTTAAGAGATCTTCTACAACACGCTCTAAACAAGCTAACACGATGGGCAGATCGGTGCGGACTTGGAGTTAAGCCCCATAAAACAGATCTTGTCCTCTTCTCCAGGAAATACAAAATTCCGCAAATAGACCCCCCTTCTATTAAAAAGTGCTCCACTAACATTCTCAGACGAAGCTAAATACTTGGGTCTCATTTTGGATAAGAAGTTAAGCTGGAAACCTAACATAAAAGAAAGAGTGAAAAAAGCCACAGTGGCACTTTTCTCTTGCAAAAAAGCCGTTGGTAGTAAAAAGGGCTTCCAACCACGCATTATACTCACTGGCTACACATTTCGGTAATTAGACCGATTCTAACTTACCGAGGCGTGGCAGTATGGTGGACTGCCGTGGATAAAGCGACACACCGCGACAAACTAAGCAAAGTCCAAAGAACAGCATATCTCTACGTAAATACAACGGGATCACTTCGGTCGACTCCTTTCGCTGCATTAGACACTCTTCTCCATCTGACACTTCTCGATATTTTCAGCAAAACAAACGGCTGTGAGCACAGTTATTCGCCCCAAACCCTCTTCACAGTGGATCAATAATGAGATTGGTGACTCCGCTATTCTGAACTCATTCAGATCACTTCCAAGTAACACTGACTACACAATCCCACTATTGAATTTCGATAAAAACTTTGAAGTAACCTTACCTTCCAGATCCATCTGGGAGGATGTGGAATTCTTTAAAGATCAATCAATTCACTTCTACACCGACGCGAGCGACGGATCGAAGAGCGAAGATGGGGTTGGTGGAGGTGTGTACTCTGATAGACTAAATTTAAGTCTCTCATTCCGTCTTCCTAATCACTGTAGTGTATTTTAGCCGGAACTTCTAGCGATACAAGAAGAACTATCTTGGCTCAAAGAAATCGTGGTATCAACCTCGGACATCCGCATCTCCTCTGAAAGCCAAGCTGCTATTAAATCCCTGGACTCTGTCTCTACAAACTCTAGAACAGCCCTTAACTTTCGAGCATCTCTGTTGGAGATTGCGCAACAGTTTAATATTTACCTTTGTTGGGTGCCGTGCCATAGTGCAATTCCAGGTAATTGTAAAGCTGAAGAGCTCGCTACAAGTGGAACATTACTACCCATTTTACCTGAGAAGCTATATATTGGTAAGTCCATTGCTACGTGTAAGCTTTTGCTGATACAAGAAGCTTTGGAGAGAACAAACATTACATAAGTGGGACAACATCACTACTTGCTTGGCGACAAAACAAGTATGGCCAAACCTTGACTTAAAGTGCTCCAAGTGTTTGATATCTCTAAGCAGACTGCACATATCAGCTCTATTGTAGGTGTCATAACGGGATACTGTTTAATAGGCAGGCACAGAAACGAAACGCAGCTTGGCGTACTTTCAAACGATTTTTGCAGAAGCTGTATGGACGAAGAGGAGGAAGGAACGATTCCTCACCTTCTCTTGTCCTGCTCTTCACTTAGGAGATTACTGCTATAAAGGTGGGTCCACACTATGCCGATCAACATTGTTGGTTAACATTGTCGATCAACATGCTTGTGTGTACAAGAAAAACTTTCGTAGCAAACATTTGTGTGGTTTAGAATTTTCTGATCGATGCGTCAGGGTACAACCAAAGGGTTCTGGGTTCGAGTCCTGGTGGTACCCAACTTTTTTTTATTTTTTCTTGTGAACAATAAAGTTAAAACGATATTATTAATATTAAATACTTTTTCACAACAAATATTGCATTTTTCATCTCTTAAAAATGTGATTAATAATGCACAAAACCAATAAATTATGTTCATGAAATAAAAACCCTACAAATGTTTTTAATAAAATTAAATTTGTTGAACAACTTTGTCGATTGCTATCCATTTGAATCGGGTTTCGTTCGGGTCAACAAATGTTGATTGGCTTGGTCGATCAACACGTCTACACTTACTCATCACTGTTGATCAACGATGTTGATCTACACAATTCGACATAATGTGGATGCGGCTTAACGATCGTAGTGATCTGACAGATACAGACATTTATAGTCTCACACCCTTCGTCAGGAGCTCTGAGTGGTTTTACGAAAAAATAAAAACAAAATAAAATTTCAAAAAAATTGTTAACCCGTTTTTGAGATAAAGAATTTAAAAAAAAAAAAAATATTTGAAACTTTTTTTAAAATTCAAAAAATTTCTTTTTTGAAAATTTTGATATATAATATTGTTTGAATTTATTTGAAATTTGTATATAAGAAAATCCGTTCAGAAAATTCAAAATAAAAAAAAAAACATTCTATGAAAGGAAGGTACTACTTATAGTTGCTATGTTTAAAATTTTATAATTTTTGGTAGTAGATTGCACTAATTTAAGCATAAAATCGAAGGAGCCATTTTTGAGAAAAAAAAATATTTTCCTTAACGAAACTTTAACTTTTGTATGGAAGGTACCGTTTTTTTTTAATAAAAGTAAAATTTTTTCTGAAAATAATTCTTAATATCGAGTTAAAAAAAAAATCGATCATGTCGTTTTCAAAATATTTGATTTTTCAAAAAAAAATTGATACATTTTTTAAAGATTCAAAAAATGTTCTTGTCACGAAAATATGCATGCCAGACGTTTTAAGTGTCGACACAACCAGCCAGACGGTTCTTGCTAAAAAAGGGGCGAAAATTAGTTTTTTATCCCGCGGGTATAACTAAAAATATGGTATGTAAAAAATCATGAAAAATCTCCTCATCACAAAAATATGCATGCCAGACGTTTTAAGTGTCGCCACAACATGCCAGACGGCCCAAGCTCAAAAGGGGCGAAAATTCGTTTTTGATGTCGTTGGTATAACCGAAAATTTGGTATGTCAAAAAATCATGGAAAATCTCCTCATCACAAAAATATGCATGCCAGAAGTTTTAAGTGTTGCCACAATAAGCCAGATGGCCCAAGCTCAAAAGGGGCGAAAATTCGTTTTTGATGTCGTGGGTATAACCAAAAATTTGAGATGTCAAAAAATCATGAAAAATCTTCTCGTCATAAAAATATGCATGTCAGACGTTTTAAGTGTTGCCACAACAAACCAGGCGGCCCAAGCTCAAAAGGGGCGAAAATTCGTTTTTGATGTCGTGGGTATAACCGAAAATTTGATATGTCAAAAAAATCATGAAAAATCTCCTTGTCATAAAAATATGCATGCCAGGCGTTTTAAATGTCGCCACAACAAGCCAGACGGCCCAAGCTCAAAAAAGGCGAAAATTCGTTTTTGTGGTCGTGGGTATAACCGTCTTGCTGGTTGTGGCGACACTTAAAACGCCTGGCATGCATATTTTTATGACAAGGAGATTTTTCATGATTTTTTTGACATATCAAATTTTCGGTTATACCCACGACATCAAAAACGAATTTTCGCCCCTTTTGAGCTTGGGCCGCCTGGTTTGTTGTGGCAACACTTAAAACGTCTGGCATGCATATTTTCGTAATGAGGAGATTTTTCACGATTTTTTGACTTATCAGTTTTTTGGTTATGCCCCTGACCACAAAAATTGATTTTTTGACACTTTTTGTGGGCGTCTGGCTGGGTGTGGCGACATTTAAAACGTCTGGGACCCCAAAATTCAAAACCAAAGCGTAGTTCTCTATAGTTTAAGCTTATATAAAAGTGGTTATAGCCCCTACCCAAAAATCCGTAAAATCACCGTTTTCAACCCCCCTTCTCCAGCCCTGGCGACAAAACAATCCTGCGACCATAAACGTACGTGAATTTTGGTTATACCTTCACCCATAAAATTTGCTCTCAGCGTAGACTATATTTGTGTTCTTTGGAAGCTTCGGCATAGAAAAATTATTGAAATCAGTCATACCATTTTGAAGAAAATAAAAAATTGGTTCTTTGGGAGGTACCATTAACATCATTTTTTGAAAAATGGTTTCCCACCCAGAGGTAGCCTTAACTCAAAACCATTTGTTGATTTTTTTTTTAAAGAAAAGTTTAAGAGCTGTTTTTGAAAAAATACGATTGTGAAAAATTGCTAAGAAGAATTGTATGACAGGTACCGTTATTTTTGGATGTAAAAAAATGAAAAAAAAATAACAAATTTTAGGGATGCATAACCTGCATTAAAGCTCATATGTATTGCAAGCAAAAATAAAGTAATTAAAATCATAAATATTATGAAAATAACGAAAATCAATTATTCTTTTCTCATAAAATTCTAAAAAAAACTTAATAGTTCGATAGAGCCTTTTTTTATTATTTTACCCTGTAAGATTTGCTTCTGAATATTTGCGCAACTGAATCAACGTTTGTAAACTTTTTGACACTTAAATTGCCAAACTGTCAAGATGTTTGATCAAGATTAGTTATAATTTGCAAAGACTTTCAATTCTCTGCCTGGATTATAAAACAAACCTTAAACAAAAAGCATTCTCAATATTCGTTGCAGTTACAAACAAAATGCATTGTCCTGAAACATTCCCTTTCTCTATGTGGTCTCATTTTCAATATATCGCAATGATAAATGCAAAAAAAAAACCAAAAATCTGCAAATTAGGAAACTTTTAAGTATCCGGCGATGCACTGCTGGTTGATAACCCGGGAGGAAGCTTCTTCCTCATTTTATATCCTGCTGCTTTACTATTATATTTCGATGTTCGTTCGATACCCTCTACTCGATGTCGATACATAAAACCTTCCTTTTATAAATAAAAAAAAATATTCAACTCAATATTTAATGTAGGTAAACAAAATATCCCAAACTCTCTCAGAGTCAATGTAGGGAATCCAGGAAACTAAATAACAAGCAAAAAACTATTTACAAAAAGTTCTTTATATTCGAAGCCAGGCCGAATTGTATGAATAACTCTGAGCCTTTCAATGGGATCTGCAATCCTGGCAATCCTTTAAATCTACGCGTTGAATTCTTTGACTTTTGGTTTTTGTATTTTTTTTTTTGCATCATGTTCTTCCCGTCTGATAGAAGTTTTTATTTTTGTTTTGCTATGAAAAGCCTTTTTAGCCGGGTATTGAATACTTTTTTAAAATTTGTTTCGAAAAAAGTTTTCAGCTGAAACAAGTGCATTCTTCCTTTTCAAAAGACAACAAAAAATACAATAAGGAACAAGGATGTATTGGGATGAATGTGAAAGAACTCTAAAACTGCTAAGCCCTTATATTGAACCCGCTTATTATCGACAACGCAAAAGACGACGACAATGATGGGAAGGGTATGATGGAAACGATGAAGCCAGAGAAACGAAACAAGAACAGAATGTTCCTGGCTTTTGGCTTCCTCGTGTTATGGCCAACTGGGTTTTAACTTCCTCTGGAAGTAGTGTGCTATTATATGTGCTTAATAGTTAACTTTTACTTCTTCCTTGCTGGCGTGCAGCAGCAAGGGTTTTTAGATGGCATAGTGTTGATTTTACCGATAAGGAAAGTTTATTTGTTTGTAAGTTTGGGCAAATAAAACTTTTTGCCTCGATGTGATTACATTTTCAAAAGAGTGTGAGTGAGAGTATCAAGTCCTTATGGTTTTAGTCTTTTGGGTGGGCTATTTTAAGAAGAAAAAAAAAAGAGCAAAAGTAAATAAGAGTTTTTTTGTTGTTGTACATAAAACCAATCTATGGATTGAAGAAGGTTATATTGATTATTGGGATTATATTGGGTAGCAATAAAATTGGGATTAAATTGAACAAGAATATGCGTGGTGATTTAAGATTCAAGACAAGGTCAAGTAGCTTCACGTGGGGGAAACGATTGAAAACAATGTGAGATTTTTTAAGACTAAGCTCAGATGGAAATTATTTAAAGTATGTTTAAAAATTTTATAATTAATGAAAAACCAGAAACATATGGGAATTAAAGAAATTAATTGCAAAAACGTTTTGTTGCAACTCCTTTTATTTTTAGTTGTTCTTCTAATCCAAATTTTTACTTTACGTTAGTCAATTGTTTTTAACTTCCATTAAATCAAAGGCGGATCCAGACTTTTGCCCAGATTCAGAATCCGAGCATGCGAGCATCTCCCCCTTTTACTCGTGGTAGGCTTACAAGGCATGGTAGTCATTATATGCTCACCATCCCCTCTACTACCTTTCTCCACCAGTAAGAAGGAAACAATGCTGTCGAATAGACAACAAAGCTATGACGTGGCAAGTGACATACCAAACCATGGAATATAACACTTTGGTGAATTATAACTCGCATTTAGTTCTTTCGGAAAGCTGTATAAGAGGAGGTCAAACAAACGACCAAGACACAGTCCAACGGAGGCAGTCGTCGAGATCACATCGTAGGAGATATACCAGAGCTGCAGATCCAATCAACCTAGGTAAGAAATCAACCAGCAAATATTAAAAGACTTCCCCCCACCAGCGGTAAGGGGTCTCGAGATTTGTAAAGGTTGTTTGCAAGATTCGTCTGTGATTGCCGGATTCGTCCGTGATTTGCCTGGTTTACCAGTGATTGCCAGATTACCAAATTACAAAATAAATTTTTTTTTATTGCAAGTATGTAGTTTAAGAACCGTAATTTTTGGCCTTAAAATCTTAGGCCTTAAAAAAATATTTTTCTCTTTTGTTTCCTAACACGAAGGAATTTAAGGAGCTTACTACTTTTTTTAATGACATCCCCTGCACAAAACAGAGGTATGTCGTACGTCGTGTCTCCATATAAAAAAACCTTAAATTCTCAATAGTTTCTGTCAAGTTGGTAGGTGGGCGAGAGCAAGTAATCAAATCTTCCGGCAAATCGAAGCATAATGCGGTGGTAATTGCAATCGAAAAATGAATTTGCTACCGAAATTTGCTTTTCAATATCACTCACGATTTTTGTGGCACCAGAGGCCTATTTCATAAAACTACAAGACTTATAATTATTTGTGAATTATTATAGTTCGAGAGGCGACCGTAAGATTTTCTATCTCATTGCGGCTTTTGAAAAAGAGAATAACAGCTAACTGGTTTATTCCTAACATTTTCAAAACCGTTAGTTGTGCTAGATTTTATGGTTAATAAGGTCAGAAAATGCACCTTTCAGGCTAGATTTTTGACTACGTATACCTTTCACACAAAGGATTTCTATAGGTATATAAATTGGTTATCGAATGAAAGAAAAACTGTCCTCTATGCTGCCCTGATGGTTGGACAGACTTTTGTAAGTTGTTCCTATGAGTTCTTTCACCTTCATACTATAATTCACAAATAGTTTGCAGTTTTATGAAATAGGCCCCAGTTTGTGAGATATTCCCAAAAAATGGGTAAAATCTGAAAAGCCAGCAGAAACCTTACAAAAAAAATAAAACCAAAATCTTGAATAAAGAAGTCTCACATTTTCTCAATAATCTCAAAATTCAAAAATCCCATTTTCAAAAAATTCGCATTCATTTCGCGACACAAAATTTCGCAAATAACCGAAATCTCGAAAGTTAAAGTATCTAATATCAAAATCTCGAATTTCCAGTAACATTCGCTTCCAGTTTTGGACTGAAACAAACAAAAAAAAAAAAAACTCGAAGACGAATCTCCAACAGAATCACACGCAAAATTTGATTAAAGAGAGTATTTTCTGCTATATTTCGCGAGATTTTAATCTGAGATTTAAGCTTGCGAGATTTTGTTATTTCGGTATTGTGGTGCTATTTTGTAATTGCAAGAATTTGTAACGCTATAATTTAACTGTCAAGATTTCTTACCTAACCAGATAGGCCACTACAGATCGTGATAAAAGGTTTACTAGTTTCAGAAATCGGTTAGTGATGTATTTTCTTTTTAATGAATTTTAAAAGTTTTGTATAGGTCACTCAAGGTCATCTTAGAAATCAAGTACAAGTATGTATGTATATAAGGTCGTAATTGGTGAGGCATTGATGAAAAACTTTAATTTCAAAAAAATTTTAAACAAAAAACTTGAATTTTTTGTATTTATTTGTTTGGAAAAATGTGCTTTTTATTTTTATTTATTTAAGTCAAAAAGTATCTAACTAATGCAAAATTGTGAAAAATAATTTACTGGAATTGCGGTTTTCTAGTCATTTTGATGACGACTACGCATTATTTAAGATCAACATAATTTAATCCTTCACCTGGTTTGTAAGACTTTGAAGTTTTGGTGAGGAAAAACGGTTGGGCGGTTGGGTGAATCATATGAAAATTAACAAGAATATTCTTAAAATCCAAAACTGTCTTTGAATATTTTATGACGTCATTATTTGCTGAAATATTGGTAATCAAGGCTAAAAGTATCTTTTTCCATCAAACCATGCAAACAAAACTGTACTATAAAAAAAACAACTTGAATTGAAGCTGAATAAACAAGGTATCTGATCATTACATTTGATTATCTCAAAAAAAATTATCCATAGAAATGAGGACCTTCAAAAAAAATTTAAAAAATAATTCTTTTGTCTCGTCTCATTCTTTGCAATAACGCAATAACGTTACTTCCAACAAAAAACATAAAGCTGTAAAATGCTTTTTATTTCAACTCAATACGACCACTCGTCACAAAGATACCCAGCAAACATTTTTGTGAACGTTCATTGAACATTCAGTGAAAATGAAGAATATACATTCGAGAAACACTCACTTCAGTGAATCAAAAATGAATCTACTCAAATATCCCATCACTTTTACCTCATACGCGGGGAAGGGGATTTGTGTTGATTTTTTTCATAATAAAAAAATATCGAGATTCTTATTTCCTTCACATAATATGAATAAAAGTGAACGCGCACAAGCGATCCTCAAAAGAGGTATATCTTGGGGCGTCCATTTTTATTCACATAAACTGAATGTCCCTTTCATTTTGTTTTGAAAAGCCAAAACGGGAGCTGGTCGCACATCTACGATTCATAGACGTTCGGCAAAACGAACGGAAGCACATAATCCATTTGTTTTAATTTTTTCAATTGGAGTATGTTTTTGATTTCCATTTTCATTCCGTACGGAATTAATTCGACCGAATATCAGAATAGCCGCGAATATTCAATTATACTTAAGCTAAATTTATCATAAGTTTCATTCGATAAATCTAGGGAAATCAAACTGTTTATGCAGATAATTTAAACCATTTTAAAATAGCATTTTGTATAACCACACCGATATAATATTTACATTCAGTTCTATGGTATACATTCGGATTATTTAAGAATCATTATAATGAATTTAATATAATTCAATTTATATTCACTAAACTGAATGAGGAAACCCCAATTTATATTCATATTAATGAATCAAACCTGTCTCATTTAAATGATTCAAAAAAGATTCATGAATTGTTCAGTGAAATGAATATATAAGCGTTCTATTTACATTCACTTAAGTGAAGAATTACTCTATTATTAATGAAACATAAAAACGATTCGAATTCGAAGTAATGCTACCCAGTAAATTTGATCCAAACCGGTTTATAAATGAGTTCATAAATGAGGGTTTCTTTCACTTCTGTGAATTATTTATAAATCATTTCTGAAGGGAAATGTTTGCTGGGTACAGTTCTTCAAAAAACACTAGAAAAAATTGAAAAAAATTGTTCCTTTAATTCTGTTGACTAGTAAGTAAATATTATTAAAAGAAAATTATTTATATTTCACTGGAGGAAACATTATTTTTGTGACGTTTTTTACTTAGATTTTTTTGCATTGTGTCCTTAAATACGCACAAACGTTTGTAGACGAATTTTGTCCGTTGAGAATGAAATAATTTTTTATGATGGAATTCATATACAGTAGTCCCTCGATAATGTGAACTAATTAAAACAAGGTGTTTTCGGATTTTAGAGGGATTCACATTACTAGAACTTTTTTCAATTCCAATTAAACTGATCGAAATAATCTTTATATCCATTGAATACAACACAAAACATTTTTTTAAAGTACAGTTTCAACATTTATTGGATCTTTGAAACAGCGGAAAATTGAAACCGCAAAACGCTCTAGAGGGCGTTTGGATTTCACAATAACTAATGAAGTGTGAACTTAAGTGTTCCAGTTGCATTCCTACAGGCCAAAAACGTTATCCTTTCTTTTTATTAGGAAGAAGCATCCAATATAGGCCGCTTTTATCGGCATTATAAAATTGCTGTGGAGTAAGAGACATTTCTCAGATAATTTCATGCAGTTTTTCCAAAAATGGATTAACGGCACTTTTATTACATGACAACTTCCCACCGCATATTTTTAATTTTCGAACACCATGCCTTTGCTTAAATTTGTGTACTCAACCTTGACTAGCTTTGACAGTCCGGGCTTCTTTGAATTGCAAATTAAGCTGATTTGCTTTTCGGCATAGAAGACCTGTTGAAACTGGAACGTGGTTCTCTCCAAGTAAAATACAACTCAACGAACAATGATAACCCGAAACTGATCAACAAAAAGCAAAAAAAAATGTAAAATATACTCTCCAGCCTGCAGCTGCATTCAACATTTCTTAAGATATGTCTAGACAAATAACAATTTACCGGTACCTATAAATTGCATGCACGAATAAGAAAAAGATAAAAACTTTTACAAAAGAAATTCACATTATAGAGTCTGAAAAATTCCGAAGATCACATTATAGAGATGACAATGTAAATTTTTGGCGATTCGCATTTTAGAGAAATTCGCACTATCGGTAATTCACATTATCGAGGGACTACTGTAATTTAAAGGAACAAAATATAATTATTGTTCACCTGCCCGACCAAAATGGTGTAAACGCCATTGAAAAAACCTAAACTCTTTGTAGCGAGATGCTACAATAGGACAATGTTGATAAAATTAGAAGTGTACGTGAGCTCTGAGCTCCACTCAGATGGAAATGTTGCAAATGTTATTGTCGAGTTGCAAGACAAAAATGATGCTTTTCAATTGCTAAGATCCAAGGCAAATATTGTCGGCATAGGTATTCCGATGCATAAAAACTATCCAATGGCGACAAAGAGAGCGAAAAAGAATTACCAACCTAAGAAACAAAATTACTGCAAAAAACAAGGAATTAAAAACATATCAAAGGAGAAACATTAAAAGTTAATGAAATCACATTTTATTTTGATAAAAACAACAATCTTGCAAGTGAATGCTGTAATGGATTGACGCTTTTTCAGCAACTGATAGGGGATGTTACAGAGGTGACAGCTAGTTCCACTGCAAATGCTTATGCGGGAAACACAATGGAGGCGAGCAGCAGCCGTGCCGTTGTTTATAATCAAAGTAACCAAAATTGTAATCTTTAGTAAAAATGCCGTCTGCCATATTAAATGCAATAAAACTGTATTAAAAGTAGAAATAATTAAATATTCAGTCCATGCTTATAATAGGCGTTTTTCTTTTTAAGCTCAGTGCACAGCACTGTGTTCCTTTTTTAGCTCCGAGTACTCAGAGCGCTCAACTTGTGTTTCTCTTTTAAACCAGAGCTAGCTCGGAGTACGCTCCATGAGCTCAGGATAAAAAGACCGAGCGAATGGAGCAAATAGCTGAGCGCAGCCAACTTCACTCTTCTTGTCACTCATTTCAAGTGGACGCGTTCAACACATCAATTTCAGTTTATAATTTTGAATTTTTCGAGTTTTTGATTGGCCAGCTGTCTGATGAAAATTAAGTGATTACTCAATTCTGGTGAGTTGAACGCATCGCAATCGTATGACATTTCAGAGCTCAGGTGTGTTTCAAAATTATATCGGAGTGCTCTGATCATACTCTGCTCAGAGCTAACTCCGATAGCTCGAGCTCTACTCTATGCTCTGCTCAGAGCTAAAGAAGAAAAACGCATAGTGTATCAGGTTTAGCCAATAAGAAATTATTTAGCAGTTTTTATAACTATGTTAACAGCAATGATTTTGTATTTTTGTTTGAAACTTTTGTTACAGAAGTATGTAGATTATGATAAATTTGAAAATAACTTTCAGAACTTTGATTTTGTAAGGAAAATTATCATTGTGGTTGCTTAAAGGGTGAAAACTTTCAGCGATTAAACTATGATGCGAGAATATATTTCATGCGAAAATACTATCATGCTAGAAAACTATATATCAGGCGAACATACCATCAGGCGAGAAATACATATATTAAGCGATTAAACTATCATGTGGGAAGACTATCATACATGTAAACTACTATGCGAGGAAATGACCAAGCAAGAAATATATCATTCAGTGATGGGAACTATCGAATAAAAACTATCGAATTATTCGATAGTAGCTAAATGTTCATTTATTCGATAGTAGCTATTTAGTTATACATTCGTTCATTCAGTAATGCAATTTTCGTTCAATCGCTTTTTCACTCGATATTAACTTTAAACGATTTAAGTATACTTTCTCACTCGACTACTACTACCACTAATAGTTCCGATTCTGGAATCGTTCATTGGCTTTTCGTTCGACTACTTTTTTGACCGATAGTATTACTTAACGATTTTATATTACTTTTTTTTGTGTTGTTCTTGTTAGTCAGATATTACTGTTACTACACTAGTCAACAATATTAAAGGAACAAATTTTTTTTTCAATTTTTGTAAGCGTTTTTTGAAGAGCTGTAGCTTTGTGACAAGTGGTCGTATTGAGTTGAAATAAAAAGCATTTTACAGCTTTATGTTTTTTGTTTCGAGATTTGTTTGCAAACAAATTTTTTTTGAAGTACCGTTATTGCGTTATTGCAAAAAATGAGACGAGACAACAAAATTATTTTGTTTTTATTTTTTTTGAAGGTCCTCATTTCTATGGATACATTTTTTTGAGTCAATTAAATGTCATGATCAGATACCTTGTTTATTCAGCTTCAATTCAGTTTTTTTGTTGTTTTCGTACGATTTTTTTTGACATGGTTTATCTGACTTTGAATGAAAAAAGATACTTTTAGCCTTGATTACCAATATCTCATCAAATAATGACGTTATAAAAAATTCAAAGACAGTTTTGGAAATTTCAAAAAGCGTTTTACAAGATTTTTTAATGATTTTGTAGAAATTATTTTTTTTTTACCGTTCACCGTTAGTTTAAAAAAAGTAGGTACTAAAAACCGACATTTTGTGGTCTTTTCGTAAATCTTTTTTTTTTCGTTGCAAATATTGATTGCATGGCTTGCGTTGGTATGCAAATTTATAGACTTTTAAATCATTAATATTCTTGTAAATTTTCAAATTGATTCATCGAACCGTTTTTCCTCACCAAAACTTCAAAGTCTTACAAACCAGGTAAAGGAACAAATTGTGGTGTTCCTAAACAATGCGAAGTTGTCATCAAAATGACAAGAAAACCGCAATTCCAGTGGATTTTTTTCACAGTTTTGCATTAGTTAGATACTTTTTTGAATGGAAATGAAATAAAAAGTACATTAAACAAAAAAATAAAAAAAATTAATTTAAAAAAATTTCAAACAAAAAAACTTGATTTTTTTAATTTTTTTTTTTTTTGAAAAATTTAATTTTTTTTTTAATTCAATTCAAAAAAGTATCTTACTAATGCAAAACTGTGAAAAAAATCCACTGGAATTTCGGTTTTCTTGTCATTTTGATGACAACTTCGCATTGTTTAGGAACACCACAATTTGTTCCTTTACCTGGTTTGTAAGACTTTGAAGTTTTGGTGAGGAAAAACGGTTCAATGAATCAATTTGAAAATTTACAAGAATATTTATGATTTAAAAGTATATAAATTTGCATACCAAAGCAAGCCATGCAATCAATATTTGCAACGAAAAAAAAAGATTTACGAAAAGACCACAAAACGTCGGTTTTTAGTACTTTTTTTAAACTAACGGTGATCGGTAAAAAAAAATAATTTCTACAAAATCATAAAAAAATCTTGTAAAACGCTTTTTCAAATTTCCAAAACTGTCTTTGAATTTTTTATAACGTCATTATTTGATGAGATATTGGTAATCAAGGCTAAAAGTATCTTTTTTCATTCAAAGTCAGATAAACCATGTCAAAAAAAATCGTACGAAAACAACAAAAAAACTGAATTGAAGCTGAATAAACAAGGTATCTGATCATGACATTTAATTGACTCAAAAAAATGTATCCATAGAAATGAGGACCTTCAAAAAAAATTAAAAATTAACAAGAACAACACAAAAAAAGTAATATAAAATCGTTAAGTAATACTATCGGTCAAAAAAGTAGTCTAACGAAAAGCCAATGAACGATTCCAGAATCGGAACTAGTAGTGGTAGTAGTAGTCGAGTGAGAAAGTATACTTAAATCGTTTAAAGTTAATATCGAGTGAAAAAGCGATTGAACGAAAATTGCATTACTGAATGAATGAATGTATAATAGAGCGGGAGGCGGCAATATAAAATTCCCACCCATCGAGGTAAAGAAAAATTTGGTTATATTGCATTAGGTTGCCACTAGGTGATATAGAAAAACTTGGTCGTCCTCCCTGTATCCTGGTCAGACCGGCTGGCTGACCAAAAGAAGTGGTCATATTTTAGGGGTGCTACCACCCATCGAGGTAAAGAAAATTTTACTTACATAGCGGTTTGTCTTTGTTAGGTGATATAAAAAAGCTTGGTCGTCCAGCCCATACCCTGGTCAGATCGGCTGGCTGACCAAAAGAAGTGGTCACTTTTTAGGGGTGCTACCACCCATCGATTAAAGGATGAAACTTACATCAAATTAAAGGGGCAACTTTCACCTATCAGAATTTCAAGGTCGTCCGGGGCATAGCTTGGTCACTTTCTCTGGCCGACCAGATTTATGCATTTATCTAAGATTATGCGATACTCACTTGTACACATTAATTATATACTGAATGTCCAAACCTAATGCTTCAAACTTTAATTGGTGAAAGACCAGGCCATGACCTGTCAGAATTCCATAACTTGTCCATACTAAATCCTAATCAGTTGGTAGAAATACCTAAATAAACTGCAATTATGATCAAAGCTAATTTTTAAATTATATTTTTGGAGTTGAATGATAAACAAAAATTCCATTACGTAATATTTGCTAGGTCTTTTAAAAACTTGCCCTATTTTTTCAGTTTCTTAAAAGATATAAAACTTACCACAAGCAGTCTTAAGTCGAAAGTTATAGCCATTTTAATTTAATAAGAAAGAGTTCTGAAACACCAAATTTTCACATAGCATCATGAAAGGAGAATGAGCAAATTGGCCCATATGCTCAACACAATTGTCATTACATTTTTGAAAAGTTTATTGTTAGGACATCATTTCATTATATGGCCGTTAAGCTCTAAACCATGGGGTTCGCGAGATATTCGACTTCAAAGCACGACAAAGAAAAATAATGCAACGCCGCATTTGGACATTGTCCAACAACAATAAACTGGTATAATTCCGTATTGTTATTGTATTTAACATGCTACTTCTTTCTAAGCGAAGATAAAAATGCACTAAAAAACAGGGCTATTGTCATTAAGCTGTAGATCATGGGGCTCAAAAGATATTAGGCAAACACGATTTATAGAACAATAATGCAATTCCGCATTTGGAGCTGGTCTACCAAGTTCACAGTAATGTGTCGTTCATCGTTGAAAAGCTTATTGCATGTACTTCACTTTGTTATATTGTCGTTAAGCTGTAGATATTTGGCATACAAAAAAAGGCAAATAGAAAAATAAAGCAATTCTGCATTCGGTGCTGCACTACCTACTCAACACGAATGTGTCATACATGGTTGAAAAGGTTATTATGTTGTCTTTATTTTACTATATGGCCATTAAGATCTTAACCATGGGTTTCGAAAGGTATTTGCACATGCACATGCAACTTCCACATGCAACTTGCACATGCAACATGCACATGCAACTTGCACATGCAATTTGCACATGCAGCATGCACATGCAACTTGCACATGCAACTTGCACATGCAGCAAGCACATGCAACTTGCACATGCAACTTTCACATGCAACTTGCACATGCAACTTACACATGCAACTTGCACATGCAACTTGCACATGCAACATGCACATGCAACTTGTACAGGCAACTGGCACATGAAACTTGTACATGCAACTTGCACATGCAACTTGCACATGCAACTTGCACATGCAACTTGCACATGCAACATGCAAATGCAACTTGCACATGCAACATGCACATGCAACTTGCACATGCAACTTGCACATGCAAATTGCACATGCAACATGCACATGCAACTTGCACATGCAACTTGCACATGCAACTTGCACATGCAACTTGCACATGCAACTTACACATGCAACATGCACATGCAACTTACACATGCAACTTGCACATGCAACTTGCACATGCAACTTGCACATGCAACTTGCACATGCAACTTGCACATGCAACTTGCACATGCAACTTGAACATGCAACTTGCACATGCAACTTGCACATGCAACTTGCACATGCAACTTGCACATGCAACTTACACATGCAACTTGCACATGCAACTTGCACATGCAACTTGCACATGCAACTTGCACATGCAACTTGCACATGCTAATTACACATGCAACTTGCACATGCAACTTGCAGATGCAACTTGCACATGCAACTTGCAACTTGCACATGCAACTTGCACATGCAACATGCAAATGCAACTTGCACATGCAACTTGCACATGCAACTTGCACATGCAACTTGCACATGCAACTTGCTCATGCAACATGCACATGCAACTTGCACATGCAACTTGCACATGCAACTTGCACATGCAACTTGCACATGCAACATGCACATGCAACTTACACATGCAACTTGCACATGCAACTTGCACATGCAACTTGCACATGCAACTTGCACATGCAACTTGCACATGCAACATGCAGATGCAACTTGCACATGCAACTTGCACATGCAGCATGCACATGCAACTTGCACATGCAACTTGCACTTGCAGCATGCACATGCAACTTGCACATGCAACTTGCACATGCAGCATGCATATGCAACTTGCACATGCAACTTTAACATGCAACTCGCACATGCAACTTGCACATGCAACTTGCACATGCAACTTGGACATGCAACTTGCACATGCAAATTGCACATGCAACATGCACATGCAACTTGCACATGCAACTTGCACATGCAACATGCACATGCAACATGCACATGCAACTTGCACATGCAACATGCACATGCAACTTGTACATGCAACTGGCTCATGCCACTTGTACATGCAACTTGCACATGCAACTTGCACATGCAACTTGCACATGCAACTTGCACATGCAACTTTCACATGCAACTTGCACATGCAACACGCAAATGCAACTTGCACATGCAACTTGCACATGCAACATGCACATGCAACTTGCACATGCAACTTGCACATGCAACATGCACATGCAACTTGCACAAGCAACTTGCACATGCAACTTGAACATGCAACTTGCACATGCGAATTGCACATGCAACTTGCACATGCAACTTGCACATGCAACTTGCACATGCAACATGCACATGAAACTTCCTCATGCAACTTGCACATGCAACATGCACATGCAACTTGCACATGCAACTTGCACATGCAGCATGCACATGCAACTTGCACATGCAACTTGCACATGCAACTTGCACATGCAACTTGCACATGCAACATGCACATGCCACTTGCACATGCAACTTGAACATGCAACTTGAACATGCAACATGCAAATGCAACTTGGACATGCAACTTGCACATGCAACTTGCACATGCAACTTGCACATGCAACTTGCACATGCAACTTCCACATGCAACTTGCACATGCAACTTGCACATGCAACTTGCACATGCAACATGCACATGCAACTTGCACATGCAACATGCACATGCAACTTGCACATGCAACTTGCACATGCAACTTGCACATAAAACTTGCACATGCAACTTGCACATGCAACTTGCACATGCAACTTGCACATGCAACATGCACATGCAACTTGCTTATGCAACATGCGCATGCAACTTGCACATGCAACTTGCACATGCAACTTGCACATGCAACAAGCACATGCCACTTGCACATGCAACTAGCACATGCAACTTGCACATGCAACTTGCACATGCAACTTGCACATGCAACTTGCCCATGCAACTTGCACATGCAACTAGCACATGCAACTTGCACATGCAACTTGCACATGCAACTTGCACATGCAACTTGCACATGCAACTTGCACATGCAACATGCACATGCAACTTGCACATGCATTTTGCATATGCAGCATGCACATGCAACTTTGACATGCAACTTGCACATGCAACTTACACATGCAACTTGCACATGCAACTTGCACATGCAACTTTGACATGCAACTTGCACATGCAACTTACACATGCAACTTGCACATGCAACTTGCACATGCAACTTGCACATGCAGCATGCACATGCAACATGCACATGCAACATGCACATGCAACTTGCATATGCAACATGCACATGCAACTTGCATATGCAACTTGCACATGCAACTTGCACATGCAACTTTGACATGCAACTTGCACATGCAACTTACACATGCAACTTGCACATGCAACTTGCACATGCAGCATGCACATGCAACTTGCACATGCAACTTGCACATGCAACATGCACATGCAACTTGCACATGCAACTTGCATATGCAGCATGCACATGCAACTTGCACATGCAACTTTGACATGCAACTTGCACATTCAACTTACACATGCAACATGCACATGCAACTTGCATATGCAACATGCACATGCAACTTGCATATGCAACTTGCACATGCAACTTGCACATGCAACTTTGACATGCAACTTGCACATGCAACTTACACATGCAACTTGCACATGCAACTTGCACATGCAGCATGCACATGCAACTTCCACATGCAACTTGCACATGCAACATGCACATGCAACTTGCACATGCAACTTGCATATGCAGCATGCACATGCAACTTGCACATGCAACTTTCACATGCAACTTGCACATGCAACTTACACATGCAACTTGCACATGCAACTTGCACATGCAGCATGCACATGCAACTTGCACATGCAACTTGCACATGCAACTTGCACATGCAACTTGCACATGCAGCATGCACATGCAACATGCACATGCAACTTGCATATGCAGCATGCACATGCAACTTGCACATGCAACTTTCACATGCAACTTGCACATGCAACTTGCACATGCAACTTGCACATGCAACTTGCACATGCAACTTGCATATACAACATGCACATGCAACTTGCATATGCAGCATGCACATGCAACTTGCACATGCAACTTTCACATGCAACTTGCACATGCAACTTACACATGCAACTTGCACATGCAACTTGCACATGCAACTTGCACATGCAGCATGCACATGCAACATGCACATGCAACTTGCATATGCAGCATGCACATGCAACTTGCACATGCAACTTTCACATGCAACTTGCACATGCAACTTACACATGCAACTTGCACATGCAACTTGCACATGCAGCATGCACATGCAACTTGCACATGCAACTTGCACATGCAACTTGCACATGCAACTTGCACATGCAACTTGCACATGCAACTTGCACATGCAACTTGCACATGCAACTTGCACATGCAACTTGCACATGCAACTTGCACATGCAACATGCACATGCAACTTGCACATGCAACTTGCACATGCAACTTGCACATGCAACATGCACATGCAACTTGCACATGCAACTTGCACATGCAACTTGCACATGCAACTTGCACATGCAACTTGCACATGCAACATGCACATGCAACTTGTACATGCAACTGGAACATGAAACTTGTACATGCAACTTGCACATGCAACTTACACATGCAACTTGCACATGCAACTTGCACATGCAACATGCACATGCAACTTGCACATGCAACTTGCACATGCAACTTGCACATGCAACTTGCACATGCATCTTGCACATGCAACATGCACATGCAACTTGCACATGCATTTTGCACATGCAACTTGCACATGCAACTTGCGCATGCAACTTGCACATGCAACTTGCACATGCAACATGCACATGCAACTTGCACATGCAACTTGCACATGCAACTTGCGCATGCAACTTGCACATGCATTTTGCACATGCAACTTGCACATTCAACTTGCATATGCAACTTGCACATGCAACATGCACATGCAACATGCACATGCAACTTGCACATGCAACTTGCACATGCAACTTGCACATGCAACTTGCACATGCAACTTGCACATGCAACTTCCACATGCAACTTGCACATGCAACTTGCACATGCAACTTGCACATGCAACTTGCACATGCAACTTGCACATGCAACATGCACATGCAACTTCCACATGCAACTTGCACATGCAACTTGCACATGCAACTTGCACATGCAACATGCACATGCAACTTGCACATGCAACTTGAACATGCAAAATGCAAATGCAACTTGGACATGCAACTTGCACATGCAACTTGCACATGCAACTTGCAGATGCAACTTGCACATGCAACTTGCACATGCAACTTGCACATGCAACTTGCACATGCTACATGCACATGCAACTTCCACATGCAACCTGCACATGCAACTTGCACATGCAACTTGCACATGCAACATGCACATGCAACTTGCACATGCAACTTGCACATGCAACTTTCACATGGAACTTGCACACGCTAATTACACATGCAACTTGCACATGCAACTTGCACATGCAACTTGCACATGCAACTAGCACATGCAACTTGCACATGCAACTTGCACATGCAGCTTGCACATGCAACTTGCACATGCAACTTGCACATGCAACTTGCACATGCAACATTCACATGCAACTTCCACATGCAACTTGCACATGCAACATGCACATGCAACTTCCACATGCAACTTGCACATGCAACTTGCACATGCAACATGCACATGCAACTTGCACATACAAAATGCACATGCAACTTGCACATGCAACTTGCACATGCAACTTGCACATGCAACTTGCACATGCAACATGCACATGCAACTTGCACATACAACTTGCACACGCAACTTGCACATGCAACTTGCACATGCAACTTGCACATGCAACATGCACATGCAACTTGCACATGCAACTTGCACATGCAACTTGCACATGCAACATGCACATTCAACTTGCACATGCAACTTGCACATGCAACTTGCACATGCAACTTGCACATGCAACTTCCACATGCAACTTGCACATGCAACTTGCACATGCAACTTGCACATGCAACTTGCACATGCAACTTGCACATGCAACTTGCACATGCAACATGCACATGCAACTTGCACATACAACTTGCACACGCAACTTGCACATGCAACTTGCACATGCAACTTGCACATGCAACATGCACATGCAACTTGCACATGCAACTTGCACATGCAACTTGCACATGCAACATGCACATTCAACTTGCACATGCAACTTGCACATGCAACTTGCACATGCAACTTGCACATGCAGCATGCACATGCAACTTGCACATGCAACTTGCACATGCAACTTGCACATGCAACTTGCACATGCAACTTGCACATGCAACTTGCACATGCAACTTGCACATGAACTTGCACATGCAACTTGCACATGCAACTTGCACATGCAACTTGCACATGCAACTTGCACATGCAACTTGCACATGCAACTTGCACATGCAACTTGCACATGCGACATGCACATGCAACTTGCACATGCATTTTGCACATGCAACTTGCACATGCAACTCTCGCATGCAACTTGCACATGCAACTTGCACATGCAGCATGCACATGCAACTTGCACATGCAACTTGCACATGCAGCATGCACATGCAACTTGCACATGCAACTTGCACATGCAGCAAGCACATGCAACTTGCACATGCAACTTTCACATGCAACTTGCACATGCAACTTACACATGCAACTTGCACATGCAACTTGCACATGCAACATGCACATGCAACTTGTACAGGACTCTGGCACATGAAACTTGTACATGCAACTTGCACATGCAACTTGCACATGCAACATGCAAATTCAACTTGCACATGCAACTTGCACATGCAACTCTCACATGCAACTTGCACATGCAACTTGCACATGCAACTTGCACATTCAACTTGCACATGCAACTTGCGCATGCAACTTGCACATGCAGCATGCACATGCAACTTGCACATGCAACTTGCACATACAGCATGCACATGCAACTTGCACATGCAACTTGCACATGCAGCATGCACATGCAACTTGCACATGCAACTTTCACATGCAACTTGCACATGCAACTTACACATGCAACTTGCACATGCAACTTGCACATGCAACATGCACATGCAACTTGTACAGGCAACTGGCACATGAAACTTGTACATGCAACTTGCACATGCAACTTGCACATGCAACTTGCACATGCAACTTGCACATGCAACATGCAAATGCAACTTGCACATGCAACTTGCACATGCAACTTGCACATGCAACTTGCACATGCAACTTGCACATGCAACTTGCACATGCAACTTGCACATGCAAATTGCACATGCAACATGCACATGCAACTTGCACATGCAACTTGCACATGCAACTTGCGCATGCAACTTGCACATGCAACTTACACATGCAACTTGCACATGCAACTTGCACATGCAACTTGCACAGGCAACTTGCACATGCAACTTGCACATGCAACTTGCACATGCAACATGCACATGCAACTTCCATATGCAACTTGCACATGCAACTTGCACATGCAACTTGCAAATGCAGCATGCACATGCAACTTGCACATGCAACTTTCACATGCAACATGCACATGCAACTTACACATGCAACTTGCACATGCAACTTGCACATGCCACATGCACATGCAACTTGTACAGGCAACTGGCACATGAAACTTGTACATGCAACTTGCACATGCAACTTGCAAATGCAGCATGCACATGCAACTTGCACATGCAACTTTCACATGCAACTTGCACATGCAACTTACACATGCAACTTGCACATGCAACTTGCACATGCCACATGCACATGCAACTTGTACAGGCAACTGGCACATGAAACTTGTACATGCAACTTGCACATGCAACTTGCACATGCAACTTGCACATGCAACTTGCACATGCAACATGCACATGCAACTTGAACATACAACATGCACATGCAACTTGCACATGCAACTTGCACATGCAACTTGCACATGCAACTTGCAGACGCAACTTGCAGATGCAACTTGCACATGCAACTTGCACATGCAACTTGCATATGCAACTTGCACATGCTACATGCACATGCAACTTCCACATGCAACCTGCACATGCAACTTGCACATGCAACTTGCACATGCTACATGCACATGCAACTTCCACATGCAACCTGCACATGCAACTTGCACATGCGACTTGCATATGCAACATGCACATGCAACTTCCACATGCAACTTGCACATGCAACTTGCACATGGAACTTGCACATGCAACATGCACATGCAACTTGCACATGCAACTTGAACATGCAAAATGCAAATGCAACTTGGACATGCAACTTGCACATGCAACTTGCACATGCAACTTGCAGACGCAACTTGCAGATGCAACTTGCACATGCAACTTGCACATGCAACTTGCATATGCAACTTGCACATGCTACATGCACATGCAACTTCCACATGCAACCTGCACATGCAACTTGCACATGCAACTTGCACATGCAACATGCACATGCAACTTGAACATACAACATGCACATGCAACTTGCACATGCAACTTGCACATGCAACATGCACATGCAACTTCCACATGCAACTTGCACATGCAACATGCACATGTAACTTCCACATGCAACTTGCCCATGCAACTTGCACATGCAACATGCACATGCAACTTGCACACGCTAATTACACATGCAACTTGCACATGCAACTTGCACATGCAACTTGCACATGCAACTTCCACATGCAACTTGCACAGGCAACTTGCACATGCAACTTGCACATGCAACTTGCACATGCAACTTGCACATGCAACTTGCACATGCAACTTGCACATGCAACATGCACATGCAACTTCCATATGCAACTTGCACATGCAACTTGCACATGCAACATGCACATGCAACTTGCACATACAACTTGCACACGCAACTTGCACATGCAACTTGCTTATGCAACTTGCACATGCAACATGCACATGCAACTTGCACATGCAACTTGAACATGCAACTTGCACATGCAACATGCACATTCAACATGCAAATGCAACTTGGACATGCAACTTGCACATGCAACTTGCACATGCAACTTGCACATGCAACATGCACATGCAACTTGCACATGCATTTTGCACATGCAACTTGCACATGCGACTTGCGCATGCAACTTGCACATGCAACTTGCACATGCAGCATGCACATGCAACTTGCACATGCAACTTGCACATACAACTTGCACATGCAACTTGCACGTGCAACTTCCACATGCAACTTGCACATGCAACATGCACATGCAACTTCCACATGCAACTTGCACATGCAACATGCACATGCAACTTGCACATACAACTTGCACATGCAACTTGCACATGCAACTTGCACATGCAACTTGCACATGCAACATGCACATGCACATGCAACTTGCACATGCAACTTGCACATGGAACTTGCACATGCAACATGCACATGCAACTTCCACATGCAACTTCCACATGCAACATGCACATGCAACTTGCTCATGCAACTTGCACATGCAGCATGCACATGCAACTTGCACATGCAACTTGCACATGCAACTTGCACATGCAACTTGCACATGCAACATGCACATGCAACTTGCACATGCAACTTGCACATGCAACTTGCACATGCAACTTGCACATGCAACATGCACATGCAACTTCCACATGCAACTTCCACATGCAACTTGCACATGCAACATGCACATGCAACTTGCACATGCAACATGCACATGCAACTTGCTTATACAACTTGCACATGCAACTTGCACATGCAACTTGCACATGCTTATTACACATGCAACTTGCACATGCAACTTTCACATGCAACTTGCACATGCAACTTACACATGCAACTTGCACATGCAACTTGCACATGCAATATGCACATGCAACTTGCACATGCAACTTGCACATGCAGCATGCACATGCAACTTGCACATGCAACTTGCACATGCAGCATGCACATGCAACTTGCACATGCAACTTGCACATGCAACTTGCACATGCAACTTGCACATGCAACATGCACATGCAACTTGCACATACAACTTGCACATGCAGCATGCACATGCAACTTGCACATGCAACTTGCACATGCAACATGCACATGCAACTTGCTTATGCAACATGCGCATGCAACTTGCGCATGCAACTTGCACATGTAACTTGCACATGCAACTTGCACATGAAACTTGCATATGCAACTTGCACATGCAACATGCACATGCGACATGCACATGCAACTTGCACATGCAACTTGCACATGCAACTTGCACATGCAACTTGCACATGCAACTTGCACATGCAACATGCACATGCAACTTGCGCATGCAACTTTCACATGCAACTTGCACATGCAACTTGCACATGCAGCATGCACATGCAACATGCACATGCAACTTGCATATGCAACATGCACATGCAACTTGCATATGCAGCATGCACATGCAACTTGCACATGCAACTTTCACATGCAACTTGCACATGCAACTTACACATGCAACTTGCACATGCAACTTGCACATGCAACTTGCACATGCAGCATGCACATGCAACATACACATGCAACTTGCATATGCAGCATGCACATGCAACTTGCACATGCAACTTTCACATGCAACTTGCACATGCAACTTACACATGCAACTTGCACATGCAACTTGCACATGCAGCATGCACATGCAACTTGAACATGCAACTTGCACATGCAACTTGCACATGCAACTTGCACATGCAACTTGCACATGCAACTTGCACATGCAACTTGCGCATGCAACATGCACATGCAACTTGCACATGCAACTTGCACATGCAACTTGCACATGCAACATGCACATGCAACTTGCACATGCAACTTGCACATGCAACTTGCACATGCAACTTGCACATGCAACTTGCACATGCAACATGCACATGCAACTTGTACATGCAACTGGCACATGAAACTTGTACATGCAACTTGCACATGCAACTTACACATGCAACTTGCACATGCAAATTGCACATGCAAAATGCACTTGCAATGTGCAAGTTGCATGTGAAAGTTGCATGTGCAAGTTGCATGTGCATGCTGCATATGCAAGTTGCATGTGCAAGTTGCATGTGCATGTTGCATGTGCAAGTTGCATGTGCAAGTTGCATGTGCATGCTGCATGTGCAAGTTGCATGTGCAAGTTGCATGTGTAAGTTGCATGTGCAAGTTGCATGTCAAAGTTGCATGTGCAAGTTGCATGTGCAAGTTGCATGTGCATGTTGCATGTGCAAGTTGCATGTGCAAGTTGCATGTGCATGCTGCATGTGCAAGTTGCATGTGCAAGTTGCATGTGTAAGTTGCATGTGCAAGTTGCATGTCAAAGTTGCATGTGCAAGTTGCATGTGCAAGTTGCATGTGTAAGTTGCATGTAATGTGCATGCTGCATATGCAAGTTGCATGTGCATGTTGCACATGCAACATGCACATGCAACTTGCACATGCAACTTGCACATGCAACTTGCACATGCAACTTGCACATGCAACTTGCACATGCAACTTGCACATGCAACTTGCACATGCAGCATGCACATGCAACATGCACATGCAACTTGCATATGCAGCATGCACATGCAACTTGCACATGCAACTTTCACATGCAACTTGCACATGCAACTTGCACATGCAGCATGCACATGCAACTTTGACATGCAACTTGCACATGCAACTTACACATGCAACTTGCACATGCAACTTGCACATGCAACTTTGACATGCAACTTGCACATGCAACTTACACATGCAACTTGCACATGCAACTTGCACATGCAGCATGCACATGCAACATGCACATGCAACATGCATATGCAGCATGCACATGCAACTTGCACATGCAACATGCACATGCAACTTGCACATGCAACTTGCACATGCAACTTGCACATGCAACTTGCACATGCAACTTGCACATGCAACTTGCACATCCAACTTGCACATGCAACTTGCACATGCAGCATGCACATGCAACATGCACATGCAACTTGCATATGCATGTTGCATGTGCATGCTGCATGTGCAAGTTGCATGTGCAAGTTGGATGTGCAAGTTGCATGTGCAAGTTGCATGTGCAAGTTGCATGTGCAAGTTGCATGTGCAAGTTGCATGTGCAAGTTGCATGTGCATGTTGCATGTGCAAGTTGCATGTGCATGCTGCATATGCATGTTGCATGTGCATGTTGCATGTGCATGCTGCATGTGCAAGTTGCATGTGCAAGTTGCATGTGTAAGTTGCATGTGCAAGTTGCATGTCAAAGTTGCATGTGCAAGTTGCATGTGCAAGTTGCATGTGTAAGTTGCATGTGCAAGTTGCATGTCAAAGTTGCATGTGCATGCTGCATGTGCAAGTTGCATGTGCAAGTTGCATGTGAAAGTTGCATGTGCAAGTTGCATGTGCATGCTGCATATGCAAGTTGCATGTGCATGTTGCATGTGCATGCTGCATGTGCAAGTTGCATGTGCAAGTTGCATGTGCAAGTTGCATGTGCAAGTTGCATGTGCAAGTTGCATGTGCAAGTTGCATGTGCAAGTTGCATGTGCAAGTTGCATGTGCAAGTTGCATGTGTAAGTTGCATGTGCAAGTTGCATGTGAAAGTTGCATGTGCAAGTTGCATGTGCATGCTGCATATGCAAGTTGCATGTGCATGTTGCATATGCAAGTTGCATGTGCATGTTGCATGTGCATGCTGCATGTGCAAGTTGCATGTGCAAGTTGCATGTGAAAGTTGCATGCGCAAGTTGCATGTGCATGCTGCATATGCAAGTTGCATGTGCATGTTGCATGTGCATGCTGCATGTGCAAGTTGCATGTGCAAGTTGCATGTGCAAGTTGCATGTGCAAGTTGCATGTGCATGCTGCATGAGCAAGTTGCATTTGCAAGTTGCATGTGTAAGTTGCATGTGCAAGTTGCATGTGAAAGTTGCATGTGCAAGTTGCATGTGCATGCTGCATATGCAAGTTGCATGTGCAAGTTGCATGTGCATGTTGCATGTGCAAGTTGCATGTGCAAGTTGCATGTGCATGCTGCATGTGCAAGTTGCATGTGCAAGTTGCATGTGTAAGTTGCATGTGCAAGTTGCATGTCAAAGTTGCATGTGCAAGTTGCATGTGCAAGTTGCATATGCAAGTTGCATGTGCATGTTGCATATGCAAGTTGCATGTGCATGTTGCATGTGTAAGTTGCATGTGCAAGTTGCATGTCAAAGTTGCATGTGCAAGTTGCATGTGCATGTTGCATGTGCATGCTGCATGTGCAAGTTGCATGTGCAAGTTGCATGTGCAAGTTGCATATGTAAGTTGCATGTGCAAGTTGCATGTCAAAGTTGCATGTGCAAGTTGCATGTGCAAGTTGCATGTGTAAGTTGCATGTGCAAGTTGCATGTCAAAGTTGCATGTGCATGCTGCATGTGCAAGTTGCATGTGCAAGTTGCATGTGAAAGTTGCATGTGCAAGTTGCATGTGCATGCTGCATATGCAAGTTGCATGTGCATGTTGCATGTGCATGCTGCATGTGCAAGTTGCATGTGCAAGTTGCTTGTGCAAGTTGCATGTGCAAGTTGCATGTGCAAGTTGCATGTGCAAATTGCATGTGCATGTTGCATGTGCAAGTTGCATGTGCAAGTTGCATATGCAAGTTGCATGTGCATGTTGCATATGCAAGTTGCATGTGCATGTTGCATGTGCATGCTGCATGTGCAAGTTGCATGTGCAAGTTGCATGTGTAAGTTGCATGTGCAAGTTGCATGTGAAAGTTGCATGTGCAAGTTGCATGTGCATGCTGCATATGCAAGTTGCATGTGCAAGTTGCATGTGCATGTTGCATGTGCAAGTTGCATGTGTAAGTTGCATGTGTAAGTTGCATGTGCAAGTTGCATGTAATGTGCATGCTGCATATGCAAGTTGCATGTGCTTGTTGCATGTGCATGCTGCATGTGCAGGTTGCATGTGCAAGTTGCATGTGCAAGTTGCATATGTAAGTTGCATGTGCAAGTTGCATGTCAAAGTTGCATGTGCAAGTTGCATGTGCAAGTTGCATGTGTAAGTTGCATGTGCAAGTTGCATATCAAAGTTACATGTGCATGCTGCATGTGCAAGTTGCATGTGCAAGTTGCATGTGTAAGTTGCATGTGCAAGTTGCATGTCAAAGTTGCATGTGCAAGTTGCATGTGCAAGTTGCATGTGTAAGTTGCATGTAATGTGCATGCTGCATATGCAAGTTGCATGTGCATGTTGCACATGCAACATGCACATGCAACTTGCACATGCAACTTGCACATGCAACTTGCACATGCAACTTGCACATGCAACTTGCACATGCAACTTGCACATGCAACTTGCACATGCAGCATGCACATGCAACATGCACATGCAACTTGCATATGCAGCATGCACATGCAACTTGCACATGCAACTTTCACATGCAACTTGCACATGCAACTTGCACATGCAGCATGCACATGCAACTTTGACATGCAACTTGCACATGCAACTTACACATGCAACTTGCACATGCAACTTGCACATGCAACTTTGACATGCAACTTGCACATGCAACTTACACATGCAACTTGCACATGCAACTTGCACATGCAGCATGCACATGCAACATGCACATGCAACATGCATATGCAGCATGCACATGCAACTTGCACATGCAACATGCACATGCAACTTGCACATGCAACTTGCACATGCAACTTGCACATGCAACTTGCACATGCAACTTGCACATGCAACTTGCACATGCAACTCTCACATCCAACTTGCACATGCAACTTGCACATGCAGCATGCACATGCAACATGCACATGCAACTTGCATATGCAGCATGCACATGCAACTTGCACATGCAACATGCACATGCAACTTGCACATGCAACTTGCATATGCAGCATGCACATGCAACTTGCACATGCAACTTTCACATGCAACTTGCACATGCAACTTACACATGCAACTTGCAAATGCAACTTGCACATGCAGCATGGACATGCAACATGCACATGCAACTTGCATATGCAACATGCACATGCAACTTGCATATGCAACTTGCACATGCAACTTGCACATGCAACATGCACATGCAACTTGCACATGCAACTTGCACATGCAACTTGCACATGCAACTTGCACATGCAACTTGCACATGCAACTTGCACATGCAACTTGCACATGCAGCATGCACATGCAACATGCACATGCAACTTGCATATGCAGCATGCACATGCAACTTGCACATGCAACTTTCACATGCAACTTGCACATGCAACTTGCACATGCAGCATGCACATGCAACTTTGACATGCAACTTGCACATGCAACTTACACATGCAACTTGCACATGCAACTTGCACATGCAACTTTGACATGCAACTTGCACATGCAACTTACACATGCAACTTGCACATGCAACTTGCACATGCAACTTGCACATGCAGCATGCACATGCAACATGCACATGCAACATGCACATGCAACTTGCATATGCAACATGCACATGCAACTTGCATATGCAACTTGCACATTCAACTTGCACATGCAACTTTGACATGCAACTTGCACATGCAACTTACACATGCAACTTGCACATGCAACTTGCACATGCAGCATGCACATGCAACTTGCACATGCAACTTGCACATGCAACATGCACATGCAACTTGCACATGCAACTTGCATATGCAGCATGCACATGCAACTTGCACATGCAACTTTGACATGCAACTTGCACATGCAACTTACACATGCAACATGCACATGCAACTTGCATATGCAACATGCACATGCAACTTGCATATGCAACTTGCACATGCAACTTGCACATGCAACTTTGACATGCAACTTGCACATGCAACTTACACATGCAACTTGCACATGCAACTTGCACATGCAGCATGCACATGCAACTTGCACATGCAACTTGCACATGCAACATGCACATGCAACTTGCACATGCAACTTGCATATGCAGCATGCACATGCAACTTGCACATGCAACTTTCACATGCAACTTGCACATGCAACTTACACATGCAACTTGCACATGCAACTTGCACATGCAGCATGCACATGCAACTTGCACATGCAACTTGCACATGCAACTTGCACATGCAACTTGCACATGCAGCATGCACATGCAACATGCACATGCAACTTGCATATGCAGCATGCACATGCAACTTGCACATGCAACTTTAACATGCAACTTGCACATGCAACTTGCACATGCAGCATGCACATGCAACATGCACATGCAACTTGCATATGCAACATGCACATGCAACTTGCATATGCAGCATGCACATGCAACTTGCACATGCAACTTTCACATGCAACTTGCACATGCAACTTACACATGCAACTTGCAAATGCAACTTGCACATGCAACTTGCACATGCAGCATGCACATGCAACATGCACATGCAACTTGCATATGCAGCATGCACATGCAACTTGCACATGCAATTTTCACATGCAACTTGCACATGCAACTTACACATGCAACTTGCACATGCAACTTGCACATGCAGCATGCACATGCAACTTGCACATGCAACTTGCACATGCAACTTGCACATGCAACTTGCACATGCAACTTGCACATGCAACTTGCACATGCAACATGCACATGCAACTTGCACATGCAACTTGCACATGCAACATGCACATGCAACATGCACATGCAACCTGCACATGCAACTTGCACATGCAACTTGCACATGCAACTTGCACATGCAACTTGCACATGCAACTTGCACATGCAACATGCACATCCAACTTGTACATGCAACTGGCACATGAAACTTGTACATGCAACTTGCACATGCAACTTACACATGCAACTTGCACATGCAACTTGCACATGCAACATGCACATGCAACTTGCACATGCAACTTGCACATGCAACTTGCACATGCAACTTGCACTTGCAACTTGCACATGCAACATGCACATGCAACTTGCCCATGCATTTTGCACATGCAACTTGCACATGCAACTTGCGCATGCAACTTGCACATGCAACTTGCACATGCAACATGCACATGCAACTTGCACATGCAACTTGCACATGCAACTTGCGCATGCAACTTGCACATGCAACTTGCACATGCAACTTGCACATGCAACTTGCATATGCAACTTGCACATGCAACATGCACATGCAACATGCACATGCAACTTGCACATGCAACTTGCACATGCAACTTGCACATGCAACTTGCACATGCAACTTGCACATGCAACTTGCACATGCAACTTGCACATGCAACTTGCACATGCAACTTGCACATGCAACTTGCACATGCAACTTGCACATGCAACATGCACATGCAACTTCCACATGCAACTTGCACATGCAACTTGCACATGCAACATGCACATGCAACTTGCACATGCAACTTGAACATGCAAAATGCAAATGCAACTTGGACATGCAACTTGCACATGCAACTTGCACATGCAACTTGCAGATGCAACTTGCACATGCAACTTGCACATGCAACTTGCACATGCAACTTGCACATGCAACTTGCACATGCTACATGCACATGCAACTTCCACATGCAACCTGCACATGCAACTTGCACATGCAACTTGCACATGCAACATGCACATGCAACTTGCACACACAACATGCACATGCAACTTGCACATGCAACTTTCACATGGAACTTGCACACGCTAATTACACATGCAACTTGCACATGCAACTTGCATATGCAACTTGCACATGCAACTAGCACATGCAACTTGCACATGCAACTTGCACATGCAACTTGCACATGCAACTTGTAGTGGATATACACTCAATAAAAACAATCGCGATAAAAAACCTTTTGAAATTAAATCGCGTTCGCGTAAATTCTTCGTGTGGACGCGATTAAATTCTTCGTGTGAACGCAGGTAAATTCTTCGGTTGAACGCGATCATCTACCTCATCCGAACACTTCTTTTTAATTAAATAACTTTTAGAACGCATCCAAAAAATCGCTACCAACTTCGGGTGCATTCTATTTTATTCTTATTCTAAAACTTCATTCCATTCTCGATTTTTCATTCTTGTGCTGGTGCTAATAAAGGAACTCTCATCGTAAAAAAATCAATTTCTTTAAAGTCCTAAAATTATTTAAGCATTAAATAAAAGTTTGTAATTGTAATTTTTATAAGCAATTGTTTGATTTTCCGTCGTGGGAATAAGATAACCACCACAAGAGGTTATAAACTTGCACATGCAACTTGCACATGCAACTTGCACATGCAACTTGCACATGCAACATTCACATGCAACTTCCACATGCAACTTGCACATGCAACATGCACATGCAACTTCCACATGCAACTAGCACATGCAACTTGCACATGCAACATGCACATGCAACTTGCACATACAACATGCACATGCAACTTGCACATGCAATTTGCACATGCAACTTGCACATGCAACTTGCACATGCAACTTGCACAGCAAACTTGCACATGCAACTTGCACATGCAACTTGCACATGCAACATGCACATGCAACTTCCACATGCAACTTGCACATGCAACTTGCACATGCAACTTGCACATGCAACATACACATGCAACTTGCACATACAACTTGCACACGCAACTTGCACATGCAACTTGCACATGCAACTTGCACATGCAACATGCACATGCAACTTGCACATGCAACTTGCACATGCAACTTGCACATGCAACATGCACATTCAACATGCAAATGCAACTTGCACATGCAACTTGCACATGCAACTTGCACATGCAACTTGCACATGCAACATGCACATGCAACTTGCACATGCATTTTGCACATGCAACTTGCACATGCAACTTGCGCATGCAACTTGCACATGCAACTTGCACATGCAGCATGCACATGCAACTTGCACATGCAACTTGCACATACAACTTGCACATGCAACTTGCACATGCAACTTGCACATGCAACTTGCACATGAACTTGCACATGCAACTTGCACATGCAACTTGCACATGCAACTTGCACATGCAACTTGCACATGCAACTTGCATATGCAACTTGCACATGCAACTTGCACATGCAACATGCACATGCAACTTGCACATGCATTTTGCACATGCAACTTGCACATGCAACTCTCGCATGCAACTTGCACATGCAACTTGCACATGCAGCATGCACATGCAACTTGCACATGCAACTTGCACATGCAGCATGCACATGCAACTTGCACATGCAACTTGCACATGCATTTTGCACATGCAACTTGCACATGCAACTCTCGCATGCAACTTGCACATGCAACTTGCACATGCAGCATGCACATGCAACTTGCACATGCAACTTGCACATGCAGCATGCACATGCAACTTGCACATGCAACTTGCACATGCAGCAAGCACATGCAACTTGCACATGCAACTTTCACATGCAACTTGCACATGCAACTTACACATGCAACTTGCACATGCAACTTGCACATGCAACATGCACATGCAACTTGTACAGGCAACTGGCACATGAAACTTGTACATGCAACTTGCACATGCAACTTGCACATGCAACTTGCACATTCAACTTGCACATGCAACTTGCGCATGCAACTTGCACGTGCAACTTGCACATGCAGCATGCACATGCAACTTGCACATGCAACTTGCACATGCAGCATGCACATGCAACTTGCACATGCAACTTGCACATGCAGCATGCACATGCAACTTGCACATGCAACTTTCACATGCAACTTGCACATGCAACTTACACATGCAACTTGCACATGCAACTTGCACATGCAACATGCACATGCAACTTGTACAGGCAACTGGCACATGAAACTTGTACATGCAACTTGCACATGCAACTTGCACATGCAACTTGCACATGCAACTTGCACATGCAACATGCAAATGCAACTTGCACATGCAACTTGCACATGCAACTTGCACATGCAACTTGCACATGCAACTTGCACATGCAACTTGCACATGCAACTTGCACATGCAACTTGCACATGCAAATTGCACATGCAACATGCACATGCAACTTGCACATGCAACTTGCACATGCAACTTGCGCATGCAACTTGCACATGCAACTTACACATGCAACATGCACATGCAACTAACACATGCAACTTGCACATGCAACTTGCACATGAGACTTGCACATGCAACTTGCACATGCAACATGCACATGCCACTTGCACATGCAACTTGCACATGCAGCATGCACATGCAACTTGCACATGCAGCATGCACATGCAACTTGCACATGCAACTTGCACATGCAACTTGCACATGCAACTTGAACATGCAACTTGCACATGCAACTCTCACATGCAACTTGCACATGAAAATGCACATGCAACTTGCACATGCAACTTGCACATGCAACATGCACATGCAACTTGCACATGCAACTTGCACATGCAACTTGCACGTACAACTTGCACATGCAAATTGCACATGCAACTTGCACACGCAACTTGCACATGCAACTTGCACGTGCAACTTCCACATGCAACTTGCACATGCAACATGCACATGCAACTTCCACATGCAACTTGCACATGCAGCATGCACATGCAACTTGCACATGCAACTTGCACATGCAGCATGCACATGCAACTTGCACATGCAACTTTCACATGCAACTTGCACATGCAACTTACACATGCAACTTGCACATGCAACTTGCACATGCAACATGCACATGCAACTTGTACAGGCAACTGGCACATGAAACTTGTACATGCAAATTGCACATGCAACTTGCACATGCAACTTGCACATGCAACTTGCACATGCAACATGCAAATGTAACTTGCACATGCAACTTGCACAAGCAACTTGCGCATGCAACTTGCACATGCAACTTGCACATGCAACTTGCACATGAAACTTGCATATGCAACTTGCACATGCAACATGCACATGCGACATGCACATGCAACTTGCACATGCAACTTGCACATGCAACTTTCACATGCAACTTGCACATGCAACTTGAACATGCAAAATGCAAATGCAACTTGGACATGCAACTTGCACATGCAACTTGCACATGCAACTTGCAGACGCAACTTGCAGATGCAACTTGCACATGCAACTTGCACATGCAACTTGCACATGCTACATGCACATGCAACTTCCACATGCAACCTGCACATGCAACTTGCACATGCAACTTGCACATGCAACATGCACATGCAACTTGAACATACAACATGCACATGCAACTTACACATGCAACTTGCACATGCAACTTTCACATGCAACTTGCACACGCTAATTACACATGCAACTTGCACATGCAACTTGCACATGCAACTTGCACATGCAACTAGCACATGCAACTTGCACATGCAACTTGCACATGCAACATGCACATGCAACTTCCACATGCAACTTGCACATGCAACATGCACATGCAACTTCCACATGCAACTTGCACATGCAACTTGCACATGCAACATGCACATGCAACTTGCACATACAACATGCACATGCAACTTGCACATGCAACTTGCACATGCAACTTGCACAGGCAACTTGCACATGCAACTTGCACCTGCAACTTGCACATGCAACTTGCACATGCAACTTGCACATGCAACTTGCACATGCAACATGCACATGCAACTTCCACATGCAACTTGCACATGCAACTTGCACATGCAACTTGCACATGCAACATGCACATGCAACTTGCACATACAACTTGCACACGCAACTTGCACATGCAACTTGCTTATGCAACTTGCACATGCAACATGCACATGCAACTTGCACATGCAACTTGCACATGCAACTTGCACATGCAACATGCACATTCAACATGCAAATGCAACTTGGACATGCAACTTGGACATGCAACTTGCACATGCAACTTGCACATGCAACATGCACATGTAACTTGCACATGCATTTTGCACATGCAACTTGCACATGCGACTTGCGCATGCAACTTGCACATGCAACTTGCACATGCAGCATGCACATGCAACTTGCACATGCAACTTGCACATACAACTTGCACATGCAACTTGCACGTGCAACTTGCACATGCAACTTGCACATGCAACATGCACATGCAACTTCCACATGCAACTTGCACATGCAACTTGCACATGCAGCATGCACATGCAACTTGCACATGCAACTTGCACATACAACTTGCACATGCAACTTGCACGTGCAACTTCCACATGCAACTTGCACATGCAACATGCACATGCAACTTGCACATGCAACATGCACATGCAACTTCCACATGCAACTTGCACATGCAACTTGCACATGCAACTTGCACATGCAACATGCACATGCACATGCAACTTGCACATGCAACATGCACATGCAACTTCCACATGCAACTTCCACATGCAACATGCACATGCAACTTGCACATGCAACTTGCACATGCAGCATGCACATGCAACTTGCACATGCAACTTGCACATGCAACTTGCACATGCAACTTGCACATGCAACATGCACATGCAACTTGCACATGCAACTTGCACATGCAACTTGCACATGCAACTTGCACATGCAACATGCACATGCAACTTCCACATGCAACTTCCACATGCAACTTGCACATGCAACTTGCACATGCAACATGCACATGCAACTTGCTTATACAACTTGCACATGCAACTTGCACATGCAACTTGCACATGCTTATTACACATGCAACTTGCACATGCAACTTGCACATGCAACTTGCACATGCAACTAGCACATGCAACTTGCACATGCAACTAGCACATGCAACTTGCACATGCAACTTGCACATGCAACTTGCACATGCAACTTGCACATGCAACTTGTACATGCAACTTGCACATGCAACTTGCACATGCAACTTGCACATGCAACTTGCCCATGCAACTTGCACATGCAACTTGCACATGCAACTTGCACATGCAACTTGCACATGCAACTTGCACATGCTTTTTGCGCATGCAACTTGCACATGCAACATGCACATGCAATTTGCACATGCAACTTGCACATGCAACTAGCACATGCAACTTACACATGCAACTTGCACATGCAACTTGCTTATGCAACATGCACATGCAACTTGTACATGCAACTGGCACATGAAACTTGCACATGCAACTTGCACATGCAACTTGCACATGCAACATGCACATGCAACTTGCACATGCATTTTGCACATGCAACTTGCACATGCAACTTGCGCATGCAAGTTGCACATGCAACTTGCACATGCAACATGCACATGCAACTTGCACATGCAACTTGCACATGCAACTTGCGCATGCAACTTACACATGCAACTTGCACATGCAACTTGCACATGCAGCATGCACATGCAACATGCACATGCAACTTGCATATGCAACTTGCACATGCAACTTGCACCTGCAACTTGCACATGCAACTTTCACATGCAGCATGCACATGCAACATGCACATGCAACTTGCATATGCAGCATGCACATGAAACTTGCACATGCAACTTTCACATGCAACTTGCACATGCAACTTGCACATGCAACTTGCACATGCAACTTGCACATGCAACTTGCACATGCAGCATGCACATGCAACATGCACATGCAACTTGCATATGCAACATGCACATGCAACTTGCATATGCAGCATGCACATGCAACTTGCACATGCAACTTTCACATGCAACTTGCACATGCAACTTACACATGCAACTTGCACATGCAACTTGCACATGCAACTTGCACATGCAGCATGCACATGCAACATGCACATGCAACTTGCATATGCAGCATGCACATGCAACTTGCACATGCAACTTTCACATGCAACTTGCACATGCAACTTACACATGCAACTTGCACATGCAACTTACACATGCAACATGCACATGCAACTTGTACATGCAACTGGCACATGAAACTTGTACATGCAACTTGCACATGCAACTTGCACATGCAACTTGCACATGCAACTTGCACATGCAACTTGCACATGCAACTTGCACATGCAACTTACACATGCAACTTGCACTTGCAACTTTCACATGCAACTTGCACATGCAACTTACACATGCAACTTGCCCATGCAACTTGCACATGCAACTTGCACATGCAACTTGCACATGCAACTTGCACATGCAGCATGCACATGCAACATGCACATGCAACTTGCATATGCAGCATGCACATGCAACTTGCACATGCAACTTTCACATGCAACTTGCACATGCAACTTACACATGCAACTTGCACATGCAACTTGCACATGCAATATGCACATGCAACTTGCACATGCAACTTGCACATGCAGCATGCACATGCAACTTGCACATGCAACTTGCACATGCAGCATGCACATGCAACTTGCACATGCAACTTGCACATGCAACTTGCACATGCAACTTGCACATGCAACATGCACATGCAACTTGCACATACAACTTGCATAATGCAGCATGCACATGCAACTTGCACATGCAAATTTCACATGCAACTTGCACATGCAACTTACACATGCAACTTGCACATGCAACTTCCACATGCAGCATGCACATGCAACTTGCACATGCAACTTGCACATGCAACTTGCACATGCAACTTGCACATGCAACATGCACATGCAACTTGCACATGCAACTTGCATATGCAGCATGCACATGCAACTTGCACATGCAACTTTCACATGCAACTTGCACATGCAACTTACACATGCAACTTGCACATGCAACTTGCACATGCAACTTGCACATGCAACTTGCACATGCAACTTGCACATGCAACATGCACATGCAACTTGCACATGCAACTTGCACATGCAACTTGCACATGCAACTTGCACATGCAGCATGCACATGCAACATGCACATGCAACTTGCATATGCAGCATGCACATGCAACTTGCACATGCAACTTTCACATGCAACTTGCACATGCAACTTGCACATGCAGCATGCACATGCAACATGCACATGCAACTTGCATATGCAACATGCACATGCAACATGCATATGCAGCATGCACATGCAACTTGCATATGCAACTTGTACATGCTACTTGCACATGCAACTTACACATGCAACTTGCACATGCAACTTGCACATGCAACATGCACATGCAACTTGCACATGCAACTTGCACATGCAACTTGCACATGCAACTTGCACATGCAACTTGCACATGCAACATGCACATGCAACTTGCACATGCAACTTGCACATGCAACTTGCACATGCAACATGCACATGCAACTTGCACATGCAACTTCCACATGCAGCATGCACATGCAACTTGCACATGCAACTTGCACATGCAACTTGCACATGCAACTTGCACATGCAACATGCACATGCAACTTGCACATGCAACTTGCATATGCAGCATGCACATGCAACTTGCACATGCAACTTTCACATGCAACTTGCACATGCAACTTGCACATGCAACTTACACATGCAACTTGCACATGCAACTTCCACATGCAGCATGCACATGCAACTTGCACATGCAACTTGCACATGCAACTTGCACATGCAACTTGCACATGCAACATGCACATGCAACTTGCACATGCAACTTGCATAATGCAGCATGCACATGCAACTTGCACATGCAACTTTCACATGCAACTTGCACATGCAACTTACACATGCAACTTGCACATGCAACTTCCACATGCAGCATGCACATGCAACTTGCACATGCAACTTGCACATGCAACTTGCACATGCAACTTGCACATGCAACATGCACATGCAACTTGCACATGCAACTTGCATATGCAGCATGCACATGCAACTTGCACATGCAACTTTCACATGCAACTTGCACATGCAACTTACACATGCAACTTGCACATGCAACTTGCACATGCAACTTGCACATGCAACTTGCACATGCAACTTGCACATGCAACATGCACATGCAACTTGCACATGCAACTTGCACATGCAACTTGCACATGCAACTTGCACATGCAACTTGCACATGCAACTTGCACATGCAACATGCACATGCAACTTGCACATGCAACTTGCACATGCAACTTGCACATGCAACTTGCACATGCAGCATGCACATGCAACATGCACATGCAACTTGCATATGCAGCATGCACATGCAACTTGCACATGCAACATGCACATGCAACTTGCACATGCAACTTGCACATGCAACTTGCACATGCAACTTGCATATGCAACTTGCACATGCAACATGCAAATGCAACATGCACATGCAACTTGCACATGCAACTTGCACATACAACTTGCACATGCAACTTGCACATGCAACTTGCACATGCAACTTGCACATGCAACTTGCACATGTAACTTGCACATGCAACATGCACATGCAACTTACACATGCAACTTGCACATGCAACTTGCACATGCAACTTGCACATGCAACATGCACATGCAACTTGCACATGCAACTTGCATGCAACTTGGGCATGCAACTTGGACATGCAACTTGCACATGCAACTTGCACATGCAACTTGCACATGCAACTTGCACATGCAACTTGCACATGCAACTTGCGCATGCAACTTGCACATGCAACTTGCACATGCAACATGCACATGCAACTTGCACATGCAACTTGCACATGCAACATGCACATGCAACTTGCACATGCAACTTGCACATGCAACTTGCACATGCAACTTGCACATGCAACTTGCACATGCAACTTGCACATGCAACTTGCACATGCAACTTGCACATGGCACACTTGCAGTTGCACATGCAACTTGCACATGCAACATGCAACTTGCACATGCAACTTGCACATGCAACTTGCACATGCAATATGCAAATGCAACTTCCACATGCAACTTGCACATGCAACTTGCACATGCAACTTGCACATGCAACTTGCACATGCAACATGCACATGCAACTTGCACATACAACTTGCACATGCAAGTTGCATGTGTAAGTTGCATGTGCAACTTGTACATGCAACTGGCACATGAAACTTGTACATGCAACTTGCACATGCAACTTGCACATGCAACTTGCACATGCAACTTGCACATGCCACATGCACATGCAACTTGCATGCAACTTGGGCATGCAACTTGGACATGCAACTTGCACATGCAACTTGCACATGAAACTTGCACATGCAACTTGCACATGCAACTTGCACATGCAACTTGCACATGCAACTTGCGCATGCAACTTGCACATGCAACTTGCACATGCAACATGCACATGCAACTTGCACATGCAAGTTGCATGTGTAAGTTGCATGTGCAACTTGTACATGCAACTGGCACATGAAACTTGTACATGCAACTTGCACATGCAACTTGCACATGCAACTTGAACATGCAACTTGAACATGCCACATGCACATGCAACTTGCATGCAACTTGGGCATGCAACTTGGACATGCAACTTGCACATGCAACTTGCACATGCAACTTGCACATGCAACTTGCACATGCAACTTGCACATGCAACTTGCACATGCAACTTGCGCATGCAACTTGCACATGCAACTTGCACATGCAACATGCACATGCAACTTGTACATGCAACTTGCACATGCAACTTGCACATGCAACTTTTTTTGTTTTTAATTAATTAAAAATTGACGCAGTGTGTGATGATCCGAAGCGGCCTCCCTTTCAAAACTTATTCCATCCGCAGTAAGCTAAATAAGTTTCGAACCCCATGGTTAAGATCTTAATGGCCATATAGTAAAATAAAGACAATATAATAACCTTTTCAACCATGTATGACACATTCGTGTTGAGTAGGTAGTGCAGCACCGAATGCAGAATTGCTTTATTTTTCTATTTGCCTTTTTTTGTATGCCAAATATCTACAGCTTAACGACAATGTAACAAAATGAAGTACATGCAATAAGCTTTTCAACGATGAACGACACATTACTGTGAACTTGGTAGACCAGCTCCAAATGCGGAATTGCATTATTGTTCTATAAATCGTGTTTGCCTAATATCTTTTGAGCCCCATGATCTACAGCTTAATGACAATAGCCCTGTTTTTTAGTGCATTTTTATCTTCGCTTAGAAAGAAGTAGCATGTTAAATACAATAACAATACGGAATTATACCAGTTTATTGTTGTTGGACAATGTCCAAATGCGGCGTTGCATTATTTTTCTTTGTCGTGCTTTGAAGTCGAATATCTCGCGAACCCCATGGTTTAGAGCTTAACGGCCATATAATGAAATGATGTCCTAACAATAACCTTTTCAAAAATGTAATGACAATTGTGTTGAGCATATGGGCCAATTTGCTCATTCTCCTTTCATGATGCTATGTGAAAATTTGGTGTTTCAGAACTCTTTCTTATTAAATTAAAATGGCTATAACTTTCGACTTAAGACTGCTTGTGGTAAGTTTTATATCTTTTAAGAAACTGAAAAAATAGGGCAAGTTTTTAAAAAACCTAGCAAATATTACGTAATGGAATTTTTGTTTATCATTCAACTCCAAAAATATAATTTAAAAATTAGCTTTGATCATAATTGCAGTTTATTTAGGTATTTCTACCAACTGGTTAGGATTTAGTATGGACAAGTTATGGAATTCTGACAGGTCATGGCCTGGTCTTTCACCAATTAAAGTTTGAAGCATTAGGTTTGGACATTCAGTATATAATTAATGTGTACAAGTGAGTATCGCATAATCTTAGATAAATGCATAAATCTGGTCGGCCAGAGAAAGTGACCAAGCTATGCCCCGGACGACCTTGAAATTCTGATAGGTGAAAGTTGCCCCTTAAATTTGATATAAGTTTCATCCTTTAATCGATGGGTGGTAGCACCCCTAAAAAGTGACCACTTCTTTTGGTCAGCCAGCCGATCTGACCAGGGTATGGGCTGGACGACCAAGCTTTTTTATATCACCTAACAAAGACAAAACGCTATGTAAGTAAAATTTTCTTTACCTCGATGGGTGGTAGCACCCCTAAAATATGACCACTTCTTTTGGTCAGCCAGCCGGTCTGACCAGGATACAGGGTGGACGACCAAGTTTTTCTATATCACCTAGTGGCAACCTAATGCAATATAACCAAATTTTTCTTTACCTCGATGGGTGGGAATTTTATATTGCCGCCTCCCGCTCTATTATACATTCATTCATTCAGTAATGCAATTTTCGTTCAATCGCTTTTTCACTCGATATTAACTTTAAACGATTTAAGTATACTTTCTCACTCGACTACTACTACCACTACTAGTTCCGATTCTGGAATCGTTCATTGGCTTTTCGTTCGATTTTTGACTGATAGTATTACTGAACGATTTTATATTACTTTTTTTTGTGTTGTTCTTGTTAGTCAGATATTACTGTTACTATTTTCATTAATTTCATTCGCATTCTTGCTCTTTCTGGTATAGTTTTGGGTTGTTTTACTCTACTATATTTTCTATGCACTATGCATTGAAAATTTGGAATAATAGTGTAAATTTTATATCTGAGATTTGAGTGAAACTTGATATATGTTTATATTGTTTAAGTATATTAATTCATCGATATCGTGGGCATTATTTGATGGAATTTGTCAGTTAATAGTCTAGCGAATAGAAGACAGACTCTACTTTGACACCCAAAAAGTATTTTTTTTTTAAATGTCACCCGAAATCCCTAAAATTGCTCTTTTCCGGAGATAATAATAAAATTTTAAATTTTTCCATTTTTTTGAGAATTTTTTAATCCATCGCCATCTTTGGGTATAAATTGACAGTTTTCATGGACAAATAATTATTTTTTGACGCAGAAAGAGTTTCACGTTTCACCCAAAGCCCTAAGATTGCCCTTTTCCGGAGCAATAAATAAAATCACTATATTTTCATATTTTTAAAGAGTTTGTTTAATCCATTGACATTGCAGCCATCCGTTTGTAAAATTTGAGAGTTAATGATTTTAAAAAATAGAAGAACTATTCTTCTTTGACGCACACAGAGTATTTTGTTCAAAATCATACCTGGAAAGTTCGAAAATTTCTCTTTTTGTGGTCAAAACAAGATCTCAATTTGTTCGTATTTTTTAAAAGTTTTTAATCTATTGTCATCGTAGCCATCCTTTGCTGAATTTGACAGGTTATGGCTTGACAGAAAGGGACTGTTTTCTGAGCGATAAATAAAATAATCCGATACTTTTTGGCTTTCTTTTCTTTTTTCATAGTTTTCAATTTTCTTTTAAATAGTAAAAAAATATTCTTACGACTAACTCCGGTCGTATTTTAGTTTAAAAACGTATCTACAAGTATCATTTTCCTAAAAACAATCAACATCTTACTCTATTTCAACCGAATAAATGAATAAATGAATTCGTTCGATAGTTGAAATCATTCAGTTACTAACTATCGATAGTTCAAATCATTCGATAGTTCCCATCACTAATCATTAGAGAAGACTATTAATCGAAGTACCTAACATGTGGGAAAGCTTTAATGCGAGGAAGCTACCATTCGAAAAAAAAACCAAGCAATAAATTTGTATAACTAGAAAAAAACGGTCATGGCAGAAATATACTATGCGAAAAAAATATCATGCGAAAAAGCTATCATGAGAGTAAGCTAACATATACGGAAAAACAATCATGCGAGATATAAATGTTGCGAGAAAACAATTATGTGAGAAAACTATCATATGTGAGAAAACTTTCATGAGAAAACTATTATGCGATAGTATTGTGATGCTTTTATTCGAGGCTGAGGAAGCCTCGTCGTAGTCCAGGGTTTTCCCGATGAAAAGCAGATAAAACTCGGGTTAAGAAGGAAAGAACTCGGGTTAAACACTAGCTTTAAAAATTAAAAAATTACAATTTTGGTTCTTTTTGTCTTAAGATATTTAACACGGTATTTCATATAAATCTTACAATTTCGGTTTGTCTTATGATAAGTAACACGGTATTTCATATAAATCAAGGCTCGGTTTTGTAGAGCTACAGGAGTAGACTCTGCCCACAAAATCCACTTAGAAAAAGTGAACCGGGGATTAAACGGTAGGAATCTGATTCCAGCCCATGGCTAGTCCAAGGGAGAACAGCGGGTATAGCCCTGTACCAACTCCGAAGAGCAAGCAGGGAGAACAACGGTAGGAATCTGATTTCAGCCCAAGGATAGTCCGAGGGAGAACAGCGGGTATAGCCCTGAGCCAACTCCGAACAGCAAGCAGGGAGAACAACAGTAGGAATCTGATTCCAGCCCAAGGCTAGTCCAAGGGAGAACAACTGGTTTCTAATGGCGGATGCCAAAAATGTTTTCTTTAAATCAGCGATTCCCAAAGTGTGTTCCAATTTTTTTTTAAGTTTATATTTTTTAATCGAAGTGTGAAGGTCATAAAATGTTACATGAGTAAACACATCATTTGGGGAAAATGTATTGATATATGCAGCGTAAGAACCACAGCAATGGTGGGAAAGGTTAAAGGGATTGTTTCAAATATTAAAAACTTTGCTCATAGAAGTACCAGCAGTCATTGTATTTTCCATCGCTATGCACTTGAAAAGAATGCCAACTGATTTAAAATAAGTTCTCGGTGAAGCTGTGAAAATAGTAAATTTAGTAAAGAGTCGTCCTCTCCAATCGAGATTGTTTAAATTAGTGTGTACAGATATGGGCGCAGTCAGTACGAATCGCTTCTTCTTCAAACTGAAATCTGATGGCTTTCCAGAGGGAAAGCTTTATCCAGGTTATTTCAACTTCGTGATGAGTTGAAGGTGTTCAAACTGGAAAAAATATGTCTTCAACTGCAAACGTCTTTGATTTATTGCATGATGAGCAATGGACTACAAAATTAGCTTATCTTGCAGACATTTTTGAGAAGATCAACGAAACTGCTACAGCAGGATAAATCAATTACAGTACTGGCAGCTTTGCAGTTGTTGTTTTTTGTCTTACTTCCTTATTCGAAAAATCCAGTCAATTTGTGCTCAAAAGGGCAAATTGTGGAATTTTTCGAATTATGTAGTTAAACGAAAACCAACGATTTCTCGAAGACGAATGGAAGTATTTGAAAGATTCAAAAAGAATTTTGAAGTAAAATGTTCATACTTCAGGAAGACCATAAACATTTTTTTCAAAAAAAATTACCTCGAGAAAAAAAAAATCCCCAAATTTGTACACAAAATGTATTTATTTTTAATTTTTAGATTTGAATATCTCAAAACGTGACGTGATAGAGCAAATCAAGGCCAGATTCGAGCTCAGCGCATCAAAGACCATTAGAAAAGTATATCTTGGTTCATGTTACAGACAAAAATTCCAAATTTGTCACACAAAGTAATTTCTTAGCGCTTTCGAGTGGATTTACGAAAACAGTAAAAGTACGTCAATTTTCGACTAGCGCTTGATTCCAAATGGACTGTCGCAGAAAAAAACCTTGAATAGGGATTTATTGGAAATTGTGTATGCTTTCAATAGTAGCTTGATGTAATTTTCGAATAGTTGGTAGTTTTCGAGCCATTAGTGAAAAACTCCCAAAAAATGCATTTTTGCATCATTTTTTACACTTTTTTCCATGTTGCGTCATGAAATTTTGTTGGCAAACCTCAGATTCGGATTCAGCACCCCCGAAAACATAAGGGAGCGAACAAATCAAAACTACCCCACAATTTGTTTTCCAGTTTTGCAGAATTCTTGCAAAAAAACATGCTTGACCTCAGAGCAGATATTAGCAATGTTATTGCTCTCCATTTGGTTAGTCTCGAAAGATCCATGCTGGATTGCTTTCCAGATACAATTACTGACATCGAGTTGGTACAAAATCCATTTCTAATGAAAACCATCAAGCCATCTGAGTATACAGGAATACAAATCCCTGATAGATCTGCAGAGCTCCTCTTCATCAAAATTTGTATTTGATTCTGTATCATTAAACGAATTTTGGATTGGTATTAAGAATGAATTCCCAGAGCTTGCCAAGAAAGCTATATTAAATTTGCTACCTTTTGTTACAACGTACCGGTGTGAAGTAGGCTTTTCAGCGTATACTTACACAAAAACTAAATACAGATCGAGATCGAGGCTGAACGCAGCCCCAGGTTTGCGAATACAACTTTGGGACATAGAAGTTAGTTTAAAAACAATTATAAATCAAACAAGGAAACAGATTCATTCTTCGCACTAAATAAAAAATTGATATTGAAATGTGTTGCTTTTCATTTTTTACTATTGTCAGGATGGGGTTCCGAATAATATTTGGGCATTGTTTAGGGTTCCACAGCTTAAAAAGTTTGGGAACCGCTGCTTTAAATGATACACGGATGCACCAAGTAAAGGACCCAAGCTTATCAAAGTTGCTAGAAACGATGAACCGCTGGAAACTTAGTTCTCTTAAAATTCTAAATTAATTAAAAATTGGGAATTAATTTGAGGCAATAGGCTTCGGATTTTCCATAAATTTGTACCTTCTCATGATGATTTTTGTGCCACAAGACAGTGTGAATTATAAGGAGATGAAATGTAAAATCGTATGGCGTCGGCAGCACCGAATGCAATGTGCAGTTGTTGTTGCTTATCGGAGTGTATACAATGGTATTTTGTGTGCTGTGGCTGTTAATCATTCGATGGGTGGTGACGGGCGTATGTTATGCTGATATAGGCTGCTTGTAGTTGATGTTGATGGCTGATAACTGGTCTATGGCGGTTTCATGGTCATGTTGGGTGCTGATAGCTGACGTTGCTGGCGGTGGGTGTATTTATAAATGGGCGGTGACGGATCGGTGATTAATTGTTGAAGGCTTGGTGTGGGGGGGAAAGTGAAAAGTGTAACACTTCGTTACAGTATTATCATATGATAAGACTATCATGTGAGAAAACTATCATAAGGGGAATAAAACCATTAGAGAAAATTATAAAGTGAAAAATCTATCATGCGAGAAAACAATTAAGCGTGAAAATTAACATGCGGCCAAGCTTTCCTGCGAGAAAGCTATCATGTGAGAAATGTATCATGCGAATAAACTATAATGCAAGAAAAACTATCATGCGAGAAATCTTACTTTCGAGAAAGCTATCATGTTTGACAATTTTCATGCAAGAAAACTATCATGCTAAACTAATCACACAAGAAATGGTACACTGGTGCGACTAAAACGTAAAGTTCAAGTGAATATTTTTGAATCTCCAGAGACCAGGAAATTTCTTGCTAGTAACTTTTGCATTTACAACTTAAAGCACTGCATTTGCCAGACTAAAATTTTGAACCGGTGTACAGGAAAAATGGATTCTTTGCACTGCATGCAGTATAGGACTACCATAAACGTCCCCCGTTGGGCAAATTGTCTCCAGTTTTGGCCTAAAAAAGATGTCATCCTCAAAAAACTAAGAAATAAATAAATAAATAGGGTGGCGCAACAGCTCATGGAGAACCAGGGCCTAGTGACTTACAACTCACAACCATTCATGTGTGCGTGTTTGTTGGCAGGAGTGGAGGGGACCTACAGTTTTTTGCCGAGTCCGAACGGCTAAATGAGATGCACTTTTTCATGACAAGTATACTCTTGGAGGATTTGTCAGTTCCTCGCAAGAGGCAGTACCTCGAATAAATTGAATTGAATTGAATTGAATTGAATTGAATTGAATTGAATTGAATTGAATTGAATTGAATTGTTTTGAATTGAATTGAATTGAATTGAATTGAATTGAATTGAATTGAATTGAATTGAATTGAATTGAATTGAATTGAATTGAATTGAATTGAATTGAATTGAATTGAATTGAATTGAATTGAATTGAATTGAATTGAATTGAATTGAATTGAAAATTGAATTGAATTGAATTGAATAGAATTGTATTGAATTGAATTGTATAGAATTGAGTTGAATTGAATTGAATTTAATTGTAACAAATTACTTTATATTAACAAAAAATCTCGCAAATCCAAACATTGCGATTGCGAGATTTCATAGAGCGGAATTTTAATTTGCGAGAATTTGTTTCCAACCAAAGTTTTTCACTTGATCCTCAGTTTACTCACTGTCCCAATGGGTTAGAATGTTAGAGGGTTCGATGTGAATGTGATGGAGTCATGGGCCTGATTGGATCTTGACAACTCATATGTAGAATATTCCCAAAAAATATCTAATTTGTCAGTACAATTGGCCAAAAAAGGTTTTTAGTTTTAAAAATTAGTCAGGTATAAGAAGAAAAAGTCTGTGGACTGTGGCTGACCATCAATACCTGAAAAAAGTTAACCTTTTATCACGATCCGCAGTGGCCTTTTAGATGTTATTTTTTGCGAATATCCGAAAAAAATTAGACACTTCAAATAAATACATACGTCTTCTTTGGCCTTGAAATTCTTAAAAAAAAAAACCTATCGCTGACCAATTTCTAAATTAAGTTGACATTTGATCATGATCTAGTGACCTTTCAGATGGTAAACGTTATTTCGCAAATATTCTACAAATGAGGTGGCAAAAATCACTCGTGACCTTGAAAAACTTTAACCATTGGTAAAATATTTTGTACAGCAGACCAATCCAGCTTCTTTGACTAGTTCAAGTCTCTCAATAATCTACCAATTAGATAAAGCCCGCATATTTTGTTTGCAAGACTTCCCGCTTGGGTAATCTTGTTGTTTCTTTTTTAATTCACTTGGTATTCACTTAGTAATTCATTTAGGTATGTACCACCCATGTTTTGAAGAGATTGACTGCACCTTCCATTAAACAATGTTTTTTTTTAGACAGCAAAAATCGGATATCACCAGAAACAGAAATTTCATCTTCATTGAAACAAGATGAATCCTTAAATATTAACCAATTAATTCCCTCAATCTGTTGCTGATTCATTGAATATAAAGGCATTCTCTGATGGTTTAGTTTCAACTCAATTTGGCTAATTTAACTTTATAAGTACTATTCTGTTAAGTTATGCGTGATCTTTAATCTTAACTTCTTAGTTTCTTAAGGGGGAGAAAAAAAAACGTATTTGTTGAATCTTTCTCGGCCATACAACTTTTCCCGCACTCTCCTTCCTGGAACAACAATATTCATTTATTTATCCTCCTATCTCTCTGAACAATGTCAGAAAATTAATTTCCCTAATTTCATCGCATCGTCATTGTTGGCCGTCGTCGTCGGGGCACAACAAACTTTTCTTGACATTGTTTAAAGTTTCTTTTTAAGTATTGCTGATTCTGAAACAGCTACCGGAACGGAACCACCCACAAACTCAAAGCAATCTCCCTCCCATACATCCCATCTAAAATATCTTTTCCAAAGTATCACAAAACAAAGAGAGAAAAAGAGAGATCCTATTTCTTATAGAAGGAAAATTTTGTTCCTTATAACGTCCCATTCAACTGAAAATAATTAATCGATTGTGTAATCTAATTAGTGTTACGAACTTACCTCATTATCTAGACCACATCCAGTGTAACCAAAGCTGTTACAATCAACCGGAACTCCCCGTTCTTGTGTGTTTCGTCGATAATTCCTGTTATTGTTGGTGTCCTCAGTTGAAGTGGTAGCTGTTGTCCTTTTCCAACAAACCGTCGAGCTAGTATTGTCCTTTCGAGGCCCGTAGAATATTTCAGTATTGCCCTCGCCAAAATATTCGTACAGCGGATTTCCGAGTTCGTCCTTGAGTGATATGTAATCAGTTTTGTCCGAGAATTTGCTCAGAATTTGATTCGCTGTTGCCAAATCTGTTGTGGACAGTGCTATTGTTATAGCCGAGGGTTGTTTGGAGATGCACTTTCCCATAGGGTTGCAACTGCGGTTCCGTTCCGCTGTCCGTCCTCTCTGACTTCGTCCTTGATGCAAATAATAATTTGTGTTTAGTAACTGCTGATTAGGGCTGGCATTCTTATGAATGTGTTGGAAAGATGTTTCGAATGGTGGATCCTGTTGGAAGATGAAAAACGTCAGAGCTTGAGAAAATTATTTTGCAAGAAGTTTATAAGAGAGAAAGGCAAAAAGCCATTTCAATATTAAAATGAACATTTTGAAATAATTTTCTTGACTTTTATATTCTGAGAAGAAGGTAGCAAGGACGCGATATTTCGAAGAGACCTGTTTATTATTAAATGAATATAAAAGGTACCTACCTATCATCGTTAAAGTGTGGGCATATCTACATCAACAAAAACCAAACAATACAAGCTTTAGTGGAAATTATAGATGCGTGGGGGTTCTGGACAAATAAGTTGAATGGCATGTTTTTAATAGCAGCTGTTCTGTGAGTGCTTAAAGAAACACAATCCTGTTCTTTGTATTATGTTGAAAACATATTTTACGCGAGGGTATTTATTGGCTTTAAGTGTTTGCCTTGGAGGAGGATGGAAATTTCAAGTTGTTCGCTCGCCTACATTGGAAAATGAGTGGTGGTTTTTTTTTTTGGAAACATAAGAAACATGATAACTTTATATCTTTTTGCAACGATGACAAGGGCTATATCCAAAGAAATTCGTGTAGAATTTCTCATGGAATAGTGGTTCTTAGAATATATCTTTATTGCTTATGACTGGAATATTTTAAGAGAGCTTGTATTATTTGTTAACAAAACAAAAAAAAACATCATGTTCTGAAAGTTATGGTAGCGTAACAAGAATTATAATTTTTGGAATAATCATATTATTATTTGATTTGGTCGATTTAAATGAAAGTCTATTTTTTTAAAATGATTTATAATGTAAAGTGAATACAAAATATTAGTTCTTGTTTCAAAATTCATATGACATCTTAGCAAAACTATAAAGGAATGAGTTAAATATGTTAAAACTAGGTACCACAGACAAAAAAAATTGTTCCAGTGGAGCTGAAAGCCTCATAGAAATTTAAAATTTGGTAGCTTCAATCGCTAAGCTCATTTAAATTAACTAAAGAAGCTTTAAAGAATTTTTAGTTTCATATATTTTTTTTATATTCACAAGTATAGTATGTTTTAAGCAGTTAGGAAGGAATATTTGACTAAGGATATGATTTTATTTACTAAGTTTGCCCATCCAGATGGAATCTATCAGTAGAATTTTTCATAGTTAATTTATAAAAGTCTTATAGAAGCTAGAAACTATTTGATGTTATATCGATTTATAGAAGTTTCTAGATTTTTTTTTTATATTATATTAAAATAACTCATTGGGAATTTTATAAAATATCTAAAACGCAATTTATCGAAGTTTTTAAGAAGCAATAAAGTTTCGTTAATGTTGTCCTCTTTTCCAGAGGCAACAGATTTTTGAAATGAGAATGGGCGTTTCGTCCACAAGTGATGTAACACTTTCTTATTATCTTAATAAGTACTATTTTGTTTGGTATGGGCATAAATCTTTAACTCATGCAGGGATAGTTTTACAGCCCAATAACTGTTGCAGTGCACTTTAACACTCATAACAGATATTGGGCTGTTACACTTTCCCTGCGCGAGATATAGGGTGGAATGCGAAAAGAAGTAACTCAGTCTTTATGACTGAGCTTTTGGAATGAGCTATAGATAATGAGATTGAGCATTTACAATGAAACAAATCTCAATTTGGTATGCAAGAAACGTGTCTCATATCACAATTTCAGTCTCAAAAAAAATAAAAAAAAAATGTCTTCATCAAATGAAAGCAGTGAGTGAAAAAAAGCTGACGGTAGAAATAGCTTTTTTGTAAGCTTTATTAAGAAAACATTTGTACTTATTTCAAAATCGGAATATAAAAAAAAAATTGAAAAACTAAAGCAAGCCTCAAATTTCAAAGAAAATAACTAATATTAAAATCAAGCTAAAAATGAGTGTGAAAAAATTGAACTAAAACCATGAGAAATTAAATATAGAAAAAAAGCACTAAAATTGTATTTTAATTGAGGCCGTGAGAGCCATAGTGGCTTAACTGCATTTTTCATAATTTTCAGTAGTGCAAAAATAAGAAGAAGATTATTTCCACACACTTGTAGTTTTAAAAAATTTCAAATAATTTTCGTTTTAAAATAAAGAAACACAGCTTTGATTTTTTTTTGCAATATGATTAAAAAATAAATATGTTTTTGATTTTGTATCAATAATTTTTCAAAACACCGTTATAACTGATCAGATAGGCCACTCTTGCCCACAAGCTTTAAAATTTTTGCGGAAAAATGAATATTTAAAAAAAAAAGTATTTTGTATGTAAAATCTTTTAAACTTTAAAAAAAAGCCGTAGATATGCCAATTTTGAGTATTTATAATTTTTCTTTAAAACTTAAATTTAAAAATAATTTATCAACCAGTTTTTGAAATATTGAGTTTCCAAAAAAAAAAATTAATATTTTTTTTATAAAGCTGAAGCTATGAAAGAACTAAAAAAGTGGCTAAGAGAATGCAACCTGAGCGAAGAAGAACGAGAAATTTATTACGAAGTAGCCGACGTATGCATGCTATCAACAGAGTTCCAGTTTAATGGTAATCTTTACAAATCAACAGATGGAACCTGGGGCCCAATCACGTAAAACGAAAACGATCGGACGATGTCGTTTTGAAGATAGCTGTCTTTATTATTCTCTGCAGATATGGTAGACATAGCAATGGTGGTAGCGATATCGTGCGATCGTTTTCATTTTACATGATTTGGCCCCAGCATGGGTAATCCACTTTCCGCCTTTATAGCCAATTTGTTCATGGGATCTTTCGAAATTAGACTAAAAGAAGAAGAAGAAAGCTCCCAATAATATGGCACAGGTACGTATAGATAATGTTTTCGCAGTGATTGAAAGAGACAAACAGAACTTAACATTGAACCATTTGAATGAACCATACACCAGCATAAAGTTCACAGTTGAAATCGAGAAAGACAATTGTTTACCTTTTCTCGATCTTCTTATAAAGAAGAAGGTAGGAGCAGTGAGCATCGCAGTGTATAGAAAACCAACTCATACACAACGATACATTACCAGTGACTCATTCAGCCCTTTTCAACACAAAATTGCAGCATACAACAGCATGACCTACAGATTGTGGAAACTTCCTTTGAATGTAGAAGATTATATGACAGAACTTGAGTACATCAAAAACACTGCAGAAATCAACGGATACCAAAGAGAAATTATAGAAACAATGATCGCAAAGTCTGCTATTACACGATGAAACTAGATGCATGCGCCTTATTCGAATTCTTCTTTGTTTTTTCGTCCGCTGATTCAACGCTATTACACGTTGAAACCAGATTCATGAAACACATTTGACAGTTCTCTTTATTTTTCATTTCCGAGTTGGACTGTGTCAAGGTTGCCACTTTACTGCAATTGCAGTAGATCTACTGCTTTTTTTCTCAGAATATATCTACTGCCTTAATAAAATCTGCTGCGCTTGATTTTTCGAACAATAATTAGCAGGTACATAAAGTGAAAATCTGATAGGTAGGTTTATAGATTAACTTCCCAAAACTACAAATTTTATTACAATTTAATTTTTTATATGAGCTTTGATAGAACTTACAGGCTAAATTCATAGTTTTGGGAAGTACGCGAACAGGCATATTATTCAAAATATTTGAGCTAATTTTTATTATTTTTATTTATATTTTTCATTTTTACAATTATATTTATTTTATTATTGAAAAAAAAGACTAAATAAATATAAGTATACTGCGGAAAAATTTGTTTTGCAAATCTAAGGTGAAAAATTTTCAGAGAAGTGGTAACCCTGACAGTTTGTTGCGTCGATGTTTACTCCTCGCACAACGAAATCATAAGAAGCAGAATACTAAAGAAACGGACAAGAGAAAAGAGAAACGTCAAATAGTTGCACCGAAAGTTTTACCCACGCGACACAGGGCAGTTTTTTTCCGTCTCATCTTTTCGATTATTTTGTTCTCTTTTGCACTTATGGTGTTCGAAAAGTTGCACGCGTCTAGTTTCATCGTGTAATAGCAGACAAAGCACATGAGAAAAATAAGAAGAGAACAGTGCCGAGATTAAGCTAATTCGAAGCCACAGGGAGTGAGTGAGATGAGTCACTTTTCGTCGAAAATCGATTCAGTTAGCAAAAGGGAGTGAGTGAGCGAGTGAAATGAAATGTCAGATTACTCGCCAGATATTTCCGCAGTGACTTGGTGTATGTGTTGGTAAATTTCTAGTTTTGGATAGGTATATGTGCTTTTCTCAAGAATTCCTATTCATGGATAGGAAACGACAGTATGGGATGTAAACCAATTACAAAAGTTTTTTTATTGAAAATTTTTATTAGAAACATACAATTTTAATAGTATTAAATTTTGTAGGGGCGTCAAAATCATCCTCCTTGTTCATGAGAAGTTGGAAATAAACACACGTTTAATTTTTGTTTTATAAATTATTCAATCAATTTTTATTAAATTGAAATCAGTAGGGGCGCAAGATCATCATCGTTGTTTATTACAGAAGTTGGAAATACATAAAAAGTATTATTTTTTAAATTAAAAATTCTATATCATTTGTAGGCATAAGAACGTACAATTTTTCATGTCCGTCAAGTTAGCATTACCACTTAAAATTTTTTAAAATCTAATAATTGGATTATTTGTCGTAAATTTGTCGTAAATTTGTCGTGAAAGAAAAAAATTTGTCGCGCTTGTTTTTTAAAAATTAACCCCTGGTAATGCTAACTTGACAGTCAAGTTAGCACTACCACCCCTCGAAATAGGGTAAAATGAACTCAAAAAAGAAAAAGGAGTATGTGAGAATTTGTCGTAAATTTGTCGTAAATATATCGTAAAAGAAAAAAAATTGTCGCCCTTATTTTTTAAAAAATAACCCCTGGTAATGCTAACTTGACAGTCAAGTTAGCACTACCACCCCTCAAAATAGGGTAAAATGAACTCAAACAAGAAAAATAAATATGTGAGAATTTGTCGTAAATTTGTCGTAAATATATCGTAAAAGAAAAAAAAATGTCGCACTTATTTTTTAAAAAATAACCCAAAATCGATTTTTTTCCTTTTTATTTCAATAAATCCAGCACTACCATATGAAAACTTTTTATTCTTTTTGGTTTTTGGTATGGAATTTGTTTAAACAATTGTCGTAACATGTCTTTAAATAAGTTGTGTCAAAAAATAATTTGTCGCGCCTTTTTTTCTATAAAAATTCCCTTGAATATGACAAAAAGCCCCAAAATCGATATTTGTCCCTTTTTTCCAATAAATCCAGCACTACCATATAAAAACTTTTTATTCTTTGTGGTTTTTGGTATGGAATTTGTTTAAACAATTGTCGTAACATGTCTTTAAATAAGTTGTGTCAAAAAATAATTTGTCGCGCCATTTTTTTATAAAAATTTCCTTGAATTTGACAAATACCCCTAAAATAGCATTTTTTTCAATAAATCCAGCACTACCATATGAAAACTTTTTATTCTTTTTGGTTTTTGGTATGGAATTTGTTTAAACAATTGTCGTAACATGTCTTTAAATAAATTGTGTCAAAAAATAATTTGTCGCGCCATTTTTTTTATAAAAATTTCCTTGAATTTGACAAATACCCCTAAAATAGCATTTTTTCCAATAAATCCAGCACTACCATATGAAAACTTTTTATTCTTTGTGGTTTTTGGTATGGAATTTGTTTAAACAATTGTCGTAACATGTCTTTAAATAAGTTGTGTCAAAAAATAATTTGTCGCGCCATTTTTTCTATAAAAATTTCCTTGAATTTGACAAATACCCCTAAAATAGCATTTTTTCCAATAAATCCAGCACTACCATATGAAAACTTTTTATTCTTTTTGGTTTTTGGTATGGAATTTGTTTAAACAATTATCGTAACATGTCTTTAAATAAGTTGTGTCAAAAAATAATTTGTCGCGCCTTTTTTTCTATAAAAATTCCCTTGAATATGACAAAAAGCCCCAAAATCGATATTTGACCCTTTTTTTTCAATAAATCCAGCACTACCATATGAAAACTTTTTATTCTTTGTCTTTTTTGGTATAGAATTTGTTTAAACAATTGTCGTAACATGTCTTTAAATAAGTTGTGTCAAAAAATAATTTGTCGCGCCATTTTTTTTATAAAAATTTCCTTGAATTTGACAAATACCCCTAAAATAGCATTTTTTTCAATAAATCCAGCACTACGATATGAAAACTTTTTATTCTTTGTGGTTTTTGGTATGGAATTTGTTTAAACAATTGTCGTAACATGTCTTTAAATAAGTTGTGTCAAAAAATAATTTGTCGCGCCATTTTTTTTATAAAAATTTCCTTGAATTTGACAAATACCCCTAAAATAGCATTTTTTTCAATAAATCCAGCACTACGATATGAAAACTTTTTATTCTTTGTGGTTTTTGGTATGGAATTTGTTTAAACAATTGTCGTAACATGTCTTTAAATAAGTTGTGTCAAAAAATAATTTGTCGCGCCTTTTTTTCTATAAAAATTCCCTTGAATTGACAAAAAGCCCCAAAATCGATATTTGACCCTTTTTTTCAATAAATCCAGCACTACCATATGAAAACTTTTTATTCTTTGTCTTTTTTGGTATGGAATTTGTTTAAACAATTGTCGTAACATGTCTTTAAATAAGTTGTGTCAAAAAATAATTTGTCGCGCCATTTTTTTTATAAAAATTTCCTTGAATTTGACAAATACCCCTAAACTAGCATTTTTTTCAATAAATCCAGCACTACCATATGAAAACTTTTTATTCTTTGTGGTTTTTGGTATGGAATTTGTTTAAACAATTGTCGTAACATGTCTTTAAATAAGTTGTGTCAAAAAATAATTTGTCGCGCCATTTTTTTTATAAAAATTTCCTTGAATTTGACAAATACCCCTAAAATTGCATTTTTTTCAATAAATCCAGCACTACCATATGAAAACTTTTTATTCTTTGTGGTTTTTGGTATGGAATTTGTTTAAACAATTGTCGTAACATGTCTTTAAATAAGTTGTGTCAAAAAATAATTTGTCGCGCCTTTTTTTCTATAAAAATTCCCTTGAATATGACAAAAAGCCCCAAAATCGATATTTGACCCTTTTTTTCAATAAATCCAGCACTACCATATGAAAACTTTTTATTCTTTGTCTTTTTTGGTATGGAATTTGTTTAAACAATTGTCGTAACATGTCTTTAAATAAGTTGTGTCAAAAAATAATTTGTCGCGCCATTTTTTTTATAAAAATTTCCTTGAATTTGACAAATACCCCTAAAATAGCATTTTTTTCAATAAATCCAGCACTACCATATGAAAACTTTTTATTCTTTGTGGTTTTTGGTATGGAATTTGTTTAAACAATTGTCGTAACATGTCTTTAAATAAGTTGTGTCAAAAAATAATTTGTCGCGCCATTTTTTTTATAAAAATTTCCTTGAATTTGACAAATACCCCTAAAATAGCATTTTTTTCAATAAATCCAGCACTACCATATGAAAACTTTTTATTCTTTGTGGTTTTTGGTATGGAATTTGTTTAAACAATTGTCGTAACATGTCTTTAAATAAGTTGTGTCAAAAAATAATTTGTCGCGCCATTTTTTTTTATAAAAATTTCCTTGAATTTGACAAATACCCCTAAAATAGCATTTTTTTCAATAAATCCAGCACTACCATATGAAAACTTTTTATTCTTTGTGGTTTTTGGTATGGAATTTGTTTAAACAATTTTCGTAACATGTCTTTAAATAAGTTGTGTCAAAAAATAATTTATCGCGCCTTTTTTTCTATAAAAATTCCCTTGAATATGACAAAAAGCCCCAAAATCGATATTTGACCCTTTTTTTCAATAAATCCAGCACTACCATATGAAAACTTTTTATTCCTTGTCTTTTTTGGTATAGAATTTGTTTAAACAATTGTCGTAACATGTCTTTAAATAAGTTGTGTCAAAAAATAATTTGTCGCACCATTTTTTTTATAAAAATTTCCTTGAATTTGACAAATACCCCTAAAATAGCATTTTTTTCAATAAATCCAGCACTACCATATGAAAACTTTTTATTCTTTGTGGTTTTTGGTATGGAATTTGTTTAAACAATTGTCGTAACATGTCTTTAAATAAGTTGTGTCAAAAAATAATTTGTCGCGCCATTTTTTTTTATAAAAATTTCCTTGAATTTGACAAATACCCCTAAAATAGCATTTTTTTCAATAAATCCAGCACTACCATATGAAAACTTTTTATTCTTTGTGGTTTTTGGTATGGAATTTGTTTAAACAATTATCGTAACATGTCTTTAAATAAGTTGTGTCAAAAAATAATTTGTCGCGCCTTTTTTTCTATAAAAATTCCCTTGAATATGACAAAAAGCCCCAAAATCGATATTTGACCCTTTTTTTTCAATAAATCCAGCACTACCATATGAAAACTTTTTATTCTTTGTCTTTTTTGGTATAGAATTTGTTTAAACAATTGTCGTAACATGTCTTTAAATAAGTTGTGTCAAAAAATAATTTGTCGCGCCATTTTTTTTATAAAAATTTCCTTGAATTTGACAAATACCCCTAAAATAGCATTTTTTTCAATAAATCCAGCACTACCATATGAAAACTTTTTATTCTTTGTGGTTTTTGGTATGGAATTTGTTTAAACAATTGTCGTAACATGTCTTTAAATAAGTTGTGTCAAAAAATAATTTGTCGCGCCATTTTTTTTTATAAAAATTTCCTTGAATTTGACAAATACCCCTAAAATAGCATTTTTTTCAATAAATCCAGCACTACCATATGAAAACTTTTTATTCTTTGTGGTTTTTGGTATGGAATTTGTTTAAACAATTGTCGTAACATGTCTTTAAATAAGTTGTGTCAAAAAATAATTTGCCGCGCCTTTTTTTCTATAAAAATTCCCTTGAATATGACAAAAAGCCCCAAAATCGATATTTGACCCTTTTTTTCAATAAATCCAGCACTACCATATGAAAACTTTTTATTCTTTGTCTTTTTTGGTATAGAATTTGTTTAAACAATTGTCGTAACATGTCTTTAAATAAGTTGTGTCAAAAAATAATTTGTCGCGCCATTTTTTTTATAAAAATTTCCTTGAATTTGACAAATACCCCTAAAATAGCATTTTTTTTAATAAATCCAGCACTACCATATGAAAACTTTTTATTCTTTGTCTTTTTTGGTATAGAATTTGTTTAAACAATTGTCGTAATATGTCTTTAAATAAGTTGTGTCCAAAAATAATTTGTCGCGCTTGTCTTTTAAAAACAAATTCCATACCAAAAACCACAAAGAATAAAAAGTTTTCATATGGTAGTGCTGTATTTATTGAAAAAAATGCTATTTTAGGGGTATTTGTCATATTCAAGGAAATTTTTATAAAAAAAATGGCGCGACAAATTATTTTTTGACACAACTTATTTAAAGACATGTTACGACAATTGTTTAAACAAATTCCATACCAAAAACCACAAAGAATAAAAAGTTTTCATATGGTAGTGCTGGATTTATTGAAAAAAATGCTATTTTAGGGGTATTTGTCAAATTCAAGGAAATTTTTATAAAAAAAATGGCGCGACAAATTATTTTTTGACACAACTTATTTAAAGACATGTTACGACAATTGTTTAAACAAATTCCATACCAAAAACCACAAAGAATAAAAAGTTTTCATATGGTAGTGCTGGATTTATTGAAAAAAATGCTAGTTTAGGGGTATTTGTCAAATTCAAGGAAATTTTTATAAAAAAAATGGCGCGACAAATTATTTTTTGACACAACTTATTTAAAGACATGTTACGACAATTGTTTAAACAAATTCCATACCAAAAAAGACAAAGAATAAAAAGTTTTCATATGGTAGTGCTGGATTTATTGAAAAAAGGGTCAAATATCGATTTTGGGGCTTTTTGTCAATTCAAGGGAATTTTTATAGAAAAAAAGGCGCGACAAATTATTTTTTGACACAACTTATTTAAAGACATGTTACGACAATTGTTTAAACAAATTCCATACCAAAAACCACAAAGAATAAAAAGTTTTCATATGGTAGTGCTGGATTTATTGAAAAAAATGCTATTTTAGGGGTATTTGTCAAATTCAAGGAAATTTTTATAAAAAAAATGGCGCGACAAATTATTTTTTGACACAACTTATTTAAAGACATGTTACGACAATTGTTTAAACAAATTCCATACCAAAAACCACAAAGAATAAAAAGTTTTCATATGGTAGTGCTGGATTTATTGAAAAAAATGCTATTTTAGGGGTATTTGTCAAATTCAAGGAAATTTTTATAAAAAAAATGGCGCGACAAATTATTTTTTGACACAACTTATTTAAAGACATGTTACGACAATTGTTTAAACAAATTCTATACCAAAAAAGACAAAGAATAAAAAGTTTTCATATGGTAGTGCTGGATTTATTGAAAAAAAGGGTCAAATATCGATTTTGGGGCTTTTTGTCATATTCAAGGGAATTTTTATAGAAAAAAAGGCGCGACAAATTATTTTTTGACACAACTTATTTAAAGACATGTTACGATAATTGTTTAAACAAATTCCATACCAAAAACCACAAAGAATAAAAAGTTTTCATATGGTAGTGCTGGATTTATTGAAAAAAATGCTATTTTAGGGGTATTTGTCAAATTCAAGGAAATTTTAATAGAAAAAATGGCGCGACAAATTATTTTTTGACACAACTTATTTAAAGACATGTTACGACAATTGTTTAAACAAATTCCATACCAAAAACCACAAAGAATAAAAAGTTTTCATATGGTAGTGCTGGATTTATTGAAAAAAATGCTATTTTAGGGGTATTTGTCAAATTCAAGGAAATTTTTATAAAAAAAATGGCGCGACAAATTATTTTTTGACACAATTTATTTAAAGACATGTTACGACAATTGTTTAAACAAATTCCATACCAAAAACCAAAAAGAATAAAAAGTTTTCATATGGTAGTGCTGGATTTATTGAAAAAAATGCTATTTTAGGGGTATTTGTCAAATTCAAGGAAATTTTTATAAAAAAAATGGCGCGACAAATTATTTTTTGACACAACTTATTTAAAGACATGTTACGACAATTGTTTAAACAAATTCTATACCAAAAAAGACAAAGAATAAAAAGTTTTTATATGGTAGTGCTGGATTTATTGGAAAAAAGGGACAAATATCGATTTTGGGGCTTTTTGTCATATTCAAGGGAATTTTTATAGAAAAAAAGGCGCGACAAATTATTTTTTGACACAACTTATTTAAAGACATGTTACGACAATTGTTTAAACAAATTCCATACCAAAAACCAAAAAGAATAAAAAGTTTTCATATGGTAGTGCTGGATTTATTGAAATAAAAAGGAAAAAAATCGATTTTGGGTTATTTTTTAAAAAATAAGTGTGACATTTTTTTTTCTTTTACGATATATTTACGACAAATTTACGACAAATTCTCACATATTTATTTTTCTTGTTTGAGTTCATTTTACCCTATTTTGAGGGGTGGTAGTGCAAACTTGACTGTCAAGTTAGCATTACCAGGGGTTATTTTTTAAAAAATAAGGGCGACAATTTTTTTTCTTTTACGATATATTTACGACAAATTTACGACAAATTCTCACATACTCCTTTTTCTTTTTTGAGTTCATTTTACCCTATTTCGAGGGGTGGTAGTGCTAACTTGACTGTCAAGTTAGCATTACCAGGGGTTAATTTTTAAAAAACAAGCGCGACAAATTTTTTTCTTTCACGACAAATTTACGACAAATTTACGACAAATAATCCAATTATTAGATTTTAAAAATTTGGAAGTGGTAATGCTAACTTGACGGACATCAATTTTTCATTGTGTTCAAATCACTAGGGGCGGCAGAATCATGACCGTTGCTCATTATAGAAGTTGGTAATAAACACAAAAGTTTATTTTTTTAAATTAACAATTCTTTCAAATTTTGAAACTAAATGGTTTTCGTAATGACCATTCTCTTTTGTAGCTCTCAATTAAGAGTTCAGAGGGGTTGACCTTTCTCAAAAAATTTGTCGCGTTAGATTTGAAAAAAAAAAATGCTTTCGATTGAATATTTTTGCAGATAATTTGTTTTTCTTTTTTAAAAAATAAAAAATAAAAATTATTTAAACAAAACTGATAAATGAATAAAAATAAATAAAACACTACATTCGTTTTTTTTTTAACATAAAACCAGTAAACAAAAAAAGCTCTAAGATATACATAATATGTAGATATATTTTAGAGCCATATTATGACTGCATTCAACACAAAGAATTTTAAAGAAATGTGATTTTTTTTTTGCGAAGGCTTGAAGATTAATTTTTGTTCGTAAAATGAAATGCGGTATGTAGATTTTTCAGCAGATTTATTTTGAGAAAAAATGCATTTGATCGACAATCTACTGCAATTTCAGTGAAGTTACAACTCTGTAGTCAGACACTCTGTAGTGCCCAAGTAACATTTTTCCTCTCATAAAACTCTGCCAGATTCTTAGTAGATTATTTTATGAGAGCAAAATATTCTCTGGTAGTCTACTACAAGATTCTTATACGATAGTTATGAGCGTTAAACGGCCTAGTTACTAGAGGCAATTTTCTATCTCATAACAAGAGTAAAAGATTTTGTATGGAATTTGATATTTCGTTAACAGATTTTTATTTTTATAACGTCAAAAAACTATTTATTTTTGTAAGAGTATTTATCTTATGAGGGAATCAATAATATAATGTTTGACTTGTACCTAATATGGACATTATTATTAGTTGTTTTTCACACAATTGGACCAAAATTTGATTGCGGTTGAAAATTTAATAACTAATATTTACATTTCACCTCCAAAAAAAACAAAGCGCTTTCAAAATAATGCATTTTTCAATTATTTTTTTGTTATTTTTTCTTATCTTTTTTTTTCTCATGTTCCCTTTTTTGGCAATAGAGTATCTTTACGCAGAACTTTGAACTCTCTCCATGTAAAATACTCAATATTTCATGTGTTCCATTGATTATTATAATTTTTTTTTAAATTGTTTGTTTTTGTTTTACAACGCTGACATTTTTTTATTGTGTGCATTTTGTTTTTATACTATTTTACTAAAAAGATCCTATAAAAGCTTTTTAGTAGATTTTTAGTAGAGTATAACATAGCCGCCGCGCATAGCCGCTTTTAAGTGTTTTATTATGGGGCTATAAGCATTACAATATGGTTAACAGAGATCAAATTTCATAATAAGATTATTATAAGACTTAAAGTTTATACACTCCTACTAAGGGAGAAAAAACTGATTTTATAATAGACTTAAGCGTTGGGAATTTGAATTTGAATTTGAATTTGAAAAGAGACGCAGTCTTATTATAAAATTATTATGAGAGTAATTAAAGTTTCATAACAAGATGTTAATTATTAAGTGTAGCTATGGGATCTAAAAGAACCTTATGAGAGAGGATTTGTAGATTTCAGGAGCTTAACTCTGAAGAGTATGTTAGTTGGGTGACTTAGCCGTTGTTTCGACCCTTTCATTGTTCATGATCATTAGATCTGAGAAATATGAACAGTATGCAAATTCTCAGTTTTGCTGTCGAGTTCTGATGAAACAACAGGCGTGTGCGTGTCTCACGAAGTAAAATCTCACCGAGCACTTGATATCAAGTTGACGTAGGCGGAATGTTTTGGTGGAACAAAGATTCGATTCTCTGTTCAATCCCGAATGTTTCACAGAACCAGAATTGGCCCCCTGGAATTGACAAACAGCAGTGTATTATTGGTACACCAATATGTTTGAGATGGTTCTTTACCTTGTGCACTTGATTGGTACTAAGATACACGGTTGCAAGAAGAATCTGATTTTCTATATATTTGCAACCCTTACTTATTGATTCTGCTGCGCGAACCAAATGTGGAGTATAAAGACCTCGAACGAAATTTATTTCTTACGTCGCTAACTGTCAGTGTGTGTCCTCTTTTGAAAAGTGCGTGGGCGCCTTTAAAGCATGCAGCGTTTGCAGGTAATTTTTTTTTTTTATATTTTACGCGCATTCAAGGGGTTATGACTACCCTTTAAATGTTAATAAGAGTGCGAGCGTTAGGAAATTTGGAGAGGATTTACCGGATACCGATGCACATTGGTTTTGAATGTTTGAATATCAGAATGGGAGGGAAAAATTGCGTCTGGTAAAGCATTCCACACTCGTGTAGTGCGGCTGAAGAGAGAATCTCTGTTCTTTACGATACGTCCGAAGTTGGGCTCAACTGATGAGCATTGCTAGAGGTACGAGTATTACGGTTGAATTGTTTTACAGGAGGAATGCATTGCTGCATAATTATTTATAGTTGAATCTTGACGACTTGGTAATATGCAGCTAAAAATCTATGCAAATTTGCAGGTTGATTATTCTTTGATAGATAGTACGGGCGGTTGGGGGATAAAAAGTATTACTTTGCTACAATAATAATATTAAGAATATGGGTTAATACCACGCCCGCCACCACCCCCTCGAAAATTCTGAAATGCTTGAACTTTTATCTTTTCATGCACTTCAAACCCAACCGCTCTATCAATATTCAACGTTCTAGAACAATCGAAACTCCATATAAATGTAATACATACCTACATACATATATAAAAATTTTTGCAAGAGTAGGTGGATACCACGCCTCCCCAATATAAAATCTCAAATTTTCAATTATTTATTTTTATATGTACTTCAAGCCCTGCCTATCGACCAATTTTCATCGCTCTACAACAGTCTAAAAATGTCCATATAATTTATAAGAATTTTTGAAAAAAGTGGGTGGATGCCACGCCCTCTGAATGGAAAATTTTTGGATTTTCGATTTGTTTACTTTGTATGCACCACAAGAACTACCGCGGAGCTGTGCAAAATTACATGTTTTTATGGTGTCGGGATATTTCAGTGAGTGAGTAAGTGAGTCAGTCAGTCAGCTATCCCAAGTAACAATTTTCCTCTCATAAGAATTTCCAAACGGCTTATGAGACTATATTTCGGGAGCTAGTGTTACTCTAGGAGACTACTCCAACATTCTTATGAAAGTCTTACAAGCGTTAAATGGCCCACTTACAGGAGTTAATTTTCCTCTTATAGAAACATTTTAATTGTTCCTATGGAATGACAAACGCCCTATTTATCTTGGTCATCGTCATTGTCTCATGGCGAGAAACTAATGTGTATTTTAGTGAGAGCATTTATATTTTGATATCATGGTGACGTTAATATATTTATAGTTTGTCATTATGTGAAGCTAAATCTTAGTGCGATTGAAACTTTTTCTACTAACTTAAACATTTTACTTCGAAAAATAACAAAGCGCTTTCAAAATTATTGATATTTAAATTATTTTATTTTTATTTCGAAATAGAAAAAGGGTTACCTTGATGTTTGTTTTGAATGAGAATAATACTTTTTATGCTGATATTATTTATGGTATTTATTCATGTTATATGACGAAAAAGGTATAATAGCAGAAAATTTGTCGATTTGTTGGTCTTATTCTTGTATACCTGTTGTTTATAATCAAATAATTTACAAGAGGTTAAGAGACGTTTTAATGAAAAAAAAAAAGTTGACAAAATAAACATCAATAGCCCTGTTCTTAAGTGCATTTTTATCTTTCCTGAAAAAAAGTAGTATGAAAAATACAACAACAATTTGGTATAACTCCGTATTGTTGTTGTTTTGAACATGCTACTTTTTTAAGCGAATATAAAAATGCACTAAAAAACAGGGCTAATATAAATACACTAATACTGGTAAATAAATCTTAAATAGATTCATCATAATGGAAACCCAAATAAATTATTTTAAGATTTATTTTCAAATCACGGTAACCCTCAAACTAAACAAACAACACTTCTTTCAAATTGAAATATGGCTGCTGTCCACTCGATACTTTTAACTCTTGAACAAACATTTTTATGAGAGTGTTGTAGCATTTATGTTGGTATGAAAACAAACACTTGTTATGAGAAGTGAGATGCTTCTATGTGACTTTTTTTTTACAGCTATCAAGCAAACCAAAAAAAAAACAAACAAATATCGGTGATGCGTTCCTTTTTCTAACGAATGTTATCTTTTGTTTATTTTTCAATAAAAGTTGAAATGTCAAAACAAGAAATATGCTTAGTTTTGTGCATAACCGTTTCAGCATGTCATAAATGTTAGAATAACTGAACAAAGAATATCAAAAATTAGCATTCCACTAGGCAACAAAATTATAATTATTTGGTCAAATTTAAAAGTGTAATAATGTCAAAAAACCTAATACTATACCGAAACAAAAGAAAATAATTCACCGAAAGTTTACATTCGTCAAAAATAAAATAAATTTTTAATTGTAATATACAACATCCAATGTTTCCATTCAGGAAGCAAGTCCGATAGAAAACTGAACGTCAGAAAACAATGTGCACACAAATCTTTAAGAAAAAGAACGACTTATGTATGAATCAAATATAAGCAGCTGTGGATGCAACATTTCATCTCATATGAATCCTATAGTTAGTGTTTTGTTTTTGTTACTTTATTACCTCTTGATAAGAGATTTTAAAGATTAAAAAATGACGTTTAGAGCTTAAATTTGATAACAAGATTATTACAAGACATTGAATTTACATACACGAGGAATAATTGTTCTAGGTATAAAATTAAAGCGATTCGATGTTTGAAAAATGCTAAGCTCGTGTAATAAAAACGCTAAAAGACGAATTTTTGTTTCATAATGAGAGATCATGTCTTTAATATAGCAATAAGATCTGAAAGAGAGTTATGGGAGTTTTTTTGAGAAAAAAAGACCTAAGCTCTGGAGAGTTTGTTAGTTGGGATGGTTTAGGGTTTGGGCTATTTTTGAATAGAGCAGGCCACTATACCAAAGCAAACGATACTTTTGTAAGTAACGGGTGATTTTTTAGCTGGTTTGGTTTTGGCAACACTGGTTTTGACAGCTGACGTGTGTTTAGTACCTTGTGTCACTGTCAAACAGCTTCAGTTTGGTTTGCAATTTAACCATGGATCGTCTTACAAATGAACAACGCTTGCAAATTATTGAATTTTACTATCAAAATTCGTGCTCGGTTCGAAATGTTCATCGCGCGCTGCTTCCATTTTATGGTCGGCATTCTCGACCTTCTGAGCAGTCTATTCGGAAGATTGTGACCAAATTTCGCACCAAATTTACTTTGTTGGACATTAAACCACCAACACGTTTACGTACTGTGCGTAGTGAAGAAAATATTGCGGCCGTATCAGCTAGTGTGACAGAAGACCGCGAAATGTCGATTCGGCGCCGTTCCCAGCAGTTAGGCCTTTGTTACAGCACTACGTGGAAAATTTTGCGGAAGGATTTGGGCGTAAAGCCTTTTAAGATACAGCTGGTGCAAGAACTAAAGCCAGCCGACCTACCACAACGCCGAATTTTTGGTGAATGGGCTCTTGGAAAGCTGGCCGAGGATCCGCTTTTTTATCGAAAAATTGTGTTCAGCGATGAGGCTTATTTTTGGTTGAATGGGTACGTAAATAAGCATAGTTGCCGCATTTGGAGTGAAGATCAGCCAGAAGCATTGCAACAGCTACCAATGCATCCCGAAAAAGCCACTGTTTGGTGCGGTTTATGGGCCGGCGGCATTATTGGGCCATATTTCTTCAAAGATGATGCGAATCGCAGCGTTACTGTCAATGGTGAACGCTACCGAGCGATGATAACAAACTTTTTTTTGCCCGAAATGGAAGTTCTTGACTTGCATGATATGTGGTTTCAACAAGACGGTGCCACATGCCACACAGCACGCGAAACAATGGCGCAATTGCGAGGCGAGTTTGGTGAACAGTTAATTTCACGTTTCGGGCCGGTCAATTGGCCGCCTAGATCGTGCGATTTGACACCATTAGATTATTTTTTGTGGGGGTATGTCAAGGCTAATGTCTATAGGGACAAGCCCGCTTCGATTGACGCACTGGAAGCCAACATCCATGCATTCATTCGTGAGATACCGGCCGATATGTGTGAAAGAGTATGCCAAAATTGGACTCAGCGGATGGGCTACCTGAGCCGCAGCCGCGGTCAACATTTGCATGAAATTATCTTTAAACATTAAATTGCAAGGTTCAAACTATCGATTCAAATAAATATTTCATTCATTTTTTCGAATTTTTTGTGTTTTTTTTTTAAAGTTCTAAACCTCTTAAAAAATCACCCGTTATCATATCGGTTTCGTTAAAATCGAAAAATTTAGGCATCGTCTTGGTATCGGTCTTGGTTTCATTTAACTCGGTCTCATCTCGATCTCTCGGTGTCTCGGTATCGTTTGTTTGTAAAATTGTTACAAAAATGGTTGGGGCTTCCAAGAAACCATGATAAAGGACAAATAGGTTTACTATCACTAAAATCACTTACTCCAGAACCAAGTCTGAACATTTCATCGAAATCGTTGGAGTTTTTTCCGAGGATTAAGTGTTTTAAAAAAATGGGCGTGGCAATGGGTGGTTTTACTAACACAAGTACCATAACCTTCTCCTACATTCATTGCAGACCTAGAGCTCGTATCAGAATCCCAGCAAATCTAACCTGCAACGATACCATTCTGAAGATGGTCAGGTACGGTAATCCATCTCTCCCTACTCACGACTGGAAGGTTGCGAAGCTAGAGGATCCAGTTGGTCCTTATATAGATCTGCTATCATAGTGCTCAATAAGGAATCTCTGGCTCCTCTAGTGTCGACTCAAGGTGTCATTAGGTTTGGATGGACGACAGCTATCCTGAAAGTATATAAAAAAGATGAGGAAGCACCATCACCTCTACCGCCACAGATCATATCTTCAGTGGAGGAAAATACTCGCTGTATCGACCAACCAGCAATGGAAGTAGATACACCGGGTACTTCTAACGCGAGGATATGCTCTCCTTACCCGCCTCCTGAGGCTCGCAATGTTGACAGCTTCTCTGACATGAAAACTGATCTGCTCAGTGAGGATGATCTCCTACGGTCACCTTCTGAGTCAGTACTAACATCATTGTAAGCAACATCGGTAATGAACCAACATTCATAACCAGAAACCGGCAGGAAATATTAGACATTACTCCTGTCTCCGACTCGATTCATCAAAAGATCATGAATTGTAAAGTATCAGAAGAGCACTCTTTCTCTGATCACAGGTATATACAATTCAATCAATTCAATTCAAAAAAGATATCTTTCCGGAATCATCGGAAAACTAACTGGGTAAAATATAGAGATACTATTAGCAGATTAATAAAACCTGACCTTTTAAGTATTCCCGTAGGCAGAAACGATCTTGACAATAAATAAATCATCGTGTTAATCCCCACAAAACTGAACGTGTACTCTTTACAAGGAAATATAAAATTCCGAATTTGGACCCTCCATCAATAAATGGTATCCCACTTAACTTCTGAGATGAAGCTAAATATCTAGGTCTCATTTTAGACAAAAAGTTAAGCTGGAAACCAAATGTACAAGAAAGAGTCAGAAAGGCCACAGTGGCACTCCTGTAAAAAAGCTATTGGAACCAAATGGGGCTTGTCCCCACATATCACCCACTGGCTATACACAGCGGTCATCAGACCGATACTCACTTATGGGGTGGCAATATGGTGGACTGCTTTAGATAAAATAACTTATCATGATAAGTTAAGCAAAGTGCAGAGATCAGCTTGCATGTGTATCAGCGGAGCTCTCCGTTCGACACCTTCCGCTGCCTTAAACATACTGCTTAACATTACACCCCTCGATATATACACTAAACAAGTGGCAGCGAGCACAGCTATTCGTCTCAGAGCCATCTATCAATGGTCCAATAACTCTATTGGACATACTATCATTCTGACCAAATTCGAATCAATCCCTAAACACTTCGACTGCACCATCCCTCAGCCGATTTTTGGCAAAAATTTCGATGTCACAATTCCAACAAGATCCACTTGGGATGATGAGGAATTCTTCAGAGATGAAGCAATGTACTCAGAACGACTAAACATTAGTCTCTCCTTCCGTCTCCCTGATTATTGTAGCGTATTCCAAGCTGAAGTCCTGGCGATAAAAGAAGATTTATCTTGGCTCACAGAAAACGTTATATCTACATTAAATATCCGTATTTTCTCAGATAGCCAAGCTGCCCTTAAATCACTAGGCTCTGTTTCTATAAACTCAACAAGGTAATCTTTATCCCAAAAATTGGGAAAAAAGATACAACACATCCAAAGTCCTTCAGGCCAATTAGTTTAGCATCCTTCTTACTGAAGACTTTGGAAAAGGTAATTGATAACTTCATCAGATCAGAAGTATTAATAAACAAACCTTTAAACCATCGCCAGCATGCTTACAGAGCGGGAAGATCTACAGAAACCGCCCTGTATGAACTCACAAACACCTTACGTATGGCCTTAGACTCCAAAGAAACGGCCTTATGTGCGTTCTTGGATATTGAGGGCGCCTTTGACAACACCTCACATGAAGCCGGTAACAGGACTTTAGTAAGGAAGAGTGTTCCCGTCACTATAATCAGATGGATAAGTGGTATGCTAGGCACAAGAACTGCGGAAGCTTATGCAGGACATAGTGTCCAGACAGTCATTACAACAAGAGGCTGTGCACAGGGAGGGGCTCTATCACCCTTACTGTGGAGTCTTGTAGTAGATGAATTGCTGGAAAGTCTATCTTCTCAAGGAATACGCTGCATCGGTTTCGCCGATGACATTGTTATAACAGCTTTGGGAAAACTCGAAGAAACTCTCTGTGATATTATTCAGAGAGGATTGACAATAACAAGAAAATGGTGTCTATCAGTGGGATTGAACATTAACCCCACAAAGACAACGATAGTCCCTTTTACTAAAAAGAGGCTTCTACTACGCATGAAACCTATCCAGTTGGCTGGTGAAGAAATCGACATCCAGAAAGAGGTTAAATATCTAGGTATTACACTAGATAGCAAACTTCTCTGGAACAAACATGTCGAGACAACTGTCGGAAAAGCCACAAAAGCTCTCACGATATGCAAGAGACTTGCAGTTAAATCATGGGGCTGTGAGGCAAATATCCTGAGATGGATGTACACCATGATGGTAAGACCCATCATTACCTATGGGGCGGTCGCATGGCACAAAAGAACCGAACTTAGTACAGCTAGGAAATCACTAGATAAGGTACAAAGGCTCGCATGCATTTGCATCACCGGAGCAATGAGAACTTGCCCTACAGCAGCTATGGAAGTCATTCTGAACTTGACCCCACTACACGTGGCCATAGATAGTGCTGCTAAGGGAGCCATCATGAGATTTGCAAGGGAGGGAACTGGGACGGGGAAAATCATTGGTCTTAGGGAAAGAGACTCGATTTGCATGCCCACAGAATCAAACCTTCTTGACATTCCAAGAGATGGCATGATTAAAAAGTATAACTTCGTTAAGAACTTTCATACGGAGCTAAGTAGCAAAAAAGAGTGGGAAGACGAAGACGTAAACTACACTCTTAAAGCAAATACCATCAAATGGTATACTGATGGATCTAGAACGTCTGAGGGGACTGGGGCTGGAATTTTTGGGCCTAGAACAAAACTTTTCATACCGATAGGACAGTCTACCAGCATTTTTCAGGCAGAAGTTAATGCCATAGGGAAATGTGCAGAAAGAAATCTCGAAAGAAAATATAAAAACCAAAATATTGCAATCATGTCAGATAGCCAGGCCGCACTCAGAGCACTAAGCTCGTATAGCATTAGCTCTAAGCTGGTATGGGAGTGTGTGGGCAGGCTAAATGAACTGGGCAAGAATAACTATGTTACTCTTCACTGGGTACCTGGGCACGTTGGCATACAGGGCAATGAAGAGGCAGACTCCTTAGCAAAAAAAAGGAACAATGTCACCCATAATGGGGCCAGAGCCTTATTGCGGATTAGGAGAAAACGTGATTAAAAACAAAATCAAAACAACAGAGAGGGAGAAAAGATCAAAAACATGGAAAGAGCTCCCTAAGCTGAGACAGGCCAAACTTCTACTTGGGGATTACAACCAAGCACGATTCCAATCCTGCATCAGCTTAAATAGAAATAGACTAAGAATTATAACGGGATTCCTCACAGGCCACTGCAAGTTAAGGAGACATCTCCGAATTCTTGGCCTGGAAAACAATGCCATATGCAGATTTTGCAATGAGCACGATGAAACCCCGAACCACATATTGGGTAGATGTGATCAAAGACAAAGGCATCTGGGAAATCACCAGATAGAGGAGAAAGAACTATCCTCTCTAAAAGTACTCCAAATACTCAAGTTTCTTAAAGAAATCAATTTGGAGGATGAGCTGTAGAATGAGTAACCTCATCAAGCTCTAGTAAGGGGGCACAATAGATCTTAAGGTCGCAGTGCACTTACACCCTTAAACTAATTCATTCATTCATTCATTATATAAACTCCGTAACTGCCCGAAATTGTCGATCGTCTCTAATGGAGATGGCAGAACAGTTCAACATTCACCTTTTCTGGATTCCGGGACAAAGAGATATTCCAGGAAACTGCAAAGCCGATGAACTCGCCAGGATGGGAACTATTACACCAATATTACCCAACAAGGTGAATATTGGAATACCAATTGCTACTTTTAAACTTATGCTTAAGCATGATTCCATGATGATGACAAACAGCAGATGGACAGGTATCACTATTTATCTGGCGACGAAACAGATCTGGCCAACACTGGATCCAAAGCGATCGAAATGTTTGTTATCTCTAAGTAGATTGCATATTAGCTCCACAATTGGTGGCATTACTGGACACTGCCTCATAGGCAAACACGCCAATAGACTCGGCGTTCTTTCAAATGATTTCTGCAGAAGCTGCATGGACGAGGAGGAGGAAGAAACTATCCCACACCTTCTTTGCTCATGTCCTGCCATTTCTCAAAAACGTAAAATACACTTAGGAAGTTTTTTCTTTGACGATCCAAGTGATTTAAATAAAATCGACATTCACAGTCTCCATCGCCTTATTAAAAGCTCCAATATTGGTTTAATTAGCGAGGATCACCTCGCAGTCTTTATGTGGTATCACAATGGGCCTATTCTGGCCTAAGTGTGTCAGCAGTTTTCCTGGCAGCCACCTTAACCTAACCTTCTCCTAAGATTACAAGAATTGTTTGCTGGTAATATAACTAACCGATACCAAATAATACCACCGAGAGTATGGGTAAATTTCAGTTTAAAAATACGGTATTGGCTCAATATCGTCTCGGTATCGTTTCGGATGCGTTGGAGCTGGTATCGTTTGGATCTCCAACACCGATACGAAACGAGACCGAGACTTTTCTAGCATCGTGGCCAGCCCTATTTTTGAAGTACTATATCTTAGGAATTACTGATGCTAAAGAGTAGAGATTTGGTGAGTCGTTTGTGTTTGATTAAAATACTGAAAATTTGAAGTTTCTGGCATAATTGGTGCTAAATTTAGAGGGGGTCAAAAATCACTCGAGTTTGTTCCTGTAAAAAGGGTGTAGTGCACGAACTTGAATTTGATAGTAGTAAAAACTCGATTTTTTCAGCCAAGACCTTAAAAACCGCCTTCATCATGGCAAATTTCGGTCCAAAAACTACGGTATCGATCTCTTTTTGGATGCTTTGGAGCTGATGTCGTTTCGGTCTCAGTTCCCGTTTGCGATACTCATATCAAATCTCCCAGCCAGTCATAACAAGACCAAAACCTGAAATAATGTACATAATGTTGTGGTTCTCTATTGTTTGTGAAGTTTAACATATTGGGCTTTGGTCATGTCTTAAAAGGGTCTTTTCTAGACTAGGACGGTGAGCAAAAGCACACATTTAATACATAACGAAAAGTATTGTCCTCGTTCTGAAGAGGAATTTAAAAAAAAATGTAACACGGCAAAAGGCACTTTAAGGTTAAGGGATGATTATTGTTTGACTTAGACTTCATAATTATGTACTTATCTTTTTTCATGGACCCTGTTTGCATTTGTCTGTTAACCTCAATTTTGTGTTGTTTTATAAAGCTCAATGTTTGCCTTTGTAGGTATGTGCAGGTATAAACGCACATGCTTTCTATTTAAAAAGTAGTAAAAAAGTGAAATATTCTTTGAATAGATATGAAATTTTATGATAAGACACTTTTACTATAATAAATTACCCCGCAATTACAAATATAAAAACTAATCCTGACCCCATTAGCACGTGCGTTCATTTATGTTATTATTTAATCTTTTATAAAAATATTGAAAGATAAACAATAATAAATTTTTTTCTAATTCCAAAAACTTTACACGCCATTTTATAAGATCAACAAAAAACACATATAGGTGTGCTACTTTCGAGATGATTTCAAGCTATATAAGAAGTAAGAATACACATCGAATTTATAAAGTGTCAGTATAGTTCTACAGGTTAAAGTCGCACTTATATAATTCTCTGTGAATATGAATATTTTGGGATATTTCCTCTTGGTTTCTGCAGCGGTCTTGGTTGTTTCTGCCCAAGAAAGCGAGGCTGATAGAAATGCTGTTAATAATTTCGGTGCATGTTCTAACGTAGGAAATAAGGAAGCATGTGATGTAATCAGCCCAAGCAACACATTCTCCTCTTACAGATATCTTTCAGAATTCTTAAATAAAGAGCATTCAACACTGCAAGATAACTTAAAGATGTCTCTAAGACCTAAAAAGGCCCAAAGGGGCGGAGCCAATTGTATAAAGTGAAGAGTTCTAATTAATGTCTTTGTAAGTGCTTATAAAGAGGACTTCTTTTGTTGATGTATTGACGACGTATTCAAGATATTTTAAAGAGGTTTTCAATAGATCTTAAATATCCTCTTAAAAAGGTCTTTAAAATCTCTTTAAAAGTAAACGCGGAAGCGAGGAAAAAAATTACTTTTTCTCTTTTACGCATGCATCATGGCAATAAATAATATTTTCTCTTTCACGCATGTAAACATTGAGTTGCATTTTAATGAAATGGAATGAAACTTAAGATGAGTGGTGAAAACATAAGGAATTGTTTTAATTTCATTTATAAGAAGCTCGGCCAAGTTAGTTATTTTAATATGACAGTCTTAACATATTTTGTGAAGCATATCTAGAATGTGTTTCGACATGCGCGATCATATTTACTTTAAAGTCATAGATGCTACCCCCCTAAAAATTCACGCGCTTACAAAAATAAAGATATTTACATTTTTTTTCATTTTCTTTCTAGACAAAAAACTCGTTACTGAAGTAAAAAAATGTTAATTGCATTTTGTTGGGTTATTATGTTATTTTAAGAGGTCTACACAAAATTATGAAACGAATCTGTGATTATTTAAGCCCAAATTGTCATTTATTATATTTTATACAAAATAGTTTTAGAAATTGAAATAAATAAATATGGCGTGTAAGCGACAGGGTGCCTCTTATATATAAATAGTTACGCAATTATTTATTTTGTTTGTTTCTAAAGCTGCATTTTATTATTTACATAAGTCACAAACAAAAAAGAGATAGAAAGTTGTCTGAGTGCTGGGACTCATGGTTAATATGTGTAAACATCAACGTTTGTTCTTACCTGCTGTCACGGCCAGCGCTTTAGCTCCAGTGGAAACCCGAAAATTTGCAGTTCAGAATTTTAGTACGGCGGATCGAGAAACAGAGTACACCAATTGATTAATATTACTTACTAGTGTCACGTCTGACGTTCTGGGTCTACTAGAATATTTTTAATTTGGCAGGTGTCAAAATGTGCCAAAACTGTTGATACGGCGGATCGAAAAGCGGAGTACACCAATCGATTTAGGAGGTGGATATTACCTAGTGTCACGCCTGACCTTTGGGGTCCACTAGAATACTTTCAGTTTGACAGGTGTCAAAATGTGCCAAAAGTTTTGGTACGGCGGGATCGAAAAACGGAGTAAGTTAATCGATTTAGGAGGTGGATATTACCTAATGTCACGCCTGACGTTCTGGGTCCACTGGAACACTTTTAGTTTGACAGGTGTCAAAATGTCAAATCAGAATTCCGAGAATACGCGCTACGAAACGTGCTATACTCCGTAATGTTGCACAGAGGAAAGTCCACGTTTTGATTACACATCAAAATTAAAGCTATTTTCACCCTTCTGAGTTTCGCAAAATTTTCAAAGTTTTATTCACATATTATAAACGCTTTTTCTACTAGACAGATCTGATCAAAAAGTTTTATAAAATGTGGCTTATAACAATAATGTAGCCATTTGGTCTCAAAATATAACCTATCATGCGTAGCAGATAGACAAACAAACCAAAAAATATACAAATATCAATTAAACATTTAAATAAAAATATTTTAATTTTTTAAAGTAAATGACACCCTGTGAAAAATATACATAAATAAATTAATATTTTTTCCAAATCTCAAAACGTTTTAAAAATTTCTTAAAAAACTCTTAAAAACGTCTTGGATATAGTCACTCTTCCCCAGAGTCAAATCACGCTTAATTAATTCTAAATAAGACACCATTAAGTGGTCATTAATTACTTTTTAGGTCTTAAAAAAAACGAAATGTCAAACCAGTATCAAAAGCAACAACTGTGTTCAACAAGTGCATAGCAAGACAAGAGGAACTTTATAAACTGATCAGATTATGGTGCAGGAAATATGATTGAACTTAGTTTGCTTCCAAGAATAAATTAATGGCAGTTTTTTTTTCCATTTATCCCAACAGTTTCTTATATTCAACATTTTTAAAAGATATATGTAACTTCTTATAATGAGATTTCGTTTCGCTATACAGAAACATAACTTCAAGTTGACAGATAAGAAATCAGTGCAACAATGTCTTTAAAGATATCTCGAAGACCTCTTCAAGATGTCTTTGAGAGAGGACGCTAGTAAACTCTTCAAATACTCTTATTTTTAAGGAGTTAAAGAGGTTTTGAAGAAGTTTCATAAAAAGATATGAAAAAATAACTTCAAAAAGTGGTCGATAAGATGTCTTCAAGATGTCTTGAGAGAGCAAGCTAGTAAACTCTTAAGATTCTCTTATTTTTAAGGAGTTAAAGACGTTTTGAAGAAGTTTCATAAAGAGATATGGAAAAATAACTTCAAAAAGAGGTCTATAAGATGTCTTTGAGAGAGCAAGCTAGTAAACTCTTAAAATACTCTTATTTTTAAGGAATTAAGAAGGTTTTGAAGAAGTTTCATAAAGAGATATGAAAAAATAACTTGAAAAAGATGTCTATAAGGTGTTTTTAAGATGTATTTATAAGTATTGGCTTTAAATTATCTTTTTAGGAGTTCATAAAGTGCTTATTAAGTGCAATGGTATCAAGAAGACTGAACTAAGATGCCATTAAGAGCTGATAAATTTATTTCAAGAACTCTGCAAGAGTTTTTGTGTTGCTTGGGAGAGTTATTGTACAAAATTCTCGTGAAAATCAATGCGGTATAATTTATCGAAAGGCAAGAAATGTTGTCAAAAACGAATATATCAATGGTACAAAATTGTGTTTAATGGCCTACGAAACATCCAGGAATACGATTCAAGAAGCCAGGAGATTAATGCCGAATAACCCTGAAGCTGCCAAAAGAATAGTGCACAAAGGTTTTGCAGATGTCAAAAGCATCATATCCAAGTCTGGAATACCGTTCCTTCTGTCAATTGGAGAAGCTTTGTATCGTTCTAATGAAGCAGCTAGGAGTGGACTTGAAATCGCTGTCCGATTACTTCAAGAGGGAGCATTTGCAATTCTAGATGCACTCAATTTAGGTGAATATTTAATCAATCAGGGAAATGGTGTTGTAGGAAAAGCAGCACAAGCGGTATTTAACGCTGTCGATTTTGGTCTTATAGCTGCCTTTCAAGGTTCGTTCAATTGTATTGAAAGATCCAGCTACGAAGTAGATCAAGCACTCCTAAATGCACGCAAAAATGCTCAAGGAAGAGCTCTCATCGGGGAACAAGGGCAAGTTGGAAATCTAAACTGTCGAAACGCCTCAAGCAATAAAGAGTTTTTAGATGCCATAAATAATATTACCGCAGCTGTCGACGTAGCACTCATCAGTCCTGGTGCTAATAAACTGCTAATTCAAGGGTTAGGAGACACAATTATTTGTATAATTGGTGATGTTGTGAAAGTTGCCATTGATCTCCTACGGCTAGTCGAAAATATTATAACAAATACAGTAATTACACCCTTAGAGGCAAAGATCGAGTTCTTCAAGGAAGTCGAAATTTTTAAAGATATCGCCCACAATGCAACTGCACGGGCCTATGTGCTTGTTAGTGAATTAACATTTAGTTCGTCTGGCAAGAAGTCAACAAACGTAATGGTAGAACCACTAATAGCTATTGAAAATGCCAAAATAATAGCCTTTGCGGCAGTGGAAACTGCGAGAAACTTCATGCGTACTAGCTATAGGTATCAAGGTGAAGCACCTGAATTATTTACTGAAGCTGCCACTACCAGTATTCATTATGCTTTAATAAATTATATTCAAGAAATGATCAAAGCTTTTAGGCTTGTATTGAAAGTGCTTTAAAATAACTTTGTTTTGCTTGGCATAAATAGTATTTTCGTATCTACATAATGTATAATGTAGTTTCTTTTAATAAACTGAATTTAAACGATTTTCCGAGATTTTATTATTTTGACAATTGTCCAACAGATGCAAAGTTGAAGAATCATGAAGGTGCATAGGTTTACTATACTAATTTACCTATACGGCTCCCGATGCATGAAGGGTCGCTACCAGAGACACGCCAAGCTCTACGATGCTGAGACTACTGCTTCCAGTAATCTAAAACAAGAGCTTTGTTATTCGCGAAAGATTGGTTTTCAAACCGGTGGTTCGGTCTTTTTTGCTGCCTTGAATCTGGGGCCTGGAATTTGAAGACTGGAAGTATGTTGTACATATACACTCGATTTGGAACAGACAGTACACAGAACAGGCGTTTACTTGGAAACCACTATTTTAACGGTTTTTATAACTACAATGGTATGCGGACGATATACATATTAAGGTATTATTGCCCGTTTCCTAAGATCCTAAGCAAAGTCCTCTTCAGTTATTAAAGAATCAATTCTTAGATTGTTCCCGATTACCTTTCCAAACGCACAAGTTTCGCCTGTTCTTCCGATTTTGAAGACAAATAAAAAAAATATTCTTCTGTTCTAGAGAAGCGAATGCTGTTGTTCGCTTTTTAGACGCAAATTTTGGTCGATGTTTACCGATTCATATAGAAATTCACTGCATGGATACACTGTGAATTTTATTTATCCAGGGAAATTTGCATCTTTGAAAGGTACAACAGCATATAACTGATGAGCCCAACTGTTGTGCCTGGGTGAAACGCATAATATATATAATGGAGTAGAGCTCACTTAAACTTCAGTGTTGAACCTCAACCAACTTGACGTGTTAAACTGTAGACAGCTACCTAGAAACCAAGCCGGCTGGAAGAAGCTTGTTGGTTGAGGCCCTTGTCCAACCGGACTGTAGCGCCACCTTAAGTAAGTAGGTAATTAAGTATTCATCATCATACAACGGGGTCTTTCTCTGGGGTGGTTGTTAGTGCTCTTGTATCGATTAGAAAATGGGTGACGATTCAAGCATCTAAAGTGGCCCAGGTTGCTTTTTGGATCCTTGGCTTTGGAAACCTATTGCTTCTAATCACTGTCTATATCAAGCCTTTTAGTGATGCTTATCAACTAATCTGCCAAGGATCTATACCTTTAAAATTTTGACATTGAGGTCTCCGGGCACTATATACTTTAACATCGTACTCTGGCCAGATTCAGTAGGCTCTGCTCAGCGGGTCATAAAATTCATCCTTTGCAAGTCCCTCAGCTTAATTGCTAGGGCCGTGTGTGCACTTAATACTTATGTTAAGGTAGGGGGGCCAAATAAGGCGCAGTGCCTAATAAGGCCCAAATCGTAGAAAACACCGAAACGAACAAATAACGGGACTTTTTTTGCTTTGTGTATGTGAAATTTCTCTATTCATGACGAGACCTGCAGTTGAAAGAAGTTCGTTGAAGGGTGAAGAGCACTGGATTTATAAAAAACGCGTGTTATTTGTGTGTGTTTCAGCGAATTTTACGAAGTAAGTACATTTTTATTATTTTTCCCATAAAGTAAATTCAATTTAGACTATTGGGCACATGACAAAATTTCTTTTAATATATGTTTTCTCTTTTTCATTAAATTTTTGTTGGGTTTCAGCCAGAATGTCAACTTTAAAACAAAAAAGAGCAAATTGTAGCGAAGTCGAGATGGAAAATGCCTTGAAGTCTGTAGAAAGTGGGTTTGTCACAACATGAAGCTCCCAGGCGCTTTGGAATTCCAAGAAGAACACTCAGGAATCACATCAAGAGTGGTTCAAGTAAAAAGAAACTAGAGGGCGTTCATCTACGTTTACTGCAGAACATGAGACAGATTTGTGCCAAAGAAAAGTGAGGCTGTCTCAGGTTGGAATGCAAATTACCCAAAAGATGCTCCGATACCAAGCTGCCATTTTTTGCAATTTGAACAACATCCCGAACAGCCTTATGTCGAATTCCTTACAACAATTTCAAATCGATTTTTTTTGTTGGTTGTAAGGAACACACAAAAAATCAAATTTTTCGTGTGGGATTGTGTGTGTGTCATCTGACAGTAGCTTTGAGGCAAAAAAGTAAACAAACTATGCGCATACAAATTTGTTACAAATATTCCAAAGTGCATTCAGTTTTTCGCGTCATTTTGTTAGATTAAAAACATATACATTTCCAAGAAAAGTTGCAAAAATAAACAGAAAATAGTGATGTGGCCATTAAAGTAAAAAAAACAACCCAAATTCATCCAAGAAACACATCATTCGAGAAACACAACGGCGAGCGCGCGATTTATATCTTTAATTGACTTTGGGCACTTTGAATCGAAGTTAGTTGATATTTTTATAACTTCTAACTGACAATTCACTATTTTTTGATGAATTAAAATTAGTTTAAATGATTTATTTGCTTTTAATCTATTTAAATGAGCGAAGAACACTTTAGAACATTTACTAAACCCGCCGCAAAATACTTTCAACTCCAGAGAAATGTCAAATCTTGTTAGTGTGTGTGAAATCGATTTGAAATCTTGCTGAAAATGCAAGATTTGTTTTGACAGAATAAAATCGATTTTGTTTAGAAAAAAATCGATTCTGTTTAGAAAAACATCGATTATTTGGTTGTAAGGAATTCGACATTAGTAATACACAAAATGGCGCTGGAAGAAAGTGATTGCGGTTGTTTATGAAACGACACCCGTAAATCTCAGTACGCAAGGCTCAAATGATGAACCCAGCAAGAGCCTAGAAACTCAACAGGCATATTGTGTCCGATCATTTTGAGAAGGTAAGGACCTTAATGGAAAGGTTAAATATCCGAAACAGACCAGAATGCATATAACGGGTGATTTTTTAAGAGGTTTAGAACTTTAAAAAAAAAAAACACAAAAAATTCGAAAAAATGAATGAAATATTTATTTGAATCGATAGTTTGAACCTTGCAATTTAATGTTTAAAGATAATTTCATGCAAATGTTGACCGCGGCTGCGTCTCAGGTAGCCCATCCGCTGAGTCCAATTTTGGCATACTCTTTCACACATATCGGCCGGTATCTCACGAATGAATGCATGGATGTTGGCTTCCAGTGCGTCAATCGAAGCGGGCTTGTCCCTATAGACATTAGCCTTGACATACCCCCACAAAAAATAATCTAATGGTGTCAAATCGCACGATCAAGGCGGCCAATTGACCGGCCCGAAACGTGAAATTAACTGTTCACCAAACTCGCCTCGCAATTGCGCCATTGTTTCGCGTGTGGCATGTGGCACCGTCTTGTTGAAACCACATATCATGCAAGTCAAGAACTTCCATTTCGGGCAAAAAAAAGTTTGTTATCATCGCTCGGTAGCGTTCACCATTGACAGTAACGCTGCGATTCGCATCATCTTTGAAGAAATATGGCCCAATAATGCCGCCGGCCCATAAACCGCACCAAACAGTGGCTTTTTCGGGATGCATTGGTAGCTGTTGCAATGCTTCTGGCTGATCTTCACTCCAAATGCGGCAATTATGCTTATTTACGTACCCATTCAACCAAAAATGAGCCTCATCGCTGAACACAATTTTTCGATAAAAAAATATTTCGAACCGAGCACGAATTTTGATAGTAAAATTCAATAATTTGCAAGCGTTGTTCATTTGTAAGACGATCCATGGTTAAATTGCAAACCAAACTGAAGCTGTTTGACAGTGACACAAGGTACTAAACACACGTCAGCTGTCAAAACCAGACTTGCCAAAACCAAACCAGCTAAAAAATCACCCGTTATAATATGGACGAGAAGGGCTGTAGGATTACGCTCCACCACCAGCAGAATGTCTTGGCCCAAAAAGGATCGAAACGGGTTCATCAAATTTTCAACGAACATGCCGAAAGTGTGACGATTGTGGGATGTGTGAGCGCTATAGGGACGGCCATTCCACCAGTAATACTTTTTAAAGAAAAGAGACAGAACCCTGAATTAATGGACAACCTTCCAACTGGTTCGTTAGTAAAATTGACTCCTAAAGAATACATGAAGCACTCTACTTTTGTAGGGTTCATATCCCATTTGGGCAAGTTTAAGACTCCAGGACCATGTCTGCTTATTTTCGATGGTGCAGCCTGTCACTTAGACTATTCCATCGTAGACGAGGCAGAACGCCACCAAATAACACTGTATTGTCTTCCATCAAACACGACACACGAACTCCAACCTCTGGACAAATCCGTATATCGGTCTTTTGAGCACCACTGGGACCAAGAATTGTTAAGATTCACTGCAAAGTATCCTGAAGGAAAATTGAACAAAACAAGTTTTAACGTCATTTTGTCGAACGTTTGGTCTAAATGTATGACGTATGATAATATCACTTCAGGATTTCGTGCAACCGGTTTGTATCCCTTCGACCCAGATGTGATATCGGACCTAGCATTTGCTCCATCAGTTCTTTCCGAAATACCATGTCCAGATTCGGCAGACAATGAAAATATAAATTGCTTTACGGTCGCACCAGCCTCGGATGCTGAATCAGACGACATGCCCCTTTCGACTTTAATTGAAAATGCTAACGTCGCTGTCGTTATAGAGCCAGAACCAGCATTTGGACTAGCTGCAATGCTACAAGCTGTGGAGCGAATTGAGAGTGAGGAACGTAGCCAAGCCCGAAAATCTCCATTTCCATTTTCCTTAAATAAAAACTAATAAAACGCTACGCAAAAAGGCTCTGAACTTTAAGGGTCAGCAAGTGACAAAAAATTTGTTTTTTGACAAGAATGAATCACCGAAGCCTTCAACCTCACAGTCTGTGCCAAAGCAAAAGCGTGCTAACACAGCTTGGTATTGTCATGCCTGCAAAGAAGATCGCATGGAGGATATGAGGAAATGTCAGATTTGTGAAGCCTGGTACCATGAACTCTGTGTTGGGTTGACATCAGCTGACGAGGTTTTCGAATGCCCTGGTGGATGCGAATGAGCACCTGTTAAAGATTAAAATTGAACTCACGCTGAGCTGTCTGGCTTTTTTTTATAAATTTTTATTTATTAATCTTTTTAAGTTTTTATGTGATATTTTACCCAAGAAGGGCATTTAAGTTAAGTTTTTTTTTTAAACCAAGAAGGGTTTTATTAGTTTCATGTTTTTCGTTTAAAACGATACTACTATGCCGAAGAGGCTGTTTTTTGTATTTTTTATGAAATAAATTTTTTTTTTAGAATAGTTTTTGAAAAAAAATTGTTTTTTTTTTTTTTTTTGCGTTTAATTTAAACACGTTTTATTTCAAATAGAAATTTTGGGAAAATCTTAAGAAAAACAAATGGGCCTTATTAAGACCCCCTGTTCTTAATAAGGCCCTACGTAAGCTTTTTTTAAATTTCGGAAAAATATACTTTCCATATATAAAAATCTATATTTATTTGTAGATGAAATGATAAAGGTACATGATCACTTAAGTTCACTCCGAATTTTTCAAAAATGTGGCAGAAATTTAGAGAAATCTGTTAGGTAGGCCTTATTTGGCCCCCCTAACTTTTGTTAAGAGGATGGCTTTGATGCGGATCGCAACCAGTTGATAACTTATCGGTTTTAAGTCAATAACAACTTTTTAAAGCCGATTCACCATCACGACGAATTCGGGTCCTAAAAGCGCAATTTTTTCATCAAGTAAGCGAAATTTCAAAGACTTTTCAAAGCGTTAAGTTTTATTTTCGACCTCTGTGGACAACTCAAGCCAATCCGGTCATTTAGCTTTTTTGCTAGCTCGGAGCTTCTCCCCCACCCAGCAGTTGTAAAGGGCCTGAAATTGAAGTGAAATGTCCTAATTGCCACCAGGGGCCTTGGAACCTGCTGTTCTACCAGAGCATTTTAGCTTGCTTTGTACTAGAGAGTTTAAGCCAGCTGATGTTTTTAGGCGTAACATCGCCTGATATTGTCCCTTAGCATGGCGTCAGTATAATATGACCTAGTTTAAGAGTAGAACCATAAGAAGCCAGATTACCCCACTCCAGATACCAAGAGTTAAATCCGAAACTGAAATCATCAGAAACCATTATAATTTATTGATACAAGACAGCAAGACTAGAATCCAGAAGTGCAATCACTCCCATAAGAAGTTTTTTTATTCTTCGGCAAGCTGTAAGCATACTTAGATTTAACAAAAAAAAAAGACAAATACAGGTTCCGATCTCTTTTTTTATTCAATTTTATATCCAAGTTATGTTCAATAAAATAGGTTTTCCTATTCCAAAAGAAATAAAGAATCACACAAATTATCTTCAGACAAGAATTCATGACACAAAATGTCATAAAATCAATTACACTCGAAGGTCACCATTAAAATCCTGATGATCTTCTTAGATATACCTAATAATAGCCGCAGCCATAGTAGTGGTAAATTAAAAAAGTTAATAAAATAAATTTTTTATTACATTTTCGTTACCTTTTCTTTATAAATAAAAAAAGAAAAAAAAATACTTTTCTTAACTCAATTCCACGCCCTTCGATGTTGGTTTTAGTCGTTTGGTTTAGTTGAGTCCTTGATTTCTATTTCTTTCCTTGAAATTGTCTGCACACGCAGGCAAATTTCAATTGTTCTGGACACGTGGTATTTTCAAAGAGTATTCGTAGAAGCAAAAGCAGTAAGTAGGTAGTAAGGGTGTCAGAGAGGAGATGAATAAAATTCATTTACACCGCAAATTGAAGACGCTTCATAAGCGACCAAAGAACTCGCCCAGGATAAAGAGCAACAAAAAAAAAACTCATGATGGGTATAGGTATATACTTGTAGACATCGTCGTCGTTGGTAGAAGTTTCGAGGGGTTGTTACTTGACGGTTTGAAATAAAAATACCAGAAGATGGTTTTTATGAACCTGCAGAAGGTAAAACACTTCCACTTATACCTTGTTACGTTATATACCTTTTGCATAGATAAGGACACACGTAATGTCGGTCCTTGATGGTCGATTGGTTGGTCGGAGGGATATTTTTATAGAAAGAAGCGGAAAAGGCAATTACTTTAATTGTATTTGGTGTAAGCACTTAAACGAGGGCAGAAAGGGCATGTGTCTGTATAATGTTATACATATACCACCCTATACCACATTCAACATATACCTATAGACGAAAGTAAGAGAACAAGCTCACATCGACCCCTTTTTTTAGTATCATTTGGCCTTCAAATTCAATTGGGGCATTATATGAGAAATAGACTATGAATGTAAATTGACTTGGGAATTACCAAACAAAAAAGTAAAAAAAAAAATCAAGAACTGAAAAAGTTTTCTTTTTTTGGGGAAATTTGGATCACTGGGTATAGTTTTAGGTAATTAGTTATTTTATGTCTAGATTATGTGTATTGTTTTGAACTTATGTGTATGAAAACAGAAAAGAAGAACCTAGTTTATATTAATATCTTTGATGTTAACCTTTTGGATAGGATGATAAATTTTAGAAGCCAAAGTCATCGACTTGATGGATTCTTCTTAAAATCTAATCCGGCGATCTTTCTGGATAATGCAAATCGCTTAAACAAGAGATTAAAGGTGACCCGAAAATTCAGCTCTCAGAATGTCGGTTGTGGCTCATGCATTATTATCTACCTATATCTATAATAGAGACCGGCTGATTGATGCCCAATGGCGAGGTATGTTTTGTGCTCGATTCTGCGAGGTCCTTCGAGACATCTTCAGCCACAGCTGCGATATTCTCAGCAGAACGGGGCTAACCAGTCCTCGCAGCATCTCGTCTTGTCCAATACCCTTCCACGCAAGAGGCTAAGCGTCGTAATGTCTGACCAGTTGGTTTCGGATGAGATTCCCGCTGAATTCAGGCTGTACCAAACAATACAAACAAATTATTTCAACGAAAAAATCAAAACGATTCCTCCCTATTTCGGAGTTCATTGCAATTCATGTCTTGTTGACGTGTATTTTCTATCTGCTTAATTCACAAATATCAAAGTATAAAACTGATATTTGCGGCCATATGCATTTTCTATAGGGTGATGACTTTTGCACCACCCGGTAGAAATGTGATTTAATCACTGCGCGTCACTTGTTTGACGCCACTAATAGCTCGTCATTTGTTTGAGACCACTGTTTTTGGAATCATTCTTTCTCTATAAATACCTGTGAGAAATATTTTTCTTGGAAATGTTTGATACCGGTGACATGTTATCCAATAAAAATTGATAAAATTCGATACGAATTTCCCAAATATGAATGAGCTGCAAAAAATGGAAAGGTTGCTCAACTATTGCTTTGCAAAAGTTAATAATACATTTTTCTAAACAAATACAGTTTAAAATATTTGAAAAAAAAAAAAAATTGAGTTGGAAATTATCTTATTACTTTAAACGAGCTAAACTTGTAACGGTGAGGTACTTTTTGGTAGAGCGTAAAATTTTCTATCGATCTAATATAGTAAATTTTCCATGGACTAGAAATTTTTTGTGATATAATCATCAGAACGCAATACCATGTTTTCGTCCATACATTTTGCATGCAAAACAGAAAATTGCGATGCGCCAACTCTAAATATCAATATAAATAGCTCAAATTTTAGGAGGATTCATATTTTTGGAGCTTCTACCGAGACCAATCATGAAAAATCAAAATTTAGATTTTTTTGGCACAGTCTATAATGTATACATATTATGTATTTGGTTCTCGGAAACGGCTCTAACGATTTGGATAAAATTTTCAGAGTTTGTTCTTACGCCCAATATTATTAGTATTTGGTTACTGGGAAATGAATTTAATGGTTTTGATGATATTTTTACAGCTCACTCGAATAAAAGTGAAAAAAAAATAAAAAATAGTGTCAATTGAATCCGCCCACGCCCACGTTTATTATACATATATTATATCTCAGAAAAACCTGTAAAGATTTAAATTAAATTTTCAGAAAATTATTTTTGAAAAATTCGCCTCCGGCCACTCCTTGCTACCGAACATTTGTTCCTTATATTGCACAGTGACGGACAGTGACCTAGGTAAGGTAGTGAAGGGTGCCTGCCTCTACTTCTTCGTCTCCGCAGCCTCTGCATAAGCCTTCACTACTTAATCTCATCTTCTTTTTATGATACCCCAAGAGATTATGTCCTGTGATAATCCCTACTAAAAGATTTAGGGATCTCTTTTTCAGGTTTATAATAATTTCAGTTTCTTTCTTATTGTAGCTATAGTAGGGGAGCCCACTAAGAGATTTTGGGATTTACTTGAGCGCGTCAGATTAGTATAAAGGGGGTACCTTGCACCCTGCTGAGTACCTCCACCATATATCAGTCCTCTATGTAGGGCCGGGCGCCTAGGGCAGGTTTTCAGATTAGTAAAAAAAATCGATAGCTCGAAATACTCGAGCGCGTCAGATTAAGATAGGGTAGGTTAATTACATGCTGAAAAGTGTGCATTTCAATAATCTGACGATTTGAGTGTGACCTCTATGGTAGTGAGAGGGTTACAAACTTGCAAAAAAAAAAAAATGGTCACCTGGACATTCTCGAGCGCGTTTGAATTTTTTTTATTGTAAAGCAAATAATTTTAGCATAACGGGAAAAGTATTATCTGCCGTTTTTCTCGTCCCGTTAAGGAGGTAGAGGTGATTTTCGAAAAAAAAAAATGACTTAAATGGAAAAATAAATATTAAAAATCAACGACAATACTTAAAATGCAAATCAATAACGGTTTTAAAAGCCAGAAATCTGTTCTTTAATCCTACATCTAAATTGAATTATTTGTGTTAGGTAATAGTTTTCAAATTATTTGCATTTCAACTCAAAATTTTTATAAAAAAACGCAAAAAAATATGTTTGGATCAATTTTTCTCAAAATTGTGGAGTAAAAAACTAAATTTTCTTTTTGTGGTCAATGCTCGTATTAATTTTGAATCGAACACAAAAAACCGGAAGCTTTTATGCCTTCTAGTTTTTAAGAAAATTGTAAATTGCTGATACTACTTTTTTTATGAGATTATTATATTAAAATATCATAATGTAGCTGTTACCATTAGTAGCTATTGACAGCGACTATAGGGGATGAAAATAAAAATTTGAAAAAATTAGGGGATTTTTTTTTCTTCATGGAGAGCTGATTTAGGCCCATCCAAATAATAAAACTCAAAAAAAAAAACATTATAACGACCACCCTATTGTACATATTTGACTCTTCTTAAAAAAAAAAAAAACAGTTTTTAATTTTTGGCACCCAAGTTATTATACTCTCCTCAGTGATTGAAAGAATCCTGAATAAAAATATTTCTTCTTTTCAAATCGTCAGATTAAGAAAACCCCTCCAGATAATAGTCAGACTAAGGTTTAGCACATGTAGGACATCGAGTTGAACTTGATATATCAAAATCTGACGCGCTCGAGTATTTCAAAATGGCGATTTTTTTTTTGCATATTCTAGAAGGTGCCGCAAGCTTGCGTCACATCCGAATCGTCAGTCTTTTGAATGTGAGCATCCTTGGGGGTCCCTTAACATCCCCTATTAAAATCTGACGCGCGAGTAAATCCATTTTTTTCCAATTTCCACACTCCCATACAGCCACCCCACCACGCAAACCGGCAGATTAACATACCACGCACCGTTACCAGAAAGACCCAGGCCATATACACTATCAATATCTGAAGGGCTCGAATATTATGTCGACGTGACTGTTTTTTTTAACATTTTTGAACACCTGTAGATGCTCCCCTCACCGATGAAACGGTATAATTTACTAAAAAATTTTTCTCTCTATCATCAAATCTTCAAAATCCATTAGGTCCCAACGACGCTCGAGTTAATCCACATTTAGCATCGTGGGCTCCCCTACTACTAGGCCATAGATTCTTTGTAGTAGTACAAGCTACGAGTGCATTCCATCTGCCATTTGTAAGTTCCACTCACAGTACACATATCTAAAGTATTATCTTGCGCATGTTGTCCGAAATGAGAACTGTCAAGGAAAGAAAAGATGGCGGCCTTACGTGACCCCGTCCGCTGTATTACAACAACAACGAAGAAAAAAAACACAAAAGGATAATTTAAATAACACTAAAAACTAGGAAGGAATGTTGTTTGCATGACAAAATAATGTTAATAAACACTAAAAAGCTTGAAAAAATTGTATTTGCTTATAAATAAGTAACAAATGAACACATAACACACAACAAATTTTGATGTTTAACGAGTGGGGGTCACGCGATTCGCCATTTTCCACTGATTTTGATGGATGCGCAGAACTGAACAAAAATGAAAACGCTAATGATATTACCTTTAATATGTGTACTGTGAGTTCCACTATCTTCTTACCAATTGTCTGTTTAATGGCACCGGGTGGAATTTTAACACTGCAGTCTGCTAAGTCTGCTAGGCTTACATCTAATGATTTCCTAGAATTCCACAGTGTCCAGGGACCCAGCAGAATCTGATGTTGTGCTGCGTAGCAAGAACCTTTAGCTCTCCGCGACAGCATGAAACCAGCTTGGATTTTGTTTCTGTTGCAGAGATAGCTTTGCTCGCTGCCTGGCGGTCAATGTAAAAGGTGATATCAGCCCGTGGTATCGCCATCACTGAGATCTGTTTAGCAGCCTTAATAACTGCCAGAACCTCCGTCTGGCTGAGTTGGCTAAATTGAGGGACTCTGAGAAGAATCCCGCATCCATCTTTGATCCGTCAGTGTAAATTTCTACTGTTATGACACTGTTGTAAATAGTGGAGGATTGATAAATATTAAATTTTGATACTTGGCAACTCAATTGATCAATGTTTTGATCATTGAAAATAAGGTTCACCATTCGTTGGGAGTTGCAAGAATATTATTAATCTTCAATGCAAAGTTGGTCAGTTTTTTAACGACTGACTTTTCAAATATCATATTTCAATGTTTATTAATAGTTAAATTGATAATAAGGGTTATTGTTTATTTCCAAATTTTGTTTCATATTTGATTTTGTCCATTCGATATTTTGGCACTCGGGATCAGGATATTAAGGATACGGAATTCTCATTTTTTGTCATTCGGAATTTTGTACCCTTCCCCTTAAACTAACTGAACTTTTATGACAATTAAGTGATATTTTAAAGGGCATACTTGTTTTTAATAACTACCCAAATGAAGTGTAGTACCTCGTGGCATGATGGTTAGTGAGAAGGATTGTCATGCCGAAGGTGTGACCTAAAAACAGAAATGTTTTATCCGAGGTACTGCCTCTTGCGAGGAACTGACAAATCCTCCAAGAGTATACTTGTCATGAAAAAGAGCATCTCATTTAGCCGTTCGGACTCGGTAAAGACTGTAGATCCCCTCCATTCCTGCCAACAACACGCCTACAGAAATGGTTGAGAGTTGTAAGTCACTAGGCCCTGGTTCTCCACGAGCTGTTGTGCCACCCAATTTAATTATTTATTTATTTAACCAAATGAGGTTCCAAAAATTTTGTGTGTGACCTTGAAAAAAAATAACTTTAAAAATGTACAGATATGTTTATTTTAAAAAATCAATTGCTGACCAATTTTTGAAATAAGTTGACCTCTAATCACGATCTAGTGGGCTTTCAGACGGTATTCGTTTTTTTTTTTAATATCTCATAAATAATGAGGTGCCAAAAATAACGAGACATCTTGACAAACTTTAATTTTTGATGGAAAATTTTCTATGACTGACCAATTTCTTAAACTCTAGTTGACCTTTTTTGATCAATTAGATGGCATACTATTTATGCAAACATTCCGAATATGGGGTTCAGGAATCATTGACTATTTAAAAAAAAAATATCGTCTTACGTAGTACAGAATTTAAGACAACAATCTTAAAATTCATCAAACTGCCAATTAAGAATCTTTAAATTTGATGCCCCGGAAGCAATCAATCCTTTAGATTCATTTTTAGTTATGCTTAAAAATAGAAAACAAACCATTTACAGTACACAAACCTTTTAGTTTGTATTTAAAAATTAATACCTATAGATACTCTCAAAAGTTTTCATTTCAAAGTTGACAAGCACACGCCTCCGTCAATACCTTCAGATATTGTGTATATATTTTCCTACGAAATGAAGAAACCAATAATGGATCTGTTCTATATAAAAAAGAGAGCAGCAAAATAAGCAAAGCAGCTCCTTGAACTCCTTCAAACAGTTAGAACAAAATTTATCCTTTAAGTAGCAAAATAAAAATACCAACAGAGAAAGTGCCGCGACAAAAGGTTAAAAGGAAGTTACAATTACATTTCAAAGAACAAATTGCTTCCGACGACGAGGAGGACGATTATGATTGTGTCCTTAAATATATAAATTTCTATTAAATAAACGGTTTATGAATGCTTTTAGATATTCACAATAGTACGCGGCAATTCCAGCCAGTTTCCTCTCCTGCTATTTATAAATAAATGTGAATGTCCTTGTGTTGTTGTCAACCCGTCGTCGTACTTACCGTACGTATCCGTATCTTTGCTTAAAAAGGGAGGAGAAACAGTTTATAATTTTTCGTCCCGCCATTCTCTTATTTTTTGTTGTCCTTGTTTAGTTAGTAGTCATTTTCCTTTTATGGCGTATATAGTCTTATTATGGTTTGTGAGCTACTGAAGCTCATGACTATTGCCTCGGGATTTGACCTAAAAATGCAAGTGAGGTTGGAAAGAAAAAAGCAATAGAATGAACACAAATGTGAACTAGGGTGATGATAAGCAATAAGGACTCTATATTAAAAGATGAATCAAATAAGTAGGTCATTTATGATTTCATACCATATAAAATTAATTGGAGTGCTTAGTCAGTTTTTAACGATTTCTTAGGGTTTTTTTTTCTTGCAATCTCGGAGATGAATTCCCCATTGGAAAGTCAAAGCCTTGAACTCAATTTTGTGGCAGTTGTTATGGAGAGTTAGAAAATGATCCATATCTTAACAGATTGGCAAGATCTATTAGTATGGAACTCAAATTGTTTAATCTTATTTTGAAGAAGCTTTTAGAATATGTTATTGTTCAATCAGTAATAGGTTAGGTTAGGTAGAAGTGGCTGTCAATACTAAGTACTGACACACTTAGACCAAAATTAGTCCGTTGTGATACCACATGAATCTTAAAAACTCCTTCCTTACTCGCTAAAACCACTTTGAGCTCCTGACGAAGCGTGCGAGACTATAAATGTCTGTGTTTGCCAGATCACTAGGATCGTTAAAGAAGTAAGCTCCTAAATGGAGCCTACGTCTGAGGGAAAGAGCAGGGCATGTGCAGAAAAGGTGATGAATCGTTTCCTCTTCCTCCTCGTCCATGCAGCTTCTGCAGAAATCGTTTGAAGGTACGCCAAGCCGCGCTGCGTGCCTGCCTATTAAACAGTGTCCTGTTATGACACCTACAATAGAGCTAATGTGCATTCTATTTAGAGATATTAAACACTTGGAGTGTTTCAGGTCAAGGTTTGGCCATACTTGTTTTGTCGCCAAACAAGTAGTGATGTTTTCCCACCTTGTGTTTGTTCTCTTCAACGCATCTTGCTTCAGTAAAAGTTTACACGTAGCGATAGGTATACCAATGTTTACCTTTTCAGGTAAAATAGGTAGTAATGTTCCACTTCTAGCGATTTCATCAGCTTTACAATTACCTGGAATGTCACTATGACCCGGCACCCAACATATGTGAATATTAAACTGTTGCGCCATCTCCAACAGAGATGATCGACAGTTGAGGGCTGTTCTAGAGTTTGTCCAGACAGAGTCCAGAGATTTAATGGCGGCTTGACTATCAGAGAAGATGCGGATATCCGAGCATGATATCACATTTTCTTTGAGCCAAGACAGTACTTCTTTTATCGCTAGAAGTTCCGCCTGGATTACGCTACAGTGATAAGGAAGACGGAATGAGAGACTTAAATTTAGTCTTTCAGAGTACACTCCCCCACCAACCCCATCTTTGGTCCTCGATCCGTCAGTGTAGAAGTGAATTGATTGATCTTCTAAGAATTCCACATCCTCCCAGGTGGATCTGGAAGGTATGGTCACTTCAAAATTTTTATCGAAATTCAATAGTGGGATTGTGTAGTCAGTGTTACTAGGAAGTGTTCCGAATGAATTTAGAATAGCGGAGTGACCAATCTCATTATTGATCCACTGTGAAGAGGCTTTGAGGCGAATGGCTGTGCTCGCAGCCGTTTGTTTGCTGAAAATATCGAGAGGTGTCAGATGGAGAAGAGTGTCTAATGCAGCGGAAGGAGTCGACCGAAGTGCTCCAGTAGTACATAGACATGCTGTTCTTTGGACTTTGCTTAGTTTGTGGCGATGTGTCGCTTTATCCAAGGCAGTCCACCATACTGCCACGCCGTAAGTTAGAATCGGTCTAATTACCGAAATGTATAGCCAGTGAGTAATACGAGGTTGGAGGCCCCATTTACTACCTACGGCTTGTTTGCAGGAGAAAAGTGCCACTGTGGCTTTTTTCACTCTTTCTTGTATGTTAGGTTTCCAACTTAACTTCTTATCTAAGATGAGACCCAAGTATTTAGCTTCTTCTGAGAATTTTAGTGGAACACCATCAATAATAGGGGGGTCTGTTTGCGGAATTTTGTATTTCCTGGAGAAGAGGACAAGATCTGTTTTATGGGGGTTAACTCCAAGTCCGCATCGATCTGCCCATCGTGTTAGCTTGTTTAGAGCGTTTTGTAGAAGATCTCTTAAAATGTTAGGATGTTTTCCTGATACTGCTATAGCCACGTCATCCGCATAGGCAATCACTCTGTAGCTCTCTGCCTCTAAGGTATTCAGCAGTTCATTAACTACCAAATTCCAAAGAAGGGGAGAAAGCACCCCGCCTTGCGGTGTACCTCTACTGACAGATCTTCTTGCTGAAAAGCCGCCCAGTTTTGAATTGATAACCCTGCTTGTAAGCATCTGATTAATCAGTTCACCAAGCGACCCATCCACATTCAGAGAAGCCAGTGCAGATGTGATTGCAGATGTATCAACGTTATTAAAAGCACCTTCTATATCTAGGAAGGCAACCATTGTATATTCTTTATAATGGAGGGAATATTCGACGGTACGAACTAGTGTGTGGAGAGTTGTCTCCACTGACTTCCCTTTGCAATAGGCATGTTGAGCTGAAGACAGTAGTCTCGTATCAATGCTTGACCATAGTTCAATATCAATCAGTCGTTCAAAAGTTTTTAGAAGGAAAGATGATAGGCTAATAGGTCTTAAATCTTTAGGGTTTACGTGGGAACATTTACCGGCTTTGGGTATATCAATCAGTAATAATTTATTTCTAATTCTGTTGATAAGTTATTATCAATTATACATATAGACCGAGAGCCCACAGCAGATTTTGGGTGTGAACGATAGCAAAAAAAGAAGTATAGGCGTCGAAAGCTCCATTAAAGACTATTAAAAAAATCAAAGTCTTGCAGTCCACAACTGGGGCCTTTGAGAGAAACAGTGCATCGAAAAAAAAAATATGAATGCAACTTCGAGGAAAATCGTGTTAGCCGAAATTGGTTTTCACCCCTCCCTAGATAAGCTCCGCGGATCCCATATCACGGAATTCGAGATCATTTGAGTGTTTAATTCGCCCTGCCAGACTGTTTAAGAAAACCGTTTTTCACTTAGAATTTTGAATTTTTCAAACGGTCCGGTAGAGCGAACTATACACTCAAATGGTCTCAGATTCCATGATATGTGATCCGAGGAGCTTCTCAAGGGATGAGTGGAAACCAATTTCGGCTAACACGATTATCCTCGAAGTTGCATTCATATTTTTTTTTCGATGCACTGTTTCTCGCAAAGGCCCCAGTTGTGGACTGCAAGACTTTGATTTTTTTTTAATAGTCTTTAATGGAGCTTTCGACGCCTATACTTCTTTTTTTGCTATCGTTCACACCCAAAATCTGCTGTGGGCTCTTAGTCTAATATATCAGTAATAATTTATTTCTAATTCTGTTGATTATTAACAATTTTTGTAGAATAAACCTCAGGTTTTTCAGTTGTTACGACTGTTATTGATGTTTTTATTCACATAAGCTAGATACATATACATACCTTAAAATAATCAATTTTGATTGTAAGCCCAACACCATAAAAAGCATTCCCATCCACTTCCATAGGTATCCAATAATAATTTAAAAAAAAAAAAATCAAGCAAACTTGGCGAAACTATCAGATCGATTTTTTGTCAATTTTACTCACCTCTCAGTCAAAAGTTTCAACTAAACTTTTTGGCTTGCAAAAAAGTTTTTCCTCTGATGGTTGCACGCACTGATGTAGGTACATACATATACGCCATCACCACTACTTCCTTCGCCCTTATCCAAGAAAGCAGTCACATAGTACCATATAGATAAAGATAGATGTCGCTACTGCGCGTCGGCCACGGCCACACCACTACTATCGCCAAGCAAACACCCAATGAATCTAAACGTTAAAATTGACAAAGAAAAATGATAAAACGTTATATCGTCAAAAAGCCGGAAGAACTTCTAGCGAAAGATGACACGATGATGATGATATCAAAGTTTTTTTATAATTTTTTTTTTTTTTTTTTTTGTGAGTGTTGTCTCAGATAGTTTTCATTCTTTAATATTTGCCATAATGATATGAAAACCTTTAGCGAAGAAGAGCAGCTCTGCTGACTACTACAACTCTATGTATATGATGATAATAAAAAGGAAAGAATAAGCAAGAATGCAAGAAGAACAAAATTAGAAAGCAAAAGAAATCACCATCATCAATTTTTTTTCCTCCAATATACCTATACCTACCTACCTACCACGACGGGTATCAAGAGCATCCCAAAGCATAACCCTCCCTAACCTGCCCTATAGTATAGCTGAGGGGTGGTAAAAATCAAGTATAGAAATGAAACTGCAAAAGTGACTTTAAAGTTTCTTTTCTATTATTTCTTATACCAAAACTGTAAAATTGTCTCGCTGTGTGAAAGCCGAAGATGTGGAAACTTCAAGGCAACTCTCTTTTCTATCTCCTTGCAACAAACAAGAACAAGAAGTTAGTTTAAAGGAACAAAAAATCCATTTCTGCACCTCGAAACAACAGATTATTTTCATGACTTTGTTAGTGAACACGATGTTGGTGTATTGAGTAGAAATAGTGGCAAAACAATACAACTTGTAGTTAATAAATCTTTTCTTCTTTTTCCATCTATCTACTTTGTGGACATTCCCGGTATTTTTTTGTTTAGTCTGAAAGACACTGTCGAATTCATTTTTTCAACGAACGATAATTGGGTGCCTTATCTCAAAGAAGCGAAAAAAGTTTCGAGACTTAAGGCTCTCCCAAACCAACGCGAAATCATAGCGAGCGAATCATTCGCAATGATAAACAAAATATGCTAGAAAATAATAATTATGTCAGCAAAAGTTTCGCGTTGGTTTGGGATTAGGAGAGCCTTTATATACAGGTTTTTTTTTATTCCTTTTAAGCTCGGACTGCTTACGATTAAATAATCGAGATCACAACAAATAATTGCAATCCACTCATTTGAGATAATTTGTCGCGCGATTCCTTAATCGCAAAAAATATAACCCACAATTTTTAAAATGAATGTACGCATAGTCACACATGCGTCAAAGCAATTGCAACTTTAAATTATAGGTACATATCCTGTTGATGATATATCCTGTTGATGATAAGCTTGGAACTTAGCGATTTTCCATCGCACTATTATTTAACAGAAAAAAATGAGACTTATTTGCTTACATACCTACTTACTTAAGGTGGCCAAATAGTCTACATGTAGACAAGAGCCTCAACCAACAAGTTTCTTCCAGTCGCCTCGATTTCTAGCTAGCTGTCTCCAGTTTCATACATCAAGTTGGCTGAGGTTCTCTTCCACTTGCGTGCGGCGCCTGCTACGCTGTCCTCCTCGACTGCGCCATCCCAAGGGGTTGGTTTCAAAGACTTTCCAGGGCGGAGCATTGATGACCATTCGCATCTCAGTCATTGGTTTTTCACTTTTGTGGCTAGGTCAGTGTTGATGTACAGTTCCTTGTTGTATGTTTTTTCCATTCCCCATCTATGCAGACGGGACCAAAAATCACCCGGAGAATTTGCCTCTCAAAACAGCCTAAAGCGTTCTCATCCACCGTTAAAAGTCTCCATGCATCTGCGCCACAGGACCATCCAGCACCGGAATGATAAGCGTTTCAAAAAGGGATACTTTAGTTGCTCCAGCGAGGGCTTTGGTTTTCTATTGCCTTCTTAGCCCAACGATACAGCTATTGACAAGAGTAATTCTTCGATTGATTTCAGCACATGGTATCGTTCGCTGAGGTGATAGCGGACCCTAAGTACACAGAGTCTCTAACCACCTCAAAATTATTGCTTTCTATAGACGTCGGTATTGGATGCCCTTTCTTGTTGACAACATATATTTGGCCCTGCCTTCATTCAACGTTAAACCCATCTTCTTGGCTTCCTCCTCAATACGCATGAAAGCATAACTTATTCGCTTTGTTGGCCTGATTATGTCAATATCGTCGCCGGCGTAGGAGAGTGATTGGCCGGACTTATGAAAAACTGTACCTCTACTGTTGACATAAGAGCTTTTCACTCAAGAGCGATGGTAAAAAACGCGTGCCACCTTGTCTAAACCATTTTTGTTATCAAAGGTATCGGTGAGGTCTTTGCCGACATTGATGGGGAAGCGTGCATTCTCCATCGTCATCCTGCACAAACGAACGAGTTTGGGTGGGATGCCAAAACTAAACATTTCTCTATATAGTTGTCTCTATAGATGCTGTCATACGCGGCCTTGAAATCGATGAAAAGGTGGTGGGTATCGATTTGAAACTCCTGGATTAAGATCTGCCGTAGTACAAATATTTGATCGATGGTGGAATTTCCTGGGCTTTAAGCCACACTGATATGGACCTATCAGGTTGTTGACGAAAGGCTTCAAACATGCACAAAGTACAGCAAAAAAGATCTTGTATGCGATGTTAAGAAGACTAACTAATGCCTCTGTAGTTGGTGCTGTCCAGAGGTTATGATAACCAAAAGATGATGATGGGGTTCCATTCATCGGGCATGCTTTCCCCCGACCATATTTCGCAGATGAGCTAATGCATTTTCCCAACCAATTTATCACCAGCCGCTTAGAATAGTTCGGCTGTAAGCTGGTTTAATATGGGCTTAAGTTTGGATCTCACTTTCTTCATAGTTTGGCATTAAAATCACCAAAAAAAATGAGACACATTGCTTTAAAAGAAATATTAATGCACAGTAGACACCATACGCAACTTAAAGCAGCGATTAAAAAAAATGAGGTTAGTTCTATTTTTTAAGGGTTTTTTTCGGTCGCAAAATTAAATGGATAAAATGAATTTAAGGCTAGGACACCAGATTTTCTTTCGCACGATTATTCATTTGCAAAAATATGACAAATTCATGACACCAAAAAATAATACTGAGCTGTGATCACCTTTTTTTAAACGCTGTGACAGAAAATTATTGCGAGTGCGTTCCAAGCCTAACTTTCGACAATCACATCGCCAGAAAAATCAAACAAATTTCGACTGTTTTAAGACTCTGCGAAAGAAAATCGAAAGTGCGTTCTTAGTGTTAACCTTCTCACTGAATTATTAAATAAAATGCACGACTGGATCGCACGTACTTGCTCTAATGTTCAAGTTGTGTGGAACTTAAGAACTTTAAAAAATATTCAAGTAATTAAAGAAAAAGTATAAAAAAGCACTTAAATCGTTCTTTTAATTGTTTAAACAGCCTGATAAATAACTTAGAGCGCAAAAAAAAGTATGCCATTTGATTACTTAAAAAAATATCAATATATGCGAAAAAAAAATTTAAAATCGTTGGAGCCGTTTTCTTAAAAATTAATTTTTTATATATAAAATGTTTGTAACATTTTTCAAAAAAAAATTTGGTATGCCAATTTTGAGTATATATTAATATACATTTAAAACTGAAATTTCAAAACAATTCATCAACCCGTTTTTGAAATATTGAATTTTCAAAAAAGAATTTTGAATCTTTTTTTAAAAATCCAAAATTTATTTTTTCAAAAATTTTGGTATGCAGTATTATTTATATTCTAACAAAGCTTTTGTGCAAAAATTTTTATTGAAATCGGATGAGCGGTTAATGAGAAAACCAAAAATCAAAAAAACCGTTATATGGCAGGTACCGTTAATAAATGTTTTTGGTGATTTTTTTTTCTTACTAAAAGGTATATCATATCTACAATAATACACTGATTTTTTTTTATCAAAATCGTTGGAGCCGTTTTTGAGATAAATAAGCTTTTCCTTAACGGTTGTATGGCAAGTACCGTTATTTTTTGAGCTAAAAAAAAAATTTCAATTTCCCCTCTGGAGAGTTACAAAAAAACCTTAAGTTCAAAATTTGAAGAAAATCGCTTCAGTGGTTTAGGCTGTAGGTTGAGGTACGGACAGACAGACAGACAGACAGACAGACAGACAGACAGAATTGTGCCACCCACTTTTTTCGTGTTCTCTATCATCGTAATGTCATGTTTGATTGTTATCTCGAAATTTTTTTTTTGCACGAATCCAAAACTTGCCCTATAGTACCTATATCGCAAGTAAAAATACTGGTAGCGCAACAGCTCGTGGAGAACCAGGGCCTAGTGACTTACAACCCTCAACAATTTCTGCGTGCGTGTTGTTGGCAGAGGAATGGACGGGACCTACAATTTTTTGTCGAGTTCGAACGGCTAGATGAGAATCACTTATTGACGACAAGTATACTCTTGGAGGATTTGTCAGTTCCTCGCAAGAGGCCGTACCTCGGAAAAATATTTTTTTTTTTAGGTGGTAGCGGCTGAGAATCGAACCCAGACCATCGGCAAAACAGTCCAACGCACTAACCATTATGCTACGAGATACTAGCGGCTGAGAATCGAACCCAGACCATCGGCAAAACAGTCCAACGCACTAACCATTATGCTACGAGATACTAATCGCTTCTCACCAAATAAAGAAATATGAAAAATAGATTTCATCTTTATCAATTCAGGGTTGTTTTGAGATAGCCTTCATTAATATTTATCCAAATTGTATTCAAGAGGCTAGAAACCTCTTCAACTAAATTATTGAAAATACCATTCACAAAGTCACTGTAAATAAGAAGAAAATTTGAAACAGTTGCAAATAAATTTTGAAAAACCTTCAAAACAGGGAACAAGTTTTATTGTTTTGCTAGAGCTAATTTGCAATTAATATTTTCTTGAGATCGCTTTCTAAATGGAAAAGTATTAACCTCAATCATTCACCAACTCAACTGTAATGTTACTAAGGTGCAGAATATTTCTTGAAAAAAAAAACAATTAACTTTAAGTTCACAAAAACCACTCTGTAAAGACAACTAAAATCTCCCTTTCCAAAGTAAGACATGCGGATTAAGGAATAATTCAATTCCAAAATGATACCAGAAAATCAAAATGTGTGTTGTTTCAAAAATATAGATCTTAACTCTAAAACAATTAGTTTTCTTAATAACCCCAAGTACCATATCAAATTCAATTTATCCATCCTTTGGTAGATTTGCCATTTGATTCCTCCATCAAAGATATTTAAAAGCAATGAAACCCTTATAAATGTCTAGAGAGAGTTTGATGAGAATAAGAAGGCACTTCTTCCAGAAGCACAAGGATTTGGATTCGAATTTTTGATACTGTCCCCCTTGAAAATCAAGAGAGATTCCTCAGGAGAGAAAGAGATTAGATTGTTAAGATAATAAAATACAACCAAACTATCACATCATTTTGTACTTTAGATTTAGATTTGTATATTTTGAATTGAAGCGATGTACATGGATACGTACATAGATTAAGATTGTAGATGTAGATGGATGATATTATGAAAATGTGACCGCATTTTATGTATAGAATAATCCATAGGACGAGCACAACATCCTCGTAATCGTGTATCTATGTTTGTATATGAAATGCTGTCTGGGCTGGAGAGTCCTACATACATACATATATGTATAGAGTATAGCACTATAGGACAGCATCTAAATCGGTGACATTCAGCATTAATAAAACAGCACACGAAGCTTTGAAAATCTCATTTTATACTTGATTTGATATCCGTAATCGTTTTGGGGGCAACTTGGACAGTCTTCGACGTCCTTTTGCAGCAAATCCTGACAGATTATATGACATTAATTTATTGCATTGCATGAATTTTGTGATCGCTCTGGGGTGGTCAGAATATACGAGTGTAGGTATACATACGCAAACGTATACCTATACATAGCTTACGGGTCTGAGGCGAGTGAAGTAGGGCTATCATTGTATACGAGTTCGAGTATGTCCTGGCAAACAATCACAGTACCCAAAAAGGGATTCAAGTTTAATTCCAATATTAGCCTAATTGTTTTGAATTCAAAATGATTGATACAATAGCTTGTCTGGTGTATGGATATCTGCACTGAGAAAAATATTGAATATATTCATGTTTGAATCAAACTCAAACACATACGATTTGGCATGGAACCGATTTCTGTTTGAATTTAACATAATCGTATTTATTCATCGTAGACTGGATTTAAACGAGTTTTTGTTTAAATTAAATATGCTTTCTATTTGATTTGAACATATTTCTCTTTGTTTTAATTAACTTCATTCAATGTTATTTCAAATAGAATCATATTACTTTTTTTGAACATTCTCGTGTTTAAATTAACTATGTTTTTTGTTTAAATATAAAAAAAGATACAAATACTTACCCGAACTTATTTTTTTATTTTTACTCCATTTATCTGACCAAAACACACAAGAAAACAGTAAAAAGTCTATGAAAATTTTAAAATCTTTAATCGAACATGCCAAGCAAAAACATATTAAATTTATTGTTAAAAATAAAACCACTTAAACTAGTGAAATTAAGCTTCTAAATTGTATTTTTGTGACAGTTGATTGATGTGGAAGGGGCATCTTTGGAGCACCTATATGTGAAATTACATGGTTAGCCTTTTTTGCTAAAAGTTAAAGAAGGATAAGCTCTTAATGTGATATGTATATACTTACGTTTGACAAATGTTTGGCTTAAAACTTCAAACACCCAAGTGAGCCTTAAAGGACAGCATTTCACAATTACAGAAAGGTGTAATTTGTGATCATCACTTGGCTTAAGATTATCCCAAATAGCTGTACCACTACATTTATTGAAAAGGCAATTCTTCTTTTTCTGGAGAAAAAAGGGAAAAACATGAATTAATTTTCATTTCAATATCTAAAAAAAAAGAAACTTACCAAAAACCTCCTTTAAAGATTGCAAGTGTTCCAAAAATTTTATTTTGGGTTTTGGTTTTCCATCTTCTCGAAACGAATAACAATGACATCATCACAAAGTTAACTTAAACTAAATTTGTCTTCGTTTAAGTTCAATTCAAACTGATCTGAGTTTAAATTTATGATTTTGTTCGATCTCGTTTTCTTGTTAACATTTTCAGTGTGTTCATATTTAAAACAACCTCGTTCATATTCATTTTATGTTAAATACTCTCAAGTGAGAAAAATAATTAGACAGACATTTCAAAAATCAAAGTCAAACTAGTTTAAATATCATATAAAAAATATTTGCAGGTTCTAATGAAATATTCAAACATGAATCAGTTTGACTTAAACACACTTTACCTTAAAATAATAGTATTTTCACATTCAAACAGATTTGAATTAGGTTTAAACCGAATTCTATTTGTATAAGTTAAACATATAATCAAACATGCATCTATTTAAATAACTCATAGTTCAGTTTTCTCAGTGTGGTATTTGTATGATGATGGTGATATTTGTGGGATGTTGTGGGGAATGGTTGCATTTTGTTTCTGCTGACCTGAGTTGGGGGTGTTGATGTTATTATGTGAGAATAGCAAGCCCGCTGGCTGCAGGTCATCGAATTTAGTCAAGTTTTGGGTGGCAACAGCCAACAGGAGCACTCTGTCATATCAGAATGATATGAATATTTTTGATTAATTTGCAGCACGACCATCAGCATACGTGAGTGGGATGATGAGTTTCTTTGTAAACAGTGCTGTGCATGGAAATTTTGTTAAACATTAGTTTTAATGCTAGACGTAAAGCACCTATGTATATGTCAAAATCTGTTCAAGATAATTAGACCATAGATTCCTTACATAAAATTCGATGAGAACAGAATGTTTCTATTGGACATACATACATATGTACCTACCATAAAAATCATTTTTTGAAAAATGGTTTCCCATCCAAAGATTGCCTTTACTAAAAGTTATTTATTAATTTTTGTTAAGAAAATTCTTTTGACCAATTTTTGAGATAAATGAGATTTTGTTAAAATGCTTGAACAAATTGTATGACAGGCACCTCCCGTATTTTCAAAACAAAAATGAAAAAAGCGTTTTTGGTAATCACCAAAAAAAACTTTGTACCATAAGTTTTAAGAAAATCGAAATCCAACCGTAATGGCTGTAACCGAACAAAGGCAGGCATGAATATGTATGAACATGTACAATAGGGTGGTCCTTATATTGGTTTTTTTTTTAATTCCGAGCTGGATAGGCATCAAATGGCTCTTATACTAATTGTTTTAGGACTTCTAGTTTTTGGCAAAAATACATAATAGGTATGTACTAGGGTGGCGCTTATTTTTAAAATTTTTGAATTTCCTTCGTCCTCATCTAAAGGAGTGAATATTATTTAAAAAATTAAAAATATTTTTTTTTTGTATACCCCTAATGGTACTTTATATATCGTCCCCTGATTGCAAGAACTAGGTAACTCAATTTTCAATTTATAAAATATCTTGGCAAAAACGGTATTATTTAGTACAGTTTCCAAGATTTTTCGTACAATTTTTTTCTATTCTAGATAAATATAGAATAGCTACTAGCTGATGCCCGCGACTTTGTCCGCGTTTACTTTTTGATAAAATCAAATTGATCAATATATTTCTCCATGGTTTTACCACGATATCTAGAAATTAATAATCTTTATGAAACAAAAACCTACAAAGTAAAAATCTCGAAGAAAAAACAAATAAATCAAAAATTCTTGACAGCTGCATACATATCTCGAATTACAATAATCAAAACCAAAAAATCTCGAATGCATTAATCTCTAACAACATAATGTGTTCATTATGTAGACCTTCGGTATGTTCACGTAGAAGTTTATAACCTCATCCTTAAGCCAAGTTTTCCCAAACAGAGTAGCGAGCGATATACCAAATTGTTTTTATAATAGAAAAGAAGCTTAAACTTAGAGGACTGCATTTACAATTCCATAGTGATCAGGGTTGTTCGTCACCTGGGCATATTTACCCCGACCAACCTTACCTTTTTGTGTCACCAACTCAGCTTGGAAATTTTTACCTCGATCACAGTACCCTAGGTCATGACACCAAGTTGTGTTTTTGAATCCAACGGTGGATAGGTGGAATGTTGCCTTCAGTTCAGGAATACTTCAACGTCAGACCGGCCTTGACATTTTGGTATATAAGGATCCCATTTACCAATCTTTTCCTTCCTCTTCTGTTTGATAATCTTTGGGAGTACCTTTTGCTCTGGATTGGATACAATACAATGATCCAGAAGATAAAGAGGCAAGGATCTATCTTCATTATTTTTTTTCTTGTTTTTTGGTCTTCTTCTATTCATGTTACGATTTATTTATATGATGATTTCTGAAGTGTAAGAAACATAAAAAATAAACTTTCCCTCGTTCTCTTGTAGTTAGGCATCAATGAACGTTGCTATCTCCAAAATTTATAAAATTGAGTTACCTAGTTTTTGCAATCAGGGGACGATATGTACCAAGTTTCAAAAATTTCCATCCACTTTCATTCTTTGTCCAAAATTTTTAGTAAAAGACTGAGAAATCTCCATGTATTTTGTATGGGAAATTTTAAGTGCTTGCCGGCGGCTCTGGACCTTTGGCACCTCATATGAGGGAAATTTGATAAAAAAAATACCATCCCAGAAATTGGTCAGCCCTAGATCATGACCTTAAAAAAAAAAATTTTAAAAATCGTAGGTATAAGAGAATCTATAGCTGACAAATTACTGAAATTAGCTAACCTTTTAACACAATCTAGAAATCTTTTGGATACATTCTTCGCAAATTTCCCATAAATGAGGTGCCAAAATTCGCGCGTGACCTTGAGAAAGTTTAAGCCTTGATTACAAGTTATCAAGGGCTGCCCAATTTCTGGGACCAGTTGACCTTTTCTGACCAATTACTGACCAATTAGATGGAATTTTCTTATCAAATTTCCCTCATTTGAGGTGCCAAAGGTCCAGAGCCGTCTGTTGTTTCTAATATTTGTTCTACCTACTCATAAATGTGTTTATGTATTAATTTTGAAAAGTTTAATTAGATTTATGTTTATATAATTTTTAGTTTCACAATACTGTATACATCTTGTTAAAAAAGGGATAACATAACTTTGCTATCTATATGGGGGAACTATTACCCATTCTACATATATTTCTCTGTCTCTTTCGGTTGAATTTTTGGACAATGCCTACATACATACGTGATTCAGCTTAATTTGTAATTGAAGAAGTATAGAAGATGTCATTTCTCTTTGCAACCTGTCAATTATTAAGATAAATCTTTTGGACAAAAATATCTTCTGTAACTCTAACCAAAGGTGTCGTCTGTCTTTGTCTATAGTTTGGGTTTTGGATCGAACATGATTCCGAAAAATAATTCGAATCTGTTATGAAACATAAAAGCCATTATGATTTTTGGTCACTTCATGTAAATGTAATAATCCTTTATAGAAGTAGAGTTGGTTAGGTAGGTATTTCAAATTTAAGTTTTCAAATATGAGACTTATAAATGTTTGCATCATATTTGACATGTGACAGACAAAGATGTAAAGTTTGTTCTTAATAAATTTAGTAAATCATACCTTCATAGGAATTTATATGTGTGGTATCAAAAAGTGTCATAAATGTTTAAGTCTTTAGCTGATGCGATCCATTTGTGCATTTTATTTATAACTAGAATGATAATAAGACTATAGAAGCCTTAACAAAATGTGTCAAGCTTATTGAACCTTGATAAGGTGTATTTGACTTTAAAATTGCTAATTTTACAATTAAACATCTTAAGGCTGTTTTTTTAGAACAACAACTTTTTTTTAAGACTTATCTTAATTGATTTGTAAATTTTCTAGTGCTGCAACATGTTTTTTCCCATATCAATCTGCTATGAAGAAGTAGGTAGCAAGCCCCTAACACCCTAACATAAATAGGTTTTAATGGCTCAAATCTAAGAAGACGTTTTTTTTTTCAACTCAATGAAGACCAAAAATCAATAAGAATTTTGATTTACGATACTACCGAGAGTATCGGTAAATTTCTGTCCAAAATGTATGGTATCGGTTCGGTATCGTTTTGGATGCCTTGGTTTCGGTTTTCAATACCGATACGAAACGAGACCGAGACTTTTCTGTTAGGTATCGTGGCCAGCCCATGGTACATTGTGCCATTGTGGTTTTTGGTGTTTCCTCAAAACATTTCTACTTGGATATATATTGGTACTATACGGCAAATTATGCATTCGTATACAAAATTGAACTCGAGATTTTGACCAGACTTGTCATTACGAAGACAAAAGACGGCTATAGGCTATAGGTATTATGTATTTACAATAAAAACTTGAACTAAGAAACATATTAGGACTGGATTCATGGCTTTAAAAAAAGCTACAGCATGCTATTGTAAGTGGTCCCGTTGTTTTTTAATAATTTTTTTTCTATTTTGGGTTAAATTTTTAGAAAACTTCCCCTCCTGCCTGAACGGGGGGAAATAGACCCCCCCTCCACTACGATTTTTTTTTCGTCTGAATCTGATCTATAACTTCTGACTTTTTTTTTGCGTGTTATAAGAATCATCCTAACTCCATTATTTGTACCTTGAAGTGAAAAAAGGGAGACCAGGGGGGTGAAATAAAAATATGAAAAAATTAGGAAAATTTTGTGTCTCCCTTTAGAGTAATTTGATGCCTATTCAAGTTGGAATTTCAAAAAAACCCAATATAAGGACCACCCTAATGTAGATGTATACTTTTGATTTGCATTCCTAAATTTGTCCTTAAAAATGTTTTGAGAATTTTATATACATTAGGGTGGTCGTTAAAAAAAAGGTCATCCCGAATGGGCCCAAATCGACTCTAAATGAAGAAAAAAAAATTCTCTAATTTTTCAGATTTTTATTTTCATCCCCTTTTTCCCCTTTTTTTTTGTATACTAGAAAATTCGCGAAAGATCTGCCAACAAAATCCAGAGAATGTAGGTGGGAACTAGAAAAGAAAAAAATCCTATCGGAAGGGGGTAATATCTCCCCCCACTTGGACGGGAGGGGCATTTTAATAATATATTTGCATAAAATACAAACAAAAAATATTAAAAAACAATGCCAAAACTTACAGTAATGTTTTGTAGCTTTTTGGAAAGCCAGAAGTCTATTCTTACGGCTTGTTTTTTTAAATTAAATTTTTTTGATGAACAGTTTTGGCAAAAAAATTGTTTCAAACTCAATATTTTGAAGAAAAAATTATTATTTTTTTTTAAATATAGATTTGGAAACAAATTTTGCTGAAATTGTTTATTCAAAGAACTTTATTTAATAATCAACTATTAAAATGAACTCCTGCTTTCCAAAAAGCTACAAAACATCACTGTAAGTGTTGCCGTTGTTTTAAATTATTTTCTTTCTATTTTATGCAATTATTCTATTAAATTTCCCCTCCTGGCCAAGCGGTGCGAGATATTACCCCCTCCGGTAGGATTTTTTTCTTGTCTACTTCTCACCTACATTGATTTTTTTGAATTTTTCGGCAGATTTTACGCGAATTTCCAAAAAAAAATCCCCTACAGCGACTATAGGGGATGAAAATAAAAATCTGAAAAAATAATGAGTTTTTTTTTCATTATTAAGAGCTGATTTAGGCTCAAATTTAATATTAATTCAATATTAAAACTCAAAAAAACCATTATAACGACCACCCTAATGTACATACATATTAAAACTTAATTTTTTGAAAAACCGCTCTAACTTTTTTACTTGCGATATACATACGTGACGTGATTCGTGAAAAAAAAATTGAGATAACGATCAAACATGATATTACGATGATAGAGAACACCAAAAAAGTGCGTGGCACAATTCTGTCTGTCTGTCTGTTCGTCTACAGCCTAAACGACTTGAACCATTTTCTTCAAACTTGGTACATAGTAGTTTTTGGTGATTATGCCCACACGTTTTTTTAACCAAAAATAACGGTACCTGCCATACAATTCTTCTTAGCAATTTTATATAATCGTATTTTCTTAAAAACGGCTCGACAACTTTTCTTAAAAAAAATTCAAACATTTATTTTAGTGACGGTCTTCCTTTGGGTGGAAAACCATTTTTCAAAAATGGTTATTAATGGTACCTCCCAAAGAACCATTTTTTTTTTTTTATTTTCTTCAAAACAATACGACTGTTTTCAATTATTTTTTTATACAGAATCTCCCAAAAAATATAAATAGTTTTGTGTACCAAAATTTTAGAAAAAATGTTTTTTGGATTTTTAAAAAAATGTTTCAAATTTTTTTTTTGGAAAATCAAATATTTCGAAAACAACATGATCGATTTTCTTGAAACTCGATATTAAAGAGTTTTTTAGTACCTACTCTCTACAATATTTTTAGAAAAAATTTATATTTATGAAAAAATAACGGTACCTTCCATACAAAAGTTAAAAAACCGCAAAGGAGATTATTTGTTTGCTTAAAAACGACTCCTACGATTTTTATTAAACTTTTTTCATGTACTAAAATAAGTACGATCTCCTAGCAAAAATTATAAAATCTTACACTTAGCAACTATTAATAGTACCTGTCATAGAAAGTATTTTTTATTTCTTTTTTAATTTTCTCGTTATCGGCTCAACGGATATTGATGAATATTTTTATATACAAAATTCAGATAAGATCAAATAATATTGCATACCAAAATTTTCAAAGTTTTTGGATTTTTAAAAAAGTTTCAAATTTTTTTTTTGAAAATTCGATATCTCAAAAACAGGTTGACAATTTTTTTTTTCAAATTTTGTTTTTATCTGCACATAAATATATACTTTAGATTTGCATACCAAAATTTGTTCTTAAAAATGTTTTAAGAATTTTATATATAAATTTTTTTTTTTTTTAAACGCTCCAACGGTTTTAAATTTTTTTTTCCCATACAATCATATTCAATCAAGAATTAAGATGGCATTCCTTTTTCACCTGAAACTGTCAAAGAAGTTATTTTAGCCAATTTTCATGCTTCTCTACATTTTTCTCTCACAATTACCATGTTTTTATAATAAACTTTGCTTTAAGCCCGCAGAGTCTGAATCATAAGAGCAAGTACGTGTGACCCAGTCGTGCATTTTATTTGATAAAACGAACTATATAAACGGTGGGTACCCTTCAATAAACGATTAGATATTTCTTTGTATTATTGGTAAATAATCCCAATACTGGATCCCTCATTCCTATTTTCCTGCACGTTTTCGTCGTCCTTGGTATTTTTTTCTTTTTGGTCAATCTAATTTGAAAATTAAAACTGAAGGAAAAGCAAAAACTTGAGCCAAGGTCTGTTTCTAAGTTATATCGGTCCTTTTTTCAAATATATATAAATTTCCCAAAAACTTTCTCGATCAATATTATGCGACGAATTAGTTCAAAATCAAATTTATATTTAACTCAAAAATATTAATCAACAAAAAACAAATCAGCATGACACAATATGTACCAAATCAAACAACACCGCAATGATTTGAAATTTTTGTCAAAATATCAGTCGTGACACACAAATGAAATAAACCATCAGAAGCAAAACAAAAAACAAGAAACGAAAAGGATTTATGCCAAAGTAAATTATACAAAGCAAAACAAATCTTTAACAACACAAATGATTTCATTCAAAAAGAAATCTAAAATCACGAACAGATAATTTCAGAAAAGTTTTGAAAAATGCAAAAACTTGTTCAATTATATTTGCAAATTACACATCAGCACGCGATATTATTAAGATAGGATAAGTATATAGGAGGAATATTGTGAGCGGTGGCAGCAGGCATCAGATATATAGGATAAAATCCATTTAAGGAATTAAGAGTCAACTAACTGCGTGTGGCATGATTCAATCCTCTGTCATTCGTTGAGCGCATATACATACAGTATAAACGATTGTGTAATGACACTTTTGAAACAAAGTGATAGCAATCAAAATGGGAGCACATCACACCGCCCGCCACCACCAGATTGTGTTAGTTACAAGGTGTTGGAATGTTTGTTTTCTCTGGAAGGATTCAAATGTGACAAGTTACTGAATTAGGGAGCTTTGGTTGTGTGGTGAACGAAATAGATGCCGTGACATAAAGTCAAGTGACATAATACCAAATATATATGGACATTTGGTCTATTGACAATTCAAAAAAGTGACATTAGGTCAAATATGAAGAGTTGGTCTTATACTTGGTTTTCGTAAAGTTTGGGCTAACTTCATATCTTAATTTCTTAATTTGAAGAAAAAAAAATTCTACCGGAAATGCATTTTGTTTTTTTCAGGACTTTCTTCAAAAAATCAGGCCTTCAATGTACAACTTGATTGGCATCGTCAAGACCAAGCATATATGGGGGGTCAGAGGTCATGCTTTTCCACGAGCACAATAGCTTCATTGCAATAAAACTTCCAATTTAAAGGACCTTTTTCATAATCATAAATTAGGCAGCTTATAATGAAAAGATATAAAAATCTAGGATCAATTTTTACGCCAAAGTTGATCTTCTAAAATTAATTAAATAAAATGAAAAATGATATAAGGAGTAGGTATCTTTATGGTATTATTGTTTTGAGCATAATTATTTTTGTATAGTATCAAGCAGATGATAGATTATATCCGGATAGAGGAATAATTAACAAGGCATCACCTAAGCATTGTCATTAATCATTAAAAATATAGTCGAGGCTTTATTATAAGTAGGTATATATACATAATACGGTATCGTTTATATGTATGTACGTACCTATGAAATACTAAAATGGCTGTTCTCTTGTTTCGTCTTTTTGCGCATTTACAAAACAAATTGATTGACCAGATATTGTATCCCTCTAAGTTGTTGTTGTTTTTGTTGTTTATTTTTGTTGTGTTGTCTTACCTACCCAAAAAATTCATCTAATAAATTATGCAAAGTCTTAAAGGGGAGAGATGTTTATGATAGCCATTTTGTTGAATGGTAATAAAAGGAAATCCTTACGTCAGGAGGATTTAATAGCCATTATTATTATCTAGTAATATTTTTTTTTTTTCTTTTTATGGAAATACATTTTTGAAGGCGCTTTTTTAGGATAGCGCGCCTATCGTAAGGATTTATGGAGAATTGATGGATCTCTATGCAAACAATTTGAACATTTTGTTAGAGGTACTTTTTCAACTTCAGTTAGAAAAAAAGTTGTATAATATCACCGTCTTTCAAAGGAGCTGCGTTTTTTTTAGTTTGAAAACAATTTTTCATTAAAATAATATAAGAATTCCAAATAATGAACAATAGAAAAAAGGAATTAAGACTGCAAATAATTTCCAAGACTTTGAACTAAACATAATATTTGTAAGTCGTCATTAAATACGTTTAAAGATTTTGACATGCACATGACAGATGATGTGAAAACTGAAATCGGGCACCGAGGACAACATAAATGTAGATTTGTACTTTATGTCTTGTTCGTTTGTTTAGTGGGGTAAGGGCACATGCCCACTTGAGAGCGACCAACGGCCATGGAATGAATGAAGCAAATGTGATTTAAAACATTGATAAGCCCTATATCTTCACAAAATCAAGACAAAATGGTAGAAATCTAATTTGAATCAATGCTAGTGTGTCTAAATTTGCTTTTTAATTTAAAAAAAAAGACAATTTTGAAAAAAAACACATAGGTATAAATATTGGTTGTCAGCTGTCATGAAATGCAATCTGATTATTACAAACTATTAAACTCTATTCCCGTTCCACATCACATCGCAACAAATAAGTTTTTTTGTTATAATGGAAACATTTTATATATATAAGCTGTGTTTTACTATCTTCTATAGGGATCGGGAGTTGGATTTTAGCCCGGAAAATTAGACTTTCACTTCGTAAAAATTCCGACAAAGCTGAATTTTGGTGGCGACTTTGTTTTGACGTCTCAAGCATTTCCTAAAAAGTTCCTTAAGGCCGTGTGCTTATTGCGTTAAAATTCTGGTTAAATTTGATCCCAATTAATTGTTATCCCTTTTAATAGGGGTGAGTAAAATTTAAGGTTTTTGCTGTGTCAATTGGATTAAATGGGATTTTTTTTTTACATTCACTTCCCATTAGTTTTGTTGTTGCATTTTTCTCAGTAATGATAGTTCGCAAACATATCAGTTTGCAAAATGAATGAATCATCTGAAAAATTATTTTCAATAAATTTTATTGATTCTTTTACATTATCAAGGATTTATCTCAAGTTATTCAAACTTCTTCTTGAATGCATACTTAAATTTATCATAAGGTCTTTGTCTATATTTCTTAATCCTTTCATTTAATTTTAATTTTTTTTCCATTTTTAATCTTTCCCGATAGGATTCATGACTTCTTGATAGCAAAATAAAATATTTATCTACATTCATCTCCCTCAGCAGTATTTTAAAAGGGTTTACAACAACACAAACAAATCCGGATCGCTTAAAATACGCAGCCGAACGCGCCCATAGACATGTCAAAAATTAACCACCGACTAAAATTTTAACGAGCTCCTGAGCAGGTTAAATTTTGAAGTCTATATTCACCTCGGTAATGTCAAAATCCATGGGATCAAATTTAACCAGGATTTTAACGCAATTGGCACACGGCTTAAATTTGGGCCGGGGCTAATTTTTTTAGGGAGGCTAAAGGGTTTTAAATTAATTTTTTTTTCTTAATTTCTCGAAAACTATAAATTTTTTGTTTGAAAAAATGTGAAGGCACAAACTGATGCTTTCGTAAACTCTACACAATCATACATTTGCATACAATCAATAGATTCAGAGAAATTCATGCAATAACTTCATGGTGGACCAAATTTTGTCTAAAAATTTATTAAAATTTCATTAATCGATGGGTGAAATTGTTTGTACGATTTGTGTTTGGCTACATCTCTTCATTATAAAACCAAGTTTTTGGGGTGCCCGGGGTAAGGCGTTGGCCTTAAGCCAACAGCTCGATTGAATTTCCTTTTACGGCCATTCCAAAGTAACGGAGAAGACAATCGGACGCTTGTAGTAAGGTTTTTCTTGTTAAGAAATTAATATTTTTTATGAAACTTAGTGGTTTTTAAGAAATCATCACAAAAAATTATGAAATTTAGTAAGTTTATTCAAAAAAATAGACGGTAACGGAGAAGACACGTACGATTTAGAGATTTCCGACCATTGCCTTGAAGTTTAAAATTCTGCGCCGTCCATTAAGGTATGAAGTTGATTTTTTTTGCACACTTTCATAAAACCAATATTTATCAAAAACCATCCTTGGTTTAATGCCAAGTTTCATTTTACTAACAGAAAAAAATATGAAAGATGGTAACGGAGAAGACAGCTAATGGTAACGGAGAAGACACGTACGATTAAAGATTTCTTTTTTGTTCAGTTATATTGAAATTCGTATTTTTAAATTATTCTCATCAATGATAAAAATGATTCAGGCAATTGAAAAAATGTGTGTAAAATTTCATTGAAATCGGTTAACGTTAACACGTGCTAGCGAGCACTTGAAATTTTTCATTCAAAACACATGGGGTTTTCACAGTTTCTACTCAAAATATCAGCAAAATTGTAAAAGTTGATGGAAATTTTTTTAACTTGGCACATAAATTAAATACTGTTAGGAGTATCAAAAAAAAATATTTTCAATAGTTTTGCATAATATTAACCCCATCAAAAAATTTAATTAAAAATCGTTGTTTTTGTGCATTTGTTGCTATTTTAAATGGAGTACCTAACTGTTGTTTACAAAAATAAAAAAATATATTTGTATACTCCTTATGGTATTTAGCATATTTGCCAAGTTTAAAGTTTTTCCATCAACGTTTACACTTTTACGGGCCCTTTGAGTAAAAGACTGTCAAAACACCATGTTTTTCATATGAAAAACTTCAAGTGTCAACCGATTTCAATGAAATTTAACGCATATTTTTTTTTAGTTACCTTGATCCATTTTAAGCAAGGAGATCAAAGAAATTCAGACTTTAAAAAAAAAAGTGCCTGTGAGTCGTTGAAATTTGGATGAGAAAGTGCAATTTTGTCTTCTCCGTTACCCTGTTTTAGACAGTAAGACATGATTTTAAAATCCATAAAAAATCCACCATAATCCTTTTTCAAGTCTTGCTTTGTATGCGGAATAATTTTACAAACACTAATATACAGTAGGGAGCACAAATGAGTACATGGTTGTAATTCGCGCACTTATTGATGCATAAGAACAGAAAAAATAAAGCAAATTGAAAAATTTTTTTTGCTCTGTATTTTATGTTCAATTCTCAAGAAAACGGTATATAATACATAACGGAAAGGAGCAAGTTCTAAGAAAAAAACAAATAAAACAAAAATAAGTCGCATGTACTCAATTTTGCACCAAGCGTTAATCAGCAAAAATATCGAAATTTGCTGTTAGATTTGCAAGTTTTTGGTTTGTTTATGACTTCCTTTATCTTTTGTAGTTTGAGATAATGTTTAATTGCGAATGGTTAGAACTTTCACCAGCGTATTTTAATAAATGAAATTTATAATTATAAAAATTTCATTGCTCTTTAAGATTATGAGGAAACTATCACGACAGTTTGAGGACAGTATTGTAGTCATGACAAAGAGTGGCTTCTCGACACAAATGATAGCTAAGAAGCTTAAAAGAAGGCAATCGATGGTCATAAAAGTCCAGAAAATACAAGTTATTGTTCCTAAAGAACAAGTCAAAGGCCGCACAAACATTTTGACGGATGCGGACGCACCTCGCAGGATATTAGAAATGAAAGGGAACACGTGTTTAACACCAAATCATGCTTCTTTAGCAATAAATAAGCCCGTTAGCCGAGAAACTGCAAGAAGATCCCTCAGCGACATTGATTATATCTCAGCGGTTAAAAGAACAAAAGCCTGCACTGTCGGAAAAAATGCTAAGGTGTGGTTAAAGTTCGACAGAGAACACAGAAATTGGACATCTGACCACACTACACGTTTCCAATTACCTACTGTCCAATTTCTGTGTTTTCTGACGAACTTTAACCACACCTTAGCATTTTTACTGACAATGCAGGCTTTTGTTTTTTTAACCGCTGAGATATAACCAATGTCGTTGAAGGTTCTTCTTGCAGTTCATTGGCTAACGGGCTTATTTATTGCTAAGGAAGCATGATTTGGTGTTAAACACTTGTTCCCTTTCATTTCTAATATCCTGCGAGGTGCGTCCGCATCCGTCAAAATTTGTATGCGGCCTCTGACTTGTGCTCTAGGAACAATGGCTCGCCTTTCTGGACTTTTATGACCACCGATTGGCTTATTTTAAGCTTCTTAGCTATCATTTGCGTCGAGAAGCCACTCTTTGTCATGACTACAATACTGTCCTCAATCTGTCGTAATAGTCAACTCATTATCTTAAAGAGCAATGAAATTATTATAGTTATTTATTTCATTTATTAAAATAAGCTGGTGAAAGTTCTAACCATTCGCAATTAAACATATCTCAAACTAAAAAAGATATAGGAAGTCATAAACAAACCAAAAACTTGCAAATCTAACAGCAAATTTCGATATTTTTGCTGATTAACGCTTGGTGCAAAATTGAGTACATGCGACTTATTTTTGTTTTATTTGTTTTTTTCTTAGAACTCGCTCCTTTCTGTTATGTATTATATATTGTTTTCTTGAGAATTGAACATAAAATACAGAGCAAAAAAAATTTTTCAATTTGCTTTATTATTTCTGTTCTTATGCATCAATAAGTGCGCGCATTACAAACATGTACTCATTTGTGCTCCCTACTGTAGTTCACCATTTATACCAACTTTAGTCATTTTTCGGTAACGGAGAAGACATGAAATGTTCAGTCATTTTGGGGCGTAATACTATTTTTACAGCACTTCTATCAGAAAAATAGTTCCAAACTTAAGTAGTGTATTGAAAACACTTATAAAAACCTAACTGCACATCGCCATTTGCATCACAATTTATAGAGAACTGATAGCGGCAAAAATGCCGAAAAATCCCCAGATACGAAAGATAAAGTATGAGCTGTTTTGATCACTTGCCTATTTTACAACAAAAAGTAAAATTTTATATTTACAATTTTTTCGTTAACTCTAATATATATTGTAAATATTGGCATATTTAAATATATTTTTTTCCTTAATTTGAAATTGAGTTGCTTGGTTTCGAAATTTTTGGAATGGCCGTTTACAACAAAATCATGAGAAAATAACATTTAGACAGTAAAATTATCTAAAAAAATGAGCTACATCAATTGTGTCTGTTGTTTTATTATTCATGAAGTTATAGCGTGTCAAAGTCACACTTTTGATTTTTTACTGTAAAATGGAGAAATAACAGTTTTTTTGTAAATGGTTCTACAAAAGTAATTTTTTCAATTTTCTTTTTTTTTCGTCATCTTACTTGGGAAAAATAGGTAATGAGCTCGTCTGTGCACGTTTTTCTCAAAATCTTGTGCTCCTACGAAAAAAAATGTGTCATAATCTTTTCTGTGTAGGATTTTTTGAGATATTTACAAAAAAAACTGTTATATTTCCATTTTACATAACAAAATCAAAAGTGTAACTTTGACACGCTATAATTTCATCATTAATAAACTAACAGAAATTGTTAATAGCTCATTTCATTTCTCATGATTTAGTTGTAAAAGGAAATTCAATTGAGTCAGTGACTAAAGGCCAAATCATTTTCTTTCTTAGCGGCCTTACCCTTGGCTTACTTGGTTCTATAATGAAGAGATGTAGCCAAACACAAATCGTTCAAACAATTTTGCCCATCGATTAATGAGATTATAATAAATTTTTAGACAGAATTTGCTCCACCATGAAGTTCTTACACGATTTTCTCTGAATCTATTGATTGCATACAAAAATAAAATGCACGACTGGATCGCACGTACTTGCTCTTATGTTCAAGTTGTGTGGGACTTATTATTATTATTATAGAAAAAGTTTTTAATTGTATAAACGGCCTGATAATTTACTTAGAGCTCAAAACAAAGTATGCTATTTGATTACTAGAAAAAATATGAATATGCAAACAAAAAATTAAAATCGTTGGAGCCGTTTTCTTAAAAATGATTTTTTATATATAAAATGTTTGTAATATTTTGCAAACAAAATTTTGGTATGCCAATTTTAAGAATATATTAACATTTAAAACTACATTTTCAAAATAATTCATCTATCGTTTTTGAAATATTGAATTCTCCAAAAAAAAATTGAATCTTTTTTTTTTTTTAATCCTAAATTTACTTTTTCCAAAATTTTGTTATGCAGTTTTATTTGTATTCTTTTGTGCAAACATTTTTATTGAGATCGGATGAAAGGTTAATGAGAAAACTGAAAATAAAAAAAAAAAAAAACGTTATATGGCAGGTACCTACCGTTAATAAATGTTTTTGGTAATTTTTTTCTTACCAATAAGTACACCATATCTACAATAATACACTGATTTTTGTATCAAAATCGTTGGAGCCGCTTTTGAGATAAATAAGTAACGGTTGTATGGCAAGTACCGTTATTTTTAGAGCTAACATAAATTTCAATTTCCTCTCTGGAGACTTAAAAAAAACCTTGAGTTCAAAATTCGAAGAAAATCGCATCATTGTTTTAGGCTGTACAGTCAGATAAAAACAGACTGATAGACAGACAGAATTGTGCCACCCACTTTTTTCGTCTTCTCTATTAAATTTTTTTTTTTGCACGAAACCAAAACTTGCCCTCGCAAGTAAAAATGCTCTATAGGAGGTATAGGATCGTTGCTAAATCACATTTTTAAAGGGTGATTTTTTAGCTGGTTTGGTTTTGGCAACACTGGTTTTGACAGCTGACGTGTGTTTAGTACCTTGTGTCACTGTCAAACAGCTTCAGTTTGGTTTGCAATTTAACCATGGATCGTCTTACAAATGAACAACGCTTGCAAATTATTGAATTTTACTATCAAAATTCGTGCTCGGTTCGAAATGTGTTTATCGAAAAATTGTGTTCAGCGATGAGGCTCATTTTTGGTTGAATGGGTACGTAAATAAGCATAATTGCCGCATTTGGAATGAAGATCAGCCAGAAGCATTGCAACAGCTACCAATGCATCCCGAAAAAGCCACTGTTTGGTGCGGTTTATGGGCCGGCGGCATTATTGGGCCATATTTCTTCAAAGATGATGCGAATCGCAGCGTTACTGTCAATGGTGAACGCTACCCAGCGACGATAACAAACTTTTTTTTGCCCGAAATGGAAGTTCTTGACTTGCATGATATGTGGTTTCAACAAGACGGTGCCACATGCCACACAGCACGCGAAACAATGGCGCAATTGCGAGGCGAGTTTGGTGAACAGTTAATTTCACGTTTCGGGCCGGTCAATTGGCCGCCTAGATCGTGCGATTTGACACCATTAGATTATTTTTTGTGGGGGTATGTCAAGGCTAATGTCTATAGGGACAAGCCCGCTTCGATTGACGCACTGGAAGCCAACATCCATGCATTCATTCGTGAGATACCGGCCGATATGTGTGAAAGAGTATGCCAAAATTGGACTCAGCGGATGGGCTACCTGAGACGCAGCCGCGGTTAACATTTACATGAAATTATCTTTAAACATTAAATTGCAAGGTTCAAACTATCGATTCAAATAAATATTTCATTCATTTTTTCGAATTTTTTGTGTTTTTTTTTTTTTTTAAGTTCTAAACCTTTTAAAAAATCACCCGTTATAATATGTGCGTCTTGGTTTGTAGTAGATCGCATTAATTTCAACACACCATACAAATTTTTTCAAACCCTAGTAGCCGTTTTTGAGAAAAATAAGATTTTTCTTAGTTTTTTAACATTTATTTGGAAGGAACCGTTATTTTCTCATAAAATTAAAATGTTCTTTCTTCATTCTTGCCAACAACACGCACACAGGAATGGCTGACAGTTGTTAGTCACTAAACCTTGGTTCTCCACGAGCTGTTGCTGTTTTAAATGTTTTTTTCGGAAATTATTCTAAAGAGTTAAAAAAAATCCTTAAGTACCTAACATTTTTCAAAAATTTCATTTTCAAACTATTATTTTTTCAAAAAGTAATTTGGAATATTGTTTTAAAAATCCAAAAAATATTTGTTTGAAAAATTTTGTACACAATACCATGTTAATTTTTTCAAAAGCTTTTGCATAAATAAAAAAACTTAAGTGGGGTTTTGTGTGTAAATGGAAATCCACACAAGTGCAGTGCATGCTGCAAATAATACAATATAAATTAAATAACTAATATAACAAACCACTTTCAAGACAAGTCACTTGTTTTTTGGAAGGTAGCATTATAACATTAATAAACATAAAACATAAAACATTTTTTGAAATTTTTTTTACAGTAGTTTATTGATTTTTTTTTTTAACACAGGTTGTGACTGGTGAGCTGATTTTTGAGAAAAACTCTGCTATGAAAAGTTCCCAAACAAATTTATGGCAATTGCAGCTACCTAACTGTTGGGTAGAAACTTTTTTTTTTAGTAGTACCTCGGGGCATGATGGTTAGTGAGTAGGACTGTCATGCCGAAGGTATGGGTTCGATTCCCAGCCGTGCCACCTAAAAACAAAAATATTTTATCCGAGGTACTGCCCCTTGCGAGGAACTGACAAATCTTCCAAGAGTATACTTGTCATGAAAAAGTTCTTCTCGTTTAGCCGTTTGGACTCGGTACAAAAACTGTAGGTCCCCTCCATTCCTGCAAACAACACCCACACAGGAATGGATGAGAGTTGTAAGTAACTAGGCCCTGGTTCTCCACGAGCTGTTGCGCCACCCAATTTATTTATTTATTTATAGAAACTTTTTTTTTTAATGTATACAACCGACAGCTGTTTAACATTTTATGAGCTAAAAGCTGTGGTAGCTTAAAGTTTTGCCAAAAAAGCCCGAAAAAAGGGTTAAATTATGGATAATTCATGAATAAATTAATTTTTTCGGTTTTTTTTTTTTGGGAAAAGTACCCTTTGTTTTTTCTTAATTTCTCAAAAACTAAGAAAGATTTTTACATTTGGTTTTCGGTAGTGGACTAAAAAATAATAAAGGCAATGAATATTAAACACAAAACTAGCACTTAATTACGTAAAATTTTGAATAATATCGACTTAAGAAAAAGAAATCACAATTTTTTTAAACAAATTTGACTTTGATTTCTCAAAAACTATTCGCTTAAACAACTTGATTTAAAAAAATTATAGCACATTGTTACATACGTTTTCGTTGATTTGTAATGTTTTTTGTTTTTTGTTTTTAAAATCAATGTTTCAGAAACTGCCCCCCTGCCTCAGGGAGTGGAGATACAACTTTCCCCCTGTATAATTTTTTTCTTAGAATATACCCAGGAACCACACCCTAAGATACTTCCACTCAGGTGCGGAACAGCCTGTATAAAAGGTCAGCTGGTTTCAGTAATTGGTCAGCTATTAATTTTTGTAAATGGAATTTAAAAAAAAATTCAAGGTCATAGCAATTTTTGGCACCTCATTTCCAAGGTCCATAGTTGAGTTTTCACTATACTCTATGTAAGTTACGGCTTTTTTATCAAGTATTATTTCAGGTAGCTCACAAACTTAGCAGAGCAAAAAGAAAGTCATAAAATGAAAAAAAAAGTTGAGCCTCGACCTGTTTACTAAGGAGGGCGGTATAAGGCCACTGATTTGCATTTGTGAGGAAGAAAGAGTCCATCGCAAAAATCATTTGGGGCACATCGGTTTAGCAAGTTAAAATCTTAATCCACCGATCAAAAAAGTTCTTAAAACCCAGCCCATAACCCATTTACACCCAATAAAAAAAAATATTTTTTTTATAGTATTTCCTGTTTATTTAGTCGAAAGTTAAGACATATTCAACAAAATTACATTTGCGAAAAATAATTAAGGTTAGAAGTTACAGACCTGTACTTTTTATAGTACCTACAATGGGATCATGCATACACAATAATATATCTGTATGGATTTGAAAATTGAAAAGCAAATTTCCCAATTCATTGTATAACATTACTCATTTGACAGCACTAATAGTTATCTGTAATGGTGTACCAAGTTCCAATTACATTGTACTAGTTTTTTTCAAGTACAAGTACAAGGACAAGGTACCTACTGAGTACTTGAAAGTGAAAAGTGTACATGTCTAATCAAATTTGGTAACCAGTGAACTAAAATTAACAAAATAAGCGGCGGAGACTTACGCGTACGCAACGTGGGCAAGGAGTAGCGCTAGCACCCCTCCCCCCATCCAACTTAAAAAAAATAATTTTCATACATTTTATAAGATTTGTCTTATTTTGAATGTATCTCAAATCAAGGTTTCTATACCAATACAAATTTTTGGATTAGCCCCCCCCCCCCCCCCGCTAAACTCCATCCTGCGTACGCACTTGCTTTGATAAAGTCTTGGAAAGATGGAGGAGAAGTTCTTAGGTTGGCAATATGTGTCAATTTGATGCATGCATTTAACCATCACATTTGAGGCAAATTATATACAATTCGTAAAGTCAAATCAAATCTCACATGCTTTCCTCTTATAGGTTTTCGAATGTTAGTCAAAATTTGTTACCATATCTATTGATTTCTCAATTGATAAATTATGCCCCATCACTTGCAAAATTTTGGCATAGAAGATTTGTATGAGGAATCGAGATTTTAGGATCGTTTTCATACAAATATTTGCTGGAAATAGTTCATAAATCCATTATGAATCCTGGAAAAATTATGTATGCATGACCCCACTGTACTATAAAAAGTACACCTAACTTTCATCCCCCTTACCTCAAAATATAAATAAATTATGAATTTTGAGTTTATTTGTTCCTCAGCTTTATCATTATTTTTAATGCATTTTGCAGAAAAAATAAAATACCACTTTGGTTGCGCTTTTTCTAGTGCATACAATTTATTGGTGCAGCAAAATGAAAATTAGTTTAAAAGCCACTTCATAAAAAGCAAATTCGACAGACACCTACGCGCGACCTAAACAAAACAAAATATTGGGAAAAACTTAAAAATGCTCTCTGAAGTCAAAACGTAATTTAAACCACTCAATTTTTAGTAAGCCTAGCTTTAATGGCATAATTAAATAACAGCATTTTGCTGTACTTTAAAAAGTACAATGGGAGAGAGTGGGTTAATGAAATACCAGACTTTATTTTTACAAAAACTAAAGAGTTTAGCCCTTTTTTGTCAATTTTGAAATAGCTATGCTACACAGGAAAATGAAATGTTAAGTTGAATCAATTGATTGAAAGGCGATTTCAAAACAGTTCGATTTGAAACTGGTTTGAAATTTTTCAATTGTGAACGGTCGATAAACTTGTTTTAGGGCCTAACAATTTTACGAGTAGAGGAAATGAAAAATGGTTCAGTGCGAAGCGTACTTTTGTCATAGGTTTCATTTATGAGCCATATTTTTTAAAACTATACGTCGTCCGTCAATAAAAATAGAATTGAATTAGTAGTGAACGTAGTGTCTAGGGATTTATTTCTATACACCACCTAGTCTTTAATCTAATAGAATGGTTTTCCAATATTTGTCCAGAAATAAAGCTCTTCTAACTTGATCACAAACAACCTTTCTAAACTACTGCTCGTTTATTCTTATGCACTGCTTAAACATTAAACTTTAGGAACGACTCTATAATTCTTATAATATTAGAACTTCCTCAAAGTGATGCAGTATCATCAAACTGCACTAAAAATGCAAAACCAGCACAAAACAGTAATAAAACATATAAAAACTGAAAAACAAACATCAATGACCTCCTTTGCTTGTCCTGCCTTGCTGCTATAAATCATTGAAAAGGATCTAAAATTTTATCCTCGCAACGAAAATTTTAACAATAAATTTCAATTTTACACAAACACGTCCGCATTTGCGAACTCATACCTATCCACATCTCTATACTCATGCATACCCACCGACAAACATACATCTATTTATTTATATCCCATAAAAAGTTCTCTTCAACTTTTGCAAACAAAGTGATTATTCATCGTGTAAGACTAGTCTCTGGGAGTTCGAGTCCTTATAGTGTCCCTTTTGCTGGCTGAATGCATACTGCCGATAGATAGTTGTTCCGCATTCACGTGAAACATTGACATGGAGCATGTTAATGAAACGATTATTGTCCGGAATCTCTCGAATGTCAAGTATGGAGACTTTGGCAATAGAGTTTTATCCGGAATCTACTCTAGAATATCACTTTGGTCCTTTGGTCTTGATGGTCCCGGTCCCGGTGCCGGTCTGCTGAGGTGGAATTTTTGATTAGAATTCGCAATTACCCCACTTTTCGTGTTGTATATGTATCTATAGATGTTAATTTGTGTGGAGACCAAAACTTTCATCACTCTAATCCTTGTGCCATAACGTATAAATCGTATCGGAACTTTCAGGCACCGCCATCATCGAACACAGAAGAGCAGAAGGTTGTTTTTTTTTTGTTCCGTTCTGAAAAAAGGATTTCATGGATAATCTGGGATTTCACTCACTCACAACTGAAAACCTACAGAGACCGGTGCGTGGACCAAAAGAAAAAAATGGATAGAACTTTGGACTTCGTATAGTCGTGTCGTTTGTTGGATGATGATGGTGATGATGGCGAAAGCAACGACGACGACGGACGCACCGGGGGAGGATTGTGCAACCCCGGACCGATGACTTTCGTCAGAAATTGATTTTAGTTTTCTTTTCGATTACGATGAGTTTTTGCCTGTATACATATATGCCCCCGCCCAAACTACAACTGCTTGAAAGGAACTGAGACCATGAGAGTTATCACAACTTCTCAAGTGAAAGTGAATGGATTTGCCACTTTGGAAAGTTGTCATTAATCAAAAGTACGGCAAAAGTCCTTTTTTCCGGTTATTCGACGTCGTCGTTTTTGTGTTGCCATCCTTGGCATCCGTCGTCGTGCGTCGCTCGTCGGAAGCAGGCAATCATAAAATAAAATACTCATTTGCGGGGTTCATCAGGGTAGAACAAGTGAAACAATTCCTTTCTCTCTACTTACATACACGACCTTTTTTATACGGGGATGAATTAAATGCTTAATTTTGAAATTCCTTTTGCGATTAACTTTGATACATATTTTTGTCAGAAGCCCAAAATCCGCACTATACCCTCTTGTTTTATAAATGATTGTTAGAATGTTAGCTATTAAACTAAATATTAAACTTATGCATACTTGAATAGCTAAGCTTTTTAGACGTAAGGTAATGATTTATTGCAACCATGACATACCTACATAGTTATGAAGAAGTCTAAAACAGCGCACACACAGTATACCAAAAAGCGAATTTTTGCTCTTTAAGGTCCCTATTATGACTTGCAATTTGCTGAGCCGAATGTTCGAATGTGACTATGTGGCATAGCGTTTGCGATTCGCCTAAAATAAGTTTGCCTTAAATGACTATAAAATTTGGAAAATTTGAAAGTCACTCAATACTATACAAATTTTTCCATCATTTTTTCCAATTCGAATAGTAAAAATCAGACTGACGAGAGAATTAATCTGCCTTCAAGATCCGGTATGAATTTTTTGCCTCTCATTAAAAAAAAATTTAAACACAAATAATACCTAGCCCAACATTCTGACTTTATACAAAAAAATTAACATTGAAGATCCGACCATTGTAAGTGAAGTAATAGGCATATCGATCGATTTTGTCTTGTTTAAGTTAAACATGTAATCAGTACATATTTACTGAATACCTTCATGTTGTTTGTATTCATTACACAATTTTCTTTAAGGAATACACTTTTCTATTTTGGTATCTAGTGGATTTTAATATTTATTAAGTCACTATTAACTTCCCTTTATATGCTCTGTATTTATGTATTGAGTACATATCATCTGTATTCAGTACATGATGTCATGATATAGACATTAGAAACTGCTTCACTTAGCATATGCTGTCATAAATAAATTTGGATGGGTTGCAAGCTTTAAATATTTATGTAAATAAATAAATTGGGTGGCGCTACAGCTCGTGGAGAACCAGGGCCTAGTGACTTACAACTCTCAACCATTTCTGTGTGCGTTTTGTTGGCAGGAATCGAGGGGACCTACAGCTTTTTTCCGATTCCGAACGGCTAAATGAAAAGCACTTTTTCATGACAAGTATGCTCTTGGGGGATCTATCAGTTCCTTGGAAGAGGCAGTACCTCGAATAAAACATTTCTGTTTTTAGGTGGCACGGCTGGGAATCGAACCCACACCTTCGCATGACAGTCCTACGCACCAACCATCATGCCACGAGGTACTACTGAATATGTAGAAATTACATATTTTTAACTGAATGTGACTGAGTTAGTATAAGTGATGTTCGGTTACTTTTCGTACATAAATTGTAATGTAACCAGTACATTTTAACTGTTTTAGTATGAATAGCAAGCAAAACGGTAAGAAACTTTTTTAAATATGGTATAGTTAAATAAGATAAATTCATATACTCTTATGAACATTTTATAAAGCCCAACTATCTATGCATATCTACCTAACAAAGTTCTTATCATTAAGTCTCGATTTAGAGAAAAATTAGGTAGAACTTAATTGAGTTTTAACTTATTTCTCAAGCTAATTTTCACGCATTAAAACTATTAATGTTAAGTTAGAAAAAGCATTATACATCGATAGAAAAGTGAATAAGTTGATAATTTGCCATTAATAAATCGATAAATATGTTGATAGATATCAAGTTGAAGAACTAAGCCCCCTCTCAAAAAGGGAGTTTAAACTTCTATTTAATTTAATATCACTTCATAATTTGCCTTTAAATAGTTGTTAATAAGTAATGAAAAATTCAATTTGTTCGTTTAATATTTTCTTTTCTTTTTAGTTGCTTTGATAAGTTGATGACATCCACGCAACCAAAACACAGTTTTTTAGCAATCAACTTTTATTAGCTCCAACTTACAATTTTACACCTATATTAATCCATAAAAGCTTTTAGCTATCATTCATTCGACCCAAAAAAAACAATTACACTCCATAGAGTAAAAAATGCGATATTTCTTCACTCCTATTGCAATTTTTCGGAGTAGACTCTATTGCTCCGAAGAATATTCTTAAAAGTGGTAATATAAGTACTATAGCATGAAAGAGTTCCTTAAAGCGTTTCGGAGAGTATTTAATGCATCACTTATAAGAGTATTAATAAGGTCAAAAAAAAAAAAAAGTTAGGCGTCCCTTCTCACGAAAAGCATTGCTCGCTAACCATTCGGAAAAATTACAATTTGCAGCGACAATTAAAGTGCTGTCACCAAAGCTATGTTCATTAAGGGGTGGGTTCACCTGATCAAATAAATCGGTGGTTGATCAAAATTATTAACTAGGTAGTGATCAAATATTTTTTTAATTGCCAGAGGGGCGTAGATGCTGAAAATGATAAAATAAAAAGGGCAGCAGCACTTTTTTTTATAAAGGAAATTTAAAACCTTTTGGGGCGGAGAGCGACGATGAAAGAAAATTAAGTAATTTGAATCAATTTCAAGAAGAGTTAAAAAACGAAATTAAGTTTTAATTTTGTAGATTGATAGTTTATTAAGGCAACCTTTGATTTTGTAGTAAAACCCAATTTTTTTTTTAAAGAACAAGGATTTTTGAAAGGCAACGGAAGATGGACCGTTATCGCTCGGTCCCGAACGAACAAAGAAATTTCTTTACTCACGAGTTCTGCTTTTTCGGAATTTTTACCGGAACAAAAGCCAAACGGGAAATTATAACTGAGTATATTAGCTCGAAACCGAACAAATGATTATCAATTCAACACAAAATTCCCTTTAGAAAAAAAAAAAATAAAAGAAAATGCTTAGCTTCCAAAATTGTCTGCCAATTTCTTCCAAAGATAAAATACCAATGTCGAGAACACCTTCCACCAAATTTTCACAAATGTATTTTCCCTCTTCATTTCTTTTCCTTTTTTTCAAGTTCCTCACTTTAACCTTCTTCTAGCTCTTCGAATTTTTTTTACTTCCTCGATAACTTTTCTTAACCTTCTTTTCACTTTCGAGATAAAACCTCTGGTTACTGTCAGAAACCCAGTTCACAGTAGAAGTGCCCTTCAAGGTTTTCCATTAATCTGGACGGCCTCCTTTTTTGTCAACCCCAGATCTTTCAGCCAATCAGCGGCCGTGGTTTTCGGTCGTGTCATCATTCAGCTACTATCCGCCATCTTTGCTAGAGAGACCCAAATCAACGGTCCTGCTTGCTCGCACTATCTCTCTGGCTTCTGCACTATCATTATGGGAATCACCGATAGGAGCGCATCCAGCCATAAACCCCAATTTTTCGAACAATGAAAGAAAAGTTTCCGACAACTAAAAAGAAATTCTATCCCACACCACGATCATTCTTCCCCTCCGCAAGAAATTAAAATAAAATTTTTTTTTGAGAAAGTCTCCTAGTAGACCAAGAGCCGACAGCAAATTTTGGGAGTGGAGGTATAACCAAAATCGGAGTATGAGGGATTATAGGTACATGTATCGTGATATGGAATATGAAAGTCTGGCAGGTTTTTTTCTCAGCCTTTGGTAGGGGTGGGGGTTTAAAAACCACTTGGTTTCCTTTTTATATTGTAGGGTCATTAACACTTCAACGCATTTTTAAAAAATAGGATATGATGCTCTGTCATTTTCCTTAAGTTTCATGTTTTTTATCGTGGTGATCCGTTAAATAGGACCCATGATTTAACCTTTTTAAGCAAACCTAATTTGCGTTTTTGTGGAGACTTTGTTTGTTGATTTTTTGTTTTGCTGAAAATCTCCAAAAAAAGGGATGATAAGGTTCACGTAAAATGGTTATATCTTGAGTTCTATTAATCGGAACGTCGGTTTTGGTGTTTATGCTTAGAAAAAATGACAGGGAATCATATCCGATCTTCTTAAACATTAATTAAAGAGGTTAAAACCCTAAAAATAAATCAGGGGATCTACCACTTTTTAACCCCAACCCCTCCCAAAGACTGAAAACAAAGCCTGCCAGACTTTGGTATTTGATATCTCGATAAATGTACCTTTAATCCCTCATACTCCGATTTTGGTTATACCTCCACTCCCAAAATTTGCTGTCGGCTCTTAGACTATAGGTAGACTGATCGATAAAAATACTAGGACCTTTTATTGGATCTGGACCTTTGGCAATTCATATGTGTATGGGAAATTTGTAAAAAAAATACCATATAATGGGTCAGTAATTGGTCAAAAAAGGTCAACTACTCCTAGAAATACATGATTCGAAATTATGCTAAATAACGTCTTTGGAATCAAATCACTGCGCTGTGGAGCGTATAGCTATAGGAATTTCTCTTCAAAACTTACAGTCGGTATAGGATTTTAAAAATCTGGCAATCCTGCACCGTTTCATGAATAAAAATTATTTTAAAAATAAAGAAACTTCCTTATTTGCAGTAATTTCAAAAACATCTTTTTCTCGTGTTCTCAAGAAAAAAAAATAATAAATAAAATGCCAATCATGGTTTACTGAGAATTCCATTACTTTCCTACGATTTTCCCCATCGATAGTGTCTTTGGCATTACTGCTGTGGTAATCCTTGTAGTTTGGTAGATAAAAAAAGGAATTATCCTTACAACAAAAGGACATCGTCTTTTACTAACGCCAATGCCAATGCAAACGCAACAGCAGATGAATACCAGAGTATCCACAGAACCTCTTGTGTTTCTTCCATTATCACTTTAAATAGAGTTTCGAGTGCGGAATACCACAAAAAAAAAATTCAAACCGCAAAATTATGCGATTTCCTTTCGAGAACAAAAAAAAAAATGGCGATGGGCGAGTAATTGCAAATGATGGTAAATGTCATGCTCTCTCTGCGGAATCCTTTAATTCCATGGGACAATTGAAAGGACGATTTTCCATTGAAAATGAAAATAATATAATTTTGTCTGTCCCTTTGTTTGCATTAATATTTCATCTTCAGTTATATAGAATTAAATCTCTTCTTCCGCTCTATCTTTTTGTAGGTCATCGTTCATCGAATCAGGAAAGCCAATAAAGTTGCTTTGCTTCATTGTCGTGTCTTGAAAGTAATTTCGTTTTAACTTTTTTTTTGTGATTTTCCCAGAAGCACGTTTTATTTACTGAGAAATTAAAAAAGATGTGCGTTTTAACAAAGTGCTTTTTGATATTTTACATTTTTTATTGTATTTGTTTTATAACAGGACCTTGTTGTAGTTGTTTGTCTTTTTTTCATAGGTTGGAACATCCCTTTGAAAATTATGGAAAACATCCTGAGTTTATGTTGATGACCTTCGCAAAGACGTGGGCTGTTTACAGCCTTTTCAGTTTTGTCTTTTTTCTGCCGAAAAACTCAACAAAGAGAGCCATCCTTATAACCAAAATAAACAAAAAGCCCCGTTTCTGTATATGCCTTTGTGTATGATGTTTTTATTTTTAGCCTTTCTCTATTATCCTTGCATTAATTTTTTTTTGTTGTCTAAACAAATATGTATGAGTGGATATAGGTGGGGGTGTTAATGTGTGTATTTTTAAGGCTTTTCAGGCCATTTAGCAATTCAGGACACTCTTATACAAAAAAGACTTTATTCAAATAATTTCTTTTTTTTTTTAATACTGAAGAGGATGATTGTGTCGCTATGGTATTGGGCTTTGGAGTGGTTTGCTTTGGTTTTTATTTCACTTAATGTGAATGAGTGAGTCTATAAAGAAATCAGGTGAAAACTGAACACGGCGAGCACGTATTGTGACAAAAACCAATTAACGTCATTGTTATGCTCATTATGGTTTGTTGTTGGTTTTTGTTTTTTATTAAATGCGCTTATTATGAGTCGTACGTCACCATCTCCGCCATCACAGCACAACCACCGTGTATGCTTTGAAATTACCATACTAAGAAATAGCACAATAGAAAGATATTATTATTGTGATACCTGCATATAGGTTTTTACCTACCTATATGCGTGCAAAATAAATGTACCTATAACAATGAAATGATGCTTCATTTGAGGTTTCGAAAACTTTCAAGGCTAACAGACATATTAGTGTTATTTTTTCTCCTAATTGTGTTACTTTTCTTGACATTTGGTTGACACTATACAATACCTTATTACCTACTGGCAGACAAAAACGCATTCGTTTTCATCTTAACGACAGCGACGTTCTAATGACTCATCAGCATAAACACCAATACCTGTTTTTTTTTTTTCTTTTTTTTCTGAAAAATTGTCCTAAATCTAGCTCTTAGTCCTTGAATTTTGTGGTCCAAATCATAATTGCTTTGAGCCAAGGATGGATCCAGACTTTTGTCGAGTGGTGGATCAAGTTTTTAAAAATTAATTGCACAAAAACATTAATATTTTCCTTAACGGTTTTTTAACATTTGTGGCATGATGGTTAGTGCGTAGAACTATTATGCCGAAGGCGTGGGTTCGAGTCGCAGCCGTGCCACCTAAAAACAGAAATATTTTATTCGAGGTACTGCCTCTTGCGAGGAAGTGACAAATCCTCCAAGAGTATTACGGGCTACTTGGTACCGCCTGAGCAGTTTTGGAACGAGTGCTGGCCTGCGAGTATGAGAATCCGCTTCTCCACCATGCCTTTTCTTATTTTCGTATGCTCACTTGGGTTGAATTTTCTTGCAATTTGAAGCGGCTGTTGGACGGCGATGAGGAAACAGTTCCTTAAAATTTCTAGTGAAATAAATCGGTCTTAACTGCTAACAGAACACATAGGTTTATTACATTAAGTGGAATACAATTTCCTAGGGTAACACAACGGATCTACATAGATCTAAGTGTGACGGTAACGAGATCAACTGTCAGCCCTTCTACCTAACCTTACCTAAAGGAAAGAGATAAACATTTTCCTGACCTACCTTCAAATTCAAATGCGTTATGTGTTATAACCACTCAAAATATTTGGATGATAATAGTTTGGCCAAGTTTACGTGCCGCTCAGTGTAGAAGCTTCTGTATAAAAAAAATATTGAAATCAGAAATACCGTTTTGAAGAAAATTGAAAATATAAAAAATGGTTCTCTGGGAGGTACCGTTATTTGTAAAATGGTTTCCTATCCATAGGTAGCCTTTACTAAGAGAAATTTATTTCATTTTCTTAAGAAAATTTGTGCAGCCGTTTTTGAGAAAAATGAGATTTCGTAAAATTAAAAAAAAATGTATGGCAGGTACCGTTATTTTTGGAATCACCCAAAACCACTAGGTATTTACTTTATGTTTTAAGAAAGTCGATCCAGCCGTTTAGGCTGTAACTGCACAGACAGACCAACGGAATTGTGCGACCCATTTTTTCGTCTTCCCTATTATCATAATGGCAGGTCTGATCAAAATCTCGAGTACAATTTTTTTTACGAACGCATAACTTGTCATACAGTAACTGTATATTACAAGGAAAAGGCTGTAGGACGCAGAAACCGTCCTCATTTCTGAATAGTATCACGGAATTTTTAATGAACATGAAACTGTTCAAAAGCTTGGAACGGTAGTGTCTTGAGATATGTACTAGAAGGAGGCTGCACCTTTCTTTTTTCAATGTTGTAGGAATTTTTGAAACACAACGGTATTATTTCAGAAACGAATTTTCAAAATGCAGAAAATATATTTTTTAAAAACAAAATGGCCTTAAAATAAAAATCATTTCACTAAAAAAAAAATGTCATCTTATTGATCAGTAATTGGTCAGAAAATGTCAACTAGTTCTAGAAATTGGTCAGCCCTAGATAACTAATCAAGGCTTAAAGTTTCCCAAGGTCACCCGCAGACCGTTATAAGAAAGCATAAATGGCAATAGATTGGTACCACACTGAGGAAACCAAACGATGAAATTTGCAAAGCAGTCCTTTGAATGGAATCCTCAGGGTGCACGGCGCGGCGCACAGTGGGACGAAAAGCTGAAAAAGTGGACATCGTGCTGTAACTTTTGAATAAATGGATGGATTTTGATGATTTTTTCGCCATTGTGTTTGTTAAATACTATAGATTAATAAAACATTGAAAAATATTTCATAAAGCATACGATTCCATATCTAGTAAAGTACATTTGAAAAAAAAAATAACCAGCATAAAAAAATGGAATTTTAAAGTTTACTATATATTAATTTAAATTTTAAATACTAACATCTTTAGTTAAAAAATTGTTTCTCAAATAATCAAGTAATAAAAATTTTAATTTGTTTTGTTGAGATCCATGTACCCATTACCGATAAATTTAAAAATCCTCAAAAATTTAATCTATAAAAGTAGATAAAAACTAAAACAATTTTTCTATCTGTTTTAACTATAGGTAAGGTAGGTAGATACTTATGATTGTATCCAATACTATGGGTTTTTTCATCAAAATGATGCACAATTTTGAAAATGAGCCTTTCTTCAACTGTTATATAAGAGAAAATGATATTTTTTGTCTTAAGAACATTTCAAATACCCCTCTCTAGAATATTTATAAAAGTATTATATACATATGTATTACATGAATCTATTTTCATATGAACGTACAATATACATAATATTGCTTTTAAAAATCAATCAATTTCAAATATTGTTTCCCGATACAAACTGCTGAAAACTAACATACATAAATAATTTTAAATCCAAATAAATAGCCTTAGAATTATATAATAGCATTCATTTTATTTCACAAAATTTCTTTAAGAAAATTGTGGAAAATTAAGACATGCAAAAGATAAATGAAAAACAGGTTGAAGTAAATTTAAAAACAAAAGAATAGTACTCAAAATCTAAAATAAGCTTTAAATGCTGAAAAGAGATACCGGAAAGATTTGAAAGGAGTTTAAAAGAAAAAATGTTGTTCTTCTAAAAACCGTTACATATTTCGTTCAAACAAGTAATCTCACGCTTTAACATAGGTTATGTTAAAACGCTGTTACGAAAACAGCGAAAAACGGATATTTTCAATTTTCAAACGGTTATATCCCAGAAACGTGACGTGATAGAATTTTTCTGACTTCGGATTTGAGTTCAGCACACCTAAAAATACTGTAAAAGTATATTTTGGTTTCTGTTACAAAAAAAAAGAAGAAATTTGAGCAATGACCAGTATAAAAGTTAGAGATTTTTTAAAGCTTATAGGTTAGCGGGGTCGGATCCGGTCGGATCCAATTCTTGTTAAATATTACTCACCGATAGCATGAAATTCCCTAAAGGGGAATTAGAAAGCAGGCATATGTAAGCATTTTTTTAAAAGCTTGTTGGAAGTTCTAGATATTTTTGTTTAAAAGTAATTTTAAAAACAGGTGTTTTCGAATGGACCAATCTGTAATTTTATTTTTTTTTTAGTTTTATTTTTTTAAACTAATCTTCCTTAGTCGAACAAAATTTATTTCATTGAGTTATCTTAAAAATTGAATGAAAGACTCAAAAAACAAAAAATATCTAATATCACATTTTTTTCGGCTTACAAAAAAAGTGTTAACTTAAGCCATTATGTCATGAAAACCGTTATGTTTACAAACAAAAATTTTATAGCTTATGAAAGAGTGGACAGTTTTCAAAACATCACATATAAGAACCATGTTCATATCACAACAAAAAAAAATCACCTCATGACCAGAAATTTGTACTGATCGTTCCACTGTGCGGCGGCGCGGCGGGTTGGAAGACCAAGAACAACATGGAAATCAATTGTCTTAGCAGAGAAAGACGTATGGCCACAGTTAAAATACCTTGCTGCAGATAGTGAAGAATGGAGACGTTTTGTTGGCCCCCTATGCCCCAACTGGGGTTACAGAGCTCGATGATGATGCTGATTTAAGATCAATTAAAGATGAAAATGTGTTAGCAAATCAAACCACATTTTACGCAGTCTTTTAAAATTTTGTAGGGGTAGGTGAAAAGAAGCCACTAACTAAGTTTTTCTCGAAGACTTGAACAGATACTGGAACTGAATTTTAACACGCTATCAGTACTGCTTAATGCAAGCATTTCTAACATTATTTCTGTTCTCTTCGGGTTTTTTCACCTTTAGATACTTGGAAATATTAACATGTCACAGTCATCATTTAGCGTGGTGTTAGTTGTTAGTAAACAAAATAAAAATAAAGCCTAACACACTACTAAAGACAACATATAATATACAAATTTACAAAGAAAACAATAGGTCAATAATTATACAATATAAATTAGGTGAGTGGTAACACACAAAATTTAAGAACGCTCATACAACTTGCGCTTAAGTGTAAGCTTAGAGTAACTCAAGTCAAAAACATTATGGTTCTTATTCGCCCCATGCTTCATACGAGTCAGTGGCTCATTGATACCATAATTGGTACGATGGAAGTCAACATGAAAAATGTCAGTGTTACGAGACCTATGGCTTCTAACTATTAAATATATTTGGTCTAAAAGAACCGATGAATCAATAGAACCAGTCAGGAGTTGGTGTTAAAAATATAACATCAGTTACTATTCGACGTTTTTCCAGAGTAGTCATATTCAAAAGAAGAAGGCGATTGTAATATGGAGGGAGATGATTTGGATCATTCCAGTTCAAATGGCTCAGTGCAAAACGTACATACTTTCGCTGGACGGATTCGATGCGATCAATATGCGTAGAGTAGTAAGGTGACCAAACAGTGCTCGCATATTCTAAGTGGGGACGAACAAAAGTGATGTACAATGAAGATGTTACGAGACTACACGAAAATTTCTTACTCCAACGCTTAATAAAACCAAGCATTGCATTGGCTTTATTAACAATTTTCTCAATGTGGAGTGAAAAGTCAAGATTTTGTGAGAAGTATACGCCTAGGTCACACGTTGTGTTTACTCTACTAAGTACAGATTGATTTATGCTGTAATTACAAAATATTGGATTTTTTTTTCTAAAAAAAGACATTGATTGGCATTTTGACACATTCAAAAAAAGATTATTATGTGAACACCAATCAGAAAAATTATTAAGGTCATTTTGAAGAGAAATTGAATCTGCTTCATTTCTGATGATTTTAAATAACTTAATATCATCAGCGTAGATAAGAACCTTACAGGATCTTATTATCGAAACAACGTCATTGATAGATATAATAAAGAGTAATGGACCAAGGTGACTACCTTGCGGGACACCAGATTCTGCGTTTATAGGATCAGAAATTATTCCTCTGAAAAGAACTTGGTATGTCCTTCCCTTCAGATATGACTCGATCCATTGGATAAAAGCTGAAGGGAAACCCATATATGAAAGTTTAAATAAAATAAGACTATGAGGCAGCTTGTCGAAGGCCTTACAGAAGTCTGTATAGATACAGTCGACTTGATGGCCATTCTCAATAGTTTTATTTGTAAGAGATGTGAATTCAAGAAGATTAGTTACAGTGGATTTTTTTTTCATAAACCCATGTTGCTCATTCGCAAGAAAATGTTTGCAGTTGAAATAAAAACTCTGGAATACAATAGCTTCAAATAGCTTCGGTAAACATGAAAGCTTGGCTATTGGCCGATAATTTGAAATATCACCACGATTACCTTTCTTATGGATAGGAATAATGAATGAATTTTTCCAGATGTTAGGGAAAACTGATTTTTCTAAGGAATTCTGAAATAAAAATGCTTACGGTCCCGCCAGAGTGTTGGAACTGTTTTTCAAAATAAATGCAGGAATTCCGTCAGGTCCACTGGAAGTATCGTTGTCGAGTCCCTCCAGATGTATTCTAACGTCCTCCACTGTTATTACAATATTATTCATTGAGCTTTGAGAAAAGCTATTCAAATGAGTAAAATTGTTTACACAAGGTACAAAATCATCATCACAAAAGGAAAGTTTAAAGAAGCATGAAAACATATTGCAAATAACAAGAGGGTTGTTGGTTGTCTCATCCAAGTACTTCATAGTAGATGGATATCCGTCAGATTTTCTCTTGCTATTAACAAATTTCCAAAAAAGTTTAGGGTCAACAAGAAGGGACGAACGCATTTTGACCATATAACTATCATACAGGTCTCTACATAATGATTGGAACTCGTCATATAGTTGTGCAATAGTTGTTGTAATCATCCAAATCATTAGATACTAAGTACTTTTTCCATGCTCTATTTCTTAAATTACGCATACTTCGAAGCTGGTGAGTATACCATGGTGGAGTGGTTAACGCTGAATGCCTCGATTTTTTGACGGGTACAGACGAAATAAAACATTCAAAAATACTTAGATAGAAGTTGGAAACCATCATATCAATGCTTCCATTCAAAAGTGTGTCAAAGTCAATGTTTAAAATTAGTTCATTAAGTAAGGGGAAGTCAGTTTTCTTGAAATCAAATTCAAGAAGAAGGTTTGTACTCTAAGGAATCTTATTAAATTTAGTTTGAGAAATGTAAAACTTGTTGGATATGTAACCTCAAAAATAACTAAAAACTTAGTTCTTTAAATCTTATTACTGGAATATCTCAAAAACCAGAGCTGATTGCGAAAAACGGATGACGGATTTGGATTCAGCGTTAAGAATTATTTTTAAAACGAGTCTTACTTGCCCGGGTCAAGAGCATGTACGTCTGTGTTATTAAACAATTAAAATAATCTTTAAATGGTTTTTTCTGACTGCCAGCTAACAGAATTTTTAGCCAGACGTGAGATTTGAATAATGTGACCTGAAAAGGATATCAATTTTACTAAAACAACAAATTCAAATAAATTTTGTTTATTTCGAGTTTTTGAGATGTTGGCCTAAAATTTTTCAAATCGTCCAAATTTTTTTCAGATTTATTGAGATTTTGTTTAAAAAATAAATTCAATAAAAATATTTCTAAGGAAAAGTATCTAGGTACTAAAGTTAGTTCTTATTCCTTATCTAACTGAGCTGATGCTCATTCTGGTCTTAGGTATGGGCTCCCATTGAGTTGAGCTCCGTTAGGTTTCCAACCAAGAGGGACAGTTGAGGTCTTCTAATCTCAAGTAAATGCTTTTTTCCTAAGAACCATCTGGCCATAGATTTCTTGACACTTGTCAATTGTTGACCATCTGTCGTAAGCGGCCTTGAGGAAGCTCTAGTGTCTAGTGGATTCTACTTTTTTTCTAGTTCCAGTGGCTAGTGTTAGTAGACAGGGTACCATTTGGCTCAATTCTAGTGATTAACCGCATTTTTGGTCAGTGCATCTGCTATTTCATTTCCATGAATTTTCTCTATGTCCCGGGATCCATCGAAAGGTGACTGAATTTATTTCGCCGAGCTATCTCAATTCACTATGGCAACGATTAACCAGTTATTACTTCATGGACGATTGACGAAATGGTCTTGACTGACCTGACTGACTGTTCACACACGTGGAAATATATTAAGCGGCCTCGAAAACTGCAAGTGCTTCCGTTTGGAAAACTCTGCAAAAGTGTGGGAGCTTTATTGATCTGTTGATGGGTGGGTCTACTATGAGAAAATGCCTGACTCTACCCAAGTAAGAAACTATTCAAAATGTATTTAAACTTTGTCACATTATCCATTTTTGAAGAGTTTTCTATCAACATTTACAGGTGCATAGCAATGGAAAAAGAAACAAAAACTATAAATATGAGTTTTTTTCTAGGCACTCGAAAAATTTTATATTTCTTCTCGGAATATAAACTTATCAACACGAGAAGTAGTAGGTAGTAATATGAAGCACGTTTTGACTCAAAAGATGAAAATATATTTAGATTACGTAGGTCTACAAAATTGCTGGGGATACTTAAAATTTTCTAAGAAATGAAAAATGCATTTCTTAAGCTTATAGCAAGCTATAAAATGTATAGAGGAGGTTCCTGCCAGTAAGGTTAAGATAACCACTTCATCTTCATCAAGCCGTTACTCATGGGTTATTATAAATACATCAAGGATCAGGCATTAACATTATACTTAATGCAGCAGCTTCATTATATGTTTTCCTTGAAATATTTTTTAATTGCAATTAGGACATGTTGAATATAAATATATTTATACATTTCTACCCTGAGTTCAGAGTTGGGTGCTCGTTTAAATAGCAAGGACTTAATGAACACTCCACGTAACTTAATTGCAGTTAGCTTAGGTATACACCAAGATATGTATTTTTATATAAATGTAGCTATATAAACGACCAATAGGTACCTAAGTATAGTATATTAAATGAATCAATCTCCTGTTCTTTGGATTTTATATAAAAGGGTTCAAGGATGTTTAAAAAAAAAAAATAATAATATTAAGTAACTTGAAGGATTATTCGAATGAAATCCTTTTTCCATGAGTTAATTAAAAGCATAGGAAGGTATTATTTTACACAGCGCACAAGTCTAGCTCCTTTTCTCTTCCATTCAAACTGTCCATCACGCACACCCGAATGCTCCTTTAGAATATCCTTTCCAATTATAAATTCAACCATCGTATTATATCCTTGTTCCTAACATTTATTAAAAAAACAAAATAGGTATATAGACGTACACATAATACAAGTCCTATGATAAGTTACCATGAATCACAAGTTGCAATAGGAAGTGTGGACTCGAAAAGCTGAATGACTTCAAGCAAAGGACTGCATTATGTTCAATAGGAACAAAAATATTATCTACATACAAAAAAACTCAAATAAATAAAAGTATCCATTTCTATTTATATGAAGTGAAAAGTAACCATACCGCAATATACCTCCTGTAGGTGTAGTAAAGAAAGTCAAGTATCGGTGGGCTTAGAGGGTCTTTTTCACATCATTATCGCACGCTGGCGATTGTCGACTAAAAGAGTGTAAAGCCATCAACGACAACGACTATGACGACGATGACGATGATGACGACAAGGGCGCTCTAGAGGCAAATTTCTTTTACGCGATCGCATTTGTATAGGTAGGTATACCTACGTTGTTTGTAAGGAATTTATTAACAAGGATTCGTGTTAATATTTTCCACTCAAGATTAACACGAAATAAGAAAATAAAATCAGAGGGGCGAGTCCTTGATGCACATACCTACTTACACCACACACAGCAATGTTGAGATATTTAAATAATTAAAAGAAAACCTTCATGCATAGAGTAAGGAACTGTATACGATATTTTTGTACTCCTTTAATTTCAACTCGTATACGATACGGACGAATTTATAGTATAGAGTGGGTTTTATACGTGGTTGTTCGAAAGGAGCTGTGTGTTATGGAATCATGTTCGCAGTTTTAAGTTTCCAAGTCCAACAAATCAAAGGAGAACATTTTATTTTTTAATGATTTCATTATGAGATATACACAAAGTAATTAATATTTTTTGTTTATAAGAAAGAAAAACAAGATGTAACGAATATAAAAGTGCATTTTTTCATGCGATTACTCAAACGATTTAAGAACTTTTTGAATTATTCTTGAGCGTAAGCTCCATGCAACGCTTGTAAAGGAATAGGTTTACGATTTTTTTGTTTTAATATTCTTGTTAAGGTTTCTTTCTTTTTATTAAAGAACGGGTATAAGGATTAGGCTTAATTTGAAAAAAAAAATGAAGCATACTTTTAGGCACTTAATTTAAGCCTGATGTCTTACGTTTGCGACACTATTAAACAATAAAATTTTGTTGGATAAGCTTGACCTAACCAACCCTATTTTAGTCCATAATCAATCATTAAACAACTAGTTTCTCTCATAATTTGGAGTTTATTCGATATTATTCTGCTTTAAATATTTGACATTAAACCTTCATTACCTTGAACACATAAACTTAAGGTAAATCTTGTGCAAATGTGCATGTTTAAAAATCTAAGAGCCTAGTCGCGGGGTTGTGATGTGCTTTTGCTTTACAGCCGTGGTTTAATGCTCGCCAGGGTCGTCCTGAAAAAGACACGAAACTTCAGATAAAAAGGTCTTAAAACCATATTACAAAATCTTTATTGAAACAGCTCTTATGTTATATAAACTATTTCTGTATGCTGGTATTCTGGTTAACACTGGTTATGAGTGATGCACTCGCGTAAGTCGTTCTGCTTTCAAGTCCTGGGTGTTCTTGTATCTCGCACTGGCTTCTTGTATTTGACCTTGAGACTTTGTCTGGAAAGGTTGTCGGTAATACCTATACACTGATCAGACAGAAGGTACAACACCCCTGGTGGCACTAGTCAGTACGAACTACGCCCCTGGTTCTGGGCCGGATGGGGTATCCAACTTTGCCTACAGAAACTTCCACCAACACTAATGGTTTTCTTGGTCATCATCTTCAACATGAAATGAAAAACTGCAAAAATCGTGTCAATTCCTAAGAAAGGTGCAAGGAACATGGTTACTTACTACTACCTTCTCAATAACCTAGTTTAGATCTTGGAAAAGTTGATACTCAGGAAGCTCAAGAAATTCTGCGCTGAGAACAACATCATCCCAGACATACAGTTCGGTTTTCGGGAAAAGCATTCCACTCAGCATCCACTCCTGAATTTCCATCATGACATTACCACAGCTTTAAATAACCATCGAGTTACCGTCGGATGCTTTCTGGATGTCGAAAAAGCTTTCGACATAGTATGGATTGAAGCCTTTATCCATAAACTCAACATACAAGGCTTTCCTTCAGCACTAATACAAAATATTTGCTCTTTTTTTTCTTCCAGGAACAGTTTCGTGCAACTGGATAACATGCAAATCGAAAATGAAAATCATCAGAGCTGGAATTGCCCAAGGCTCCAAGCTTGGACCACTTCTCTATACAATATCTTGACCTCCAAAAAACCAAGTGAATCAAGTGGATGCGAGAAACTTCTCTTCGCTGATGACACACATATTAGGTTACATAGGTTAGGTTAAATGGGGTGATGATACGAGAAGATCGCATCACCTCACTCGGATCTCAATGGATTCATTGTGCTCCCCTGGTTGTTGGCAAGGCAGGGAAGGGGGGGAAGGAAATTGATTACTGGAAGCTTAGGTATGGGGGGCAACATATTACTTATCATTATCTCCATTGACAGTTGTCCGAGAAGTCGAGGCCCACATCCGCAAACTTTTCGAGTTTTACACCAAATGGGGTATCCGGATCGGAGGTTGTCTGCTTCATAAAACTAGAAGGCAGGCGAGGCCGGATGCATCACTCTACTCCCAGACGGAACCAGATTACCAGCCAAGAGCAGTGCCAAAGGCATAAACTTCAACGAGCTGCTGAGATTCAACTCACATTCACGGACTTTCCTTCATCAGTTACTGCTTCCCAGCTTGGTTCACTATCCCCAAAACAGCCATGAAGGAACTACAAATATTCGAAACGAAAATTCTGAGGATATGCCCTGGGCTTCATTTTGATCGTCAGCGGCGCAAGGATTTCAAGAACGAGCAACTCTACTCCGAAGACAAGGTAGCCCCCTGGACAAGTACTTATTGCTATCTGCAGATAAACTTCTAAGAAACATCGCCAACCACCCTCAACTGATGATGATGATGATGATAAAACCAACAACGACATCCGAAACCAAGGTACCTAGGCACCAAGGAAATTCTGGATTGTATATAACTACAATAACCAACGATGAAGCAGGACACTTCTATTCTGACCCAGGGTCAGCCCATTACCGTAGCTAACGCCAACTCTATCCTCCACTTTATATAGATACACTGCCACTGTACAACCGGGACTGAACAACGCCCTTGTTGGTAGTTACTATTCAACAAGAATAACGCGCTTGGTGGCACCATTCAGCAGGTACTACGCCCTTGGTGGCACTAATCGGAAAGTAAAAAGCCCTTGGTGGCACTATTCAGCAAGTACAATGCCCTTGGTGGCACTATTCAGAAAGTACAACAACCTTTGTGGCACTATTCAGCAAATACAACGACCTGGTGGCACAAATCGGCAAGTGCAACGCTCTTCGTGGCACAAGTCGGAAAGTAAAAGACCTTGGTGGCACTAATCGGTAAGAATAACGTCCTTGGTGGCACTATTCAGCAAGTAAAACGCCCTTGTTGGCACTATTCAGCATGTATAACGAACTTGGTGGCACTCTATTAAGCAAGTACAACGCCCTTGGTGGCACTATTCAGCAAGTACATCACCCTAAGTGCCACTATTCAGCAACTACAACGCCCCTGGTGGCACTTAATTAGCAGGTACCTGGTGGCACTCCACACGGAAGGGTTTGGCTCTGGAAGATCAGCAGGTACCGAAGACCCTATCTAAAACCCCTGACCGTTGCTTGGGGGAAGCCCAAATAAAAAATAGCTGGAAAATCTCTCCTGCCTCAATTTGTCTTTCAAACGGAACCCCTTACCAATGGTGGGGGGAAGATCAGGGAAAGCCAAAAGCTAAGTAAACAAGACGACTTGACTTGTCTGCGGCTGCAGTTAAACTAATAAGGTTAACTTTAATACAACAAATTTGCTTGCTTACCTACTTTTTGAATATTCTCAATAATTGTTGTCATATTTCATCAAAATCTTGAGTACAATAATTTTTACGAATGTGAAAATTGCAAAGTACCGAGTAAAGAGGTTTTCGGGCTCGAACTGCGAAAAATTATAAGAAATGGAATAAGTATTTTGAATAGGTATACAAAGGGTATGGCATGTAGCGCCGTCTTGTTTGAACCAAAGGTCGTCAACACCAACATCCTCCAATTTAGGCAAATTTGCACGATTTTCAAACGCTGTTCAGGAGTAAGTCTATTCAGTATAAAATGGCAAACCAAACTGAGCATACATCAAGTGACAGCTGACAAAAAGACCAACTCCGAAAAAAGTATTGCCAGATTGAAAACCACACGTCTAAAAAAAATATCTGTCAATTATGAATACAAATATGTTGTACATCATGTTGGATTATAAATTGTTGTGTAGAGAGTTCTTCAATAGGGACGTTTTGACGTTGACAGTCTGTGGCAGCCATGTTGTTTTGGCGGCGTCTGTCAAAAAAAATTATTGATGTCAAATCACCATGGCAAGTTATACGATTGCGCACCAAGTGCAAATGATAAAACTTCATTATCAAAATGAGTATTGTCTTTTAATAACGATGTGCACCCATTTGACGGATAACATGGTCGTCCTTCAACTGTAGGCTATTCAACATTTGGGGTCTGAATTCAAGTCGACCAGTGCAGTAAACACAACTCGTACACACGTACGTCAACGAGTTGCAGGAACTTCCGAAAATATTGACGCTGCCCATGAGAATATCGAGAGTGCAAGAGAGCTCGAGTGAGTCAATTCCGGCAACGGAGACCTAACTGTCAGAAGAAATGGTAAAAACAGTGATTCACATTTTTGTCGTAGAGAAAACTCGAGTCGAGTCGAGTTAGGTTGAGTTGAGCTGGGCTGAATTGAGTCGAGTCAAGTTTAATTTAAGTTTATCTTCATCTCACCTTTACCTATGAAAACTGGTAAGGCCTATAGAATTGTTAGTTCAGACAGAACTTGTGGCAGCCATTAGCCTTCCTTACACTTGTCAAAGTAGTTTGGAATTTAATTCAATACCTCTCTAGGTTCCCGTACCTGATTTTCCAATATATGTGAGATATCATTTTGACTACCATTGGCGACAGATAAAACATCAATTTACCTTATTTGTTTGCATAAAAATCTTTGGCTACAAAAATGTCCTCCCATTTCTATCTGTTGGACACTCAACAGGAAGAAAAAATGAAAATAAAAAATTCTCGGAAGTGAATATATAGCAACAATCAAGACTTTTTCTCATACCTGATATAATGTAATGTTATATCAAATGAGCAACAAAAAAATAAAAGGACGAGCTCCTTGGCAGGTGGAGGCGGCAAGGATATAATAGTAAATTCATATCCTTATTTTTATAATAATAATTTAAACAACACTATGGCACAAGGTTGATATAGTACACTGAACCATAATATAATTTAGATATGCTTTTTCACAATAGATTGGTCGGGTCGGGGTAGGTACCTATAGGACGGTCGATGGCACAATAGGATACACTATAGATCCTGGCCATGCCATCAACAAAAACATACAGCAATGTCTGGGTTTACTTATGCCTCTGTTGCCTTTGCCTCCAGCTGTGTGTGTAACCGGAATTCGAGGCGAACAATAAAATTTCCATTTTATGCCCACGCAATGTACCTATATTTGGTGCGGTACGAAAAAGTATCTATAATATACGAGCCATGATGGTGATGGTAATAGAACACGTCAAGGCAGGACTCCCAACTCTGCATAGGGATATTATGCCAACACCCTTTAGAAATTCAAACCCCTGTTCCACTATGCAAGCAAACTCCTCTGTCCGCCATCGCCGCCGGTAGCAAAGAAAATTATTCGTTTTGGTTCTTGAGAAATTGTTGGGGCCTCCATGGGGGATAAATATTCTGGAGTTCCCCCCGTTTACTGAAATGCACGCGCAAGCAATTCAATACGTTTAGTTGGTACCTTGCTAATATATTGGATTGGCCGCTCTTAAAGATAAAGAGCTCCAATAGAAAGGTCTGTGATAAGTGTGTGTGCTGGATTTAAGCGATGGAGGGATGGCGGCGGCCGGCAGTGGGTGTCCTGTCCATGTCCATGCTCAGCTCCCTGAGGGTAAAGTGTTTGGAAAAGAGGTTGTGTACATTGAACATGTAGGAACATTATAATGTACATCCTTAAGGCAGCTTTGTATGGCTTTAAAACAAAACACTTCCTCGCTCCCTTGGGTTTCTATATATACTTATATTGATATTATGATGCTGACATCCTGGGAAATCATCACAATGCCCCCCGGGGCAATGACTCTCTCGTATACGTTGTGTTTTGATCCTCTTGCAATGTGTGCTGTCTGACAATAAGAACAAAAAAGAAACAACATTTTATGAGGGATAGTTGTGGTTTGTTAGATTTTTGTATTTTATTATTCCCGCCATTGTTTGGTTATGAACTATTAGGTGCGAATGTAAATCAAATGGGTTGTTTTGTGAGTGAACGATTAATACATGATTAATTGAGATGCATCTTCCCTTGTTCTATTAATTTAAGAAATTCGAAATCTTCCAATAGTCACACACGCAGTTTTTTTTTTAATTTTCCTTTTACTATCTTAATCTCTTTTTCGGTTCAGTCAACAGGAAGACAATTATGCAAACAGTTTCTGGGATGGCCTTCCATCCGCTTCATATGGGTTCAATGTTGTTAATATTTACTTTCTATATGTATCTACATTTTACACCCTCTTTTCTTTGCAAACAAAATTATCATAATTCGTTTTTTATCTTTTCATAAATGCGGCCGCCATCCTGGTTCCATCTCCGATCTTTCTTGAATCGATCTCTATACCGTCTCCAATTCCTCTCCGATTTATCTCCGATCCATTTTCATCAAATCCTTTTCCTGTTCGTCTCAAGTCCGCTTCCGATCCGTCTCTGAACCATTTCTAATTGATCTCCGAACCGTCTCTTATCCGTCTCCAATTCATCTCCTACAGTCAGAGAAAAAGGCATGTATAATTAACCAATTCCTATGGTCAATTTAACCTGATTTTCAGGTTGTTATTTTTCAACGCGGTAGATCAGGTTAACTGTTTAACCATATACATGATTTAAATGTCGTGTTAAGTCCACGATGGTTGTCGGTAAAATCTGCTCGACACCTCGTTAATTTAACACTGTCACAAAATAGGAATCCGTCTCTGATCCATCTCTAATACGACTCTGATCTGTCTCAGATATTTCTCCGAAATATCTCCAATCCGTCATGTATCTGTCTCTGATAAGTCTTTGATCCATCTACAGTTTGTCTTTGGTACGTCTCGAATTCGTCTCAGATCCATCTCCGATTGCTCTCCAATCCATCTTGGAACCATATCAGATCCGTTTTTGATCGATATCCGATCCGTTTTGGATCCATACCCATCAATCCGTTTCTAGTTCGTCTCAGGTCCATCTCCGATCCGTCTCCAATCCGTCTCTGATTCCTCTCGGATTCATCTTTTATTCGTCTCCTATTCATCTCCGATCGGTCCCAGATCAGTTTTCGTTGGTCCGTCTTGAATCCAAACTATCTCCGGTGCATGTTGGACCCGTCTCCGATCCGTCTCGAATCTGACTCCGATCCGTTGCCGTCTGTCTGATCTGTTTCTTATACGTCTTTGATCCATCTCCGTTTCGTCTTCGGTCCGTCTCAAATTCGTGTCTTATCCATCTCCTATCCATCTCAGATCAGTCTCCGATCCATCTTGAATCTGTCTTAGATCCATCTCCGGTCCACCTTATATCCAATCCGTCTCCGATCTGTCTCGGCAGCGTGTCTTAAGTGTGGCACATTCTCTTTGTATGCATACGATTATTGTCCAGTCAAAATAGAAAGAAATACAAATGTTAACCGAGAGCCCACAGCAGATTTTGGGTGTGAGTGATAGCAAAATAAGAAGTATAGGCGTCGAAAGATTCATTAAAAACTTTTCAAAAAATCAAAGTCTTGCAGTCCACAAGTGGGGCCTTTGCAAGAAACAGTGCATCGAAAAAAATAAGATTGCAACTTTGAGGATAATCGTTTTAGCCGAAATTGATTTTCACTCCTCCCTAGATAAGCTCCTCGGATCACATATCACGGCATCTGAGACCATTTGAGTGCATAGTTCGCTTTACTGTACCGGTTAGTAAATTCAAAATTCGATCCCACTGGAGCACAAAAGTTATTCAAGGTCAAGTGTCGAAAAATTGGTTTTTGGCCTAAAACTTTCAAACGGTGAATGTTATCGAAAAATAATAGCAGTAAATTTTGTAGATCATGTACATAATTCTCTTCGGATTGAGGCACTTATTATCGTAAGACCATTGGATTAGGAATTAGATATAGCTATTTCAAAAAATTGACGAAAATATCGGTTTTTCGGGAATAAATCTTTAATGGTAAATTTTACTATCGGCAAGTGTTTGAAGAAATGTTTGTAGATCTTCTGGCATTTTACACGAAAATATTTAAATTGTTTTCTCTTAATTTACTTTTTAAAAGATATCATAATAATCATTTCAAGAATTTAGTCAGAAGCCAAAATTAACGGTTTTCTGTTTTTTTACTCTTAAATGACAAAGTTTTTCAAAATAAACGTATGCTCAGTTTGTAGACGTTAAGATGTTATATTTAAAAGGTCTTAACAGTTTTTCCCTTGCGGTGGGTCAGTTACAGTTTTGGATATTATGATTTCAAAAAAATGTTATCAAAAACAACATTGTACATTACATTGATCAGACCTGCCATTACGATGATAGGGAAGATGAAAAAACTGTGTCTCACAATTTAGTCTGTCTGTCTGCCTGCCTATTCGGCTACAGAACAAACTGCTTGATCGATTTTATCAAATCTTGGTACATAGCTAGCAGTATTTGGTGATTTTGTACACATACATATTTTTAGAACCACACGGAAAGAATTCTTGGATCATATCACGAAAAATGAGCTGCAAATTACGAAAAATGAATCCCGATTTATACCTTGGCTCCGGATTTCGTAATTTACGACAATTTGTTTGCAATTTGCAAAACTGAGCAAAATGAAGATATTGATACTCAAAAATCGTAAATCAACCCTCTTTAAGTATCAATTATGCTATCGAGAGAAAACAAAATTGCGAACAACAAATCGCAATTTGATCCAAATATTCCTCAATTGCACAATTTGTAAATTTGCAAAAAAGATTTGTGATCACCACTTTTATTTCGTGATATTGCCACTTGGAAAGATCAATCCTGCTTTACCCTTCATTTTGCAGGTATACACATTTAATTTAATTTATTTGAAATAAATACTTTACGCTGACTCTACTTGGATTTGAACTCGCAACCCTCCAGTTGCGGAGCGAGCATGCAACCTCCAGGCCAATTTGCATTACAGATCGTTGGTGTCACACATTGATGATGAGATATCTGCCATGTTGTGGTGCTCTATCTCTTCGAGAAGTAAATTGCGACAAGAAAGTCGTGATTTAGGATTTTTTTGTTGGTGATTTGCGACTATTCTCATGGAGTTGCAAATTGCGACAGAAAAAACGTAAATCAGTGACTGTGCATGATGTAAATTACAAAATTTTTATTGCAAATCAATATTTTTAAATGCTGTTTGTGATATTATTCCTTTGGAGAGTAAATTACGCCAAAAAAGTTGTATTTTGCTATGCAAAGTACAAATTTGAATCATGGATTTTAAATGCAAATCACGAAGAAACAAATTTTGTAAATTGCTACGTTTTGAATGTTAAATTACCAGTTTTTGTATTAATTCGGGAACAAAATGCCTTGATTTACGAATAAAACATTATTCGTAAATTGCAACTGCAAATTTTTCAATTGGTGATTTTTCAATTCTCTCCGTGCAAAAATAAGAGCACCTACCTGCTATAAAATTGTTTAGCAATTTTACAAAATCTTATTTTTCTAAAAAACAGCTCCACAACTTTTCTTTAAAAAAATTCAATACATTTTTTTTGGTAAGGGCTAGTTTTGGATGGGAAACCATTTTCCCAAAAATGGTTATCAAAGGTACCTTCCAAAAAAAATATGTTTTTTCTTAAAAACGGCTCCTACCATTTTTATAAAATATTTTTTGTACGTTTAAATAGTGCGATATACAACCAAATAATATAATATTGCATATCAAAATTTTCAAAAAAAAATTTTGAGTTTCAAAAAGTTATTTTTTTTTTGAATTTTCGATATCTCGAAAATGGGTTAACAATTTTTTTAAATTCAAGTTTTATTATAAATAAATAGGTATTTAAGATTTGCATACCAAAATTTTTACTCAAAAATAATTTAAGAATTCGATGTATAGGGTCCGCCAAATAACTCTTTGAAAATGCAATAAAAAAAAACTACAGAATATTTTCTCAAATTTCTTTTTTATTTGAAAGTACAATCTTTCTGGTTAATAATGAAAAATAATTTCGTTCAAATGGCTGCTTCACTAAGTGGGCCTGCGATCGACTTAGAGAAGATGCCGATTTTGCCAAAAAAATCATCTTTTCAGATGAAGCTCATTTTGATCTTGGCGGGTATGTAAATAAGCAAAATTGTCGCATTTGGGGCACAGAAAACCCCCACGCCATTGAGAAGCCGATATACCCAAAACGAGTCACTGTTCGGTGCGGATTTTGGTCCAGAGCCATAATTGGGCCATTTTTCTTCGAGTGGCCGTTACAGTCAATGGCGATCGTTATCGGGCCATGTTGAACGAATTTTTGTTCACAGAAATTGAAGAGGAGGATATTGGCAACATTTGGTTTCAACAAGACGGCGCTACGTGCCACACAGCCGAAGCCACACTCCATGTAGTAGTAGCATTTAAAAAAAAAAAAAAGTTATTTGGCGAACCCTTTATATATAATATATATTTTCAACTGAAATCAAGAATTCAGATGGTCTTCTCTTTTTCACCACAAATTATTAAATGAGTTGTTTTAGGCTCTGGACCTTTGGCACCTCATATGAGGGAAATTTGATAAAAAATATCCCATCTAATTGGTCAGTATTTGGTCAGAAAAGGTGTCAACTGGTCCCAGAAATTGGTCAGCCCTAGATAACTTTTGATCAAGGCTTAAACTTTCTCAAGGTCGCTCAAGGTCACGCTCGATTTTTGGCAACTCATTTAAGGGAAATTTGCCAAAATTTTATACCATCCGAAAGATTTCTAGATCGTGATAAAAGATCAACTATTTTCAGTAATTGATCAGCCTTTTTCTATGAATTTTTGAAGTTCGTTTCAAGGTCAAAAAAAAAACTTTTGGCACCTCATTTGCGTCATTTAAAAAAAAAGTATGCAATTTGAAAGGTCTGTTCACGGTTGTAAAAGGTCAGCTATTTTCAGTACTTGGTCAGCCACAGATTTTTTTTTTATGAATATTTAATGAATTAAAAAAAAAAAATTCAAGGTCAAAACGTTTTTTGGCACCTTTTTTTAGGGAAATTTGCCAAAAAAGCGTACCATCTGAATGATCTCTTGATCTGTATAAAAGGTCAGCTTGTCTTAGTAATTGGTCAGCCATAGTTTTTTTTTAATGAATTTTAAAATTATTGTTCAAGGTCACGCGCGATTTTTGGCACCTCACTTATGGGAAATTTACAAAAATTCAATACCACCTGAAAGGACCTAAGATCTGTATAAATAAAATGCACGACTGGGTCGCACGTACTTGCTCTTATGTTCAAGACACTGCGAGTTTAAGAAAATTGTATATACAAACATGGAAATTATGAGAGAAAAATGTAGAGAAGCATGAAATACGACATTTAAATTAGCTAAAACACCTCTTTTGACAGTTTGAGGTGAAAAAAAAGTACCTATGCCATCTTAATTCATCGTTGGAGCGGTTTTTTTTTTAATAAATTTTTTATATATAAAATTCTTAAAACATTTTTAAGAACAAATTTTGGTATGCATATTTAAACTATATATTTATGTGTATATAAAAACAAAATTTGAAAAAAAATTGTCAACCCGTTTTTGAGATATCGAATTTTCAAAAAAAAAAATTTGAAACTTTTTTTAAAAATCCAAAAACTTTTTTTTTTGAAAATTTTGATATGCAATTTTATTTAATCTTATCTGAAATTTGTATATAAGAAAATTCATTTAAATCCGTTAAGCTGATAACGAGAAAACTCAAAATAAAAAAATACGTTCTATGAGAGTTACTACTAATAGTTGCTATGTGTAAAATTTTATAATTTTTGATGGCAGATCGTACTAATTTTAGTATATGAAAAAGTTTAATCAAAATCGTAGGAGTCGTTTTCAAGCAAAAAAAAAATTATCCTTTGCGGATTTTTCACTTTTGTATGGAAGGTACCGTTATGTTTTCATAAATGTAAAATTTTTTCTAAAAATATTTTAGAGAGTACTAAAAAAGTCTTAAATATCGAGTTTCAAAAAAAATCTATGATGCCGTTTTTGAAATATTTGCTTTTCCAAAAAAAAATTTGAAATATTTTTTAAAAATCCAAAAATTATTTTTTCAAAAATGTTGGTACACAAAACTATTAACATTTTTTGGAAGCTTCTGTATAAAAAAAATAATTGAAATCGGTCATATCATTTTGAAGAAAATCAAAAATTAAAAAAATGGTTCCTTGGGAGGTACCATTAATAACCATTTTTGAAAAGTGGTTTTCCAACTAAAGAAAGCCTTTACTAAAATAAATTTATTGAATTTTTTTTAAGAAAAGTTGTCGAGCCGTTTTTGAGAAAAATACGATTATGTAAATTTGCCAAAAAAAAATGTATGACAGGTACCGTTATTTTTGGTTCTAAAAAAAAATGAAAAAAACGTGTCGGCAGAATCACCAAAAACCACTAAGTACCAAGTTTGAAGAAAATCGATCGAGCCGTTTAGGCTGTAGACGAACAGACAGACAGACAGACAGAATTTTGCCACCCACTTTTTTGGTGTTCTCTATCATCGTAATATCATGTTTGATTGTTATCTCAAAATTTTTTTTTTGCACGAATCCAAAACTTGCCTTATAGACTTATAGTACCTATAATCGCAAGTAAAAATGGCAAAAAAGATGTTTTTTTTACTTTCTAACTGTAATATCTCGAAAGCCAGAGCTGATTGCGAAAAACGGAAAACGGATTTGAGGTCAGTTAATATTAGTAAACCTGTGTTATTTTTTTGAAAATTTTGGTTTAAAATACTTTTGATATTTTGTATAGATAAGCTTCTGTTATTAAAAAGAACTAGGTATTGAAATCAATTATTGAGCTGTTTTTAAAAAAATTACGATAACCTAAAGAAAATTGCAAAAAATGTATGGCAGGTACCGTTATTTCTGATCCTAAGAAAAAATGTGTGGGGGGAATGAGTGAGCCATTTTCTTTTTTTATTATTTCAAAAACAAAAAAATTGCGCAAAACACTGTAAGGTTGGGACCTACTCGTACTTATCCACCATTACCTTTTTACATTTATTGCAACTACCATTTTTGAATAGTTCTAACTGAATGACACCAAATTCACAACATTGGGAAGTACCTAGGTACATATTTTGTAATACTTAAATGGATCTTCAAAAAATTGTCTTCGTTAGATTATACCTATTACCTACCCAAATTGTTTGTAAATGGTTGGGCTGCAACTGCTGACAAAGGTTACAAAATTTTGCTTATAACAACAATTACAATTAATTTTCAATGTTTCGAATGTTATGTCTCTCCGAAGTATTCACCTTGAATATGAGAGAGTATATTAAATTCAAGCATGAACGGTGTACCTACCTACCTAGGTTCATAAATACAACTCTCACAAGATACCTACTTGTCATTAAATTGTGTGAAGTGGCACGCAACTTGAAATAATTGTTTTTAAACGAAGGTTGAAAAATAAATCTAACAAAAATAAACAAAAAAAAAAAAACAGTTCGCACATGAATAACTTTATGTCACAAAGATTCTTATCTTGAAATCCACGAGTTTATTAAACAATTAATCTTCCAATTGCAATTCAGTTTTTCCACCTACTCACTACACGACTCATTGTAGGTATACATAAGTATTTTCCTTTTCCGATAGCAAGTTAAATTTCACCAAGGTGTAGGCGTGCAGAAAGTCATAACAAAATAGGTAGGTACCCACCTATCTCAATTATTTTGCAGTTTCGAAACAAACTATCGTAAAATCCGTGATTTTATTATGACAGATGCATTTCTAAAATGTATTTTCACGATTTGCTGTGTGACGCTGACGTCTTCAGAGAGGAAAAAAAAACGCACTTTAAATTGCATATAAAATAGTCGCACGAATAAAGATCTCAAAGATTAAATTTACCATATGAAACAAGAAGTGGCGCCCCTGAAAACATACAAAAACCGTTAAAAGAGATTGCTGCATGTTTTATGCTCGTATATGCTCAATGCATGCTAAGTGGTAGTTCACAATAATATTTTATGAGTTTTCAGTTGGCTACCGACCGACGACGATGGAGAACAGAAAAAATAAAAAAAGAATACGAAATTCAAAGAGGAGGACGAACCAGACCAACTCAAGAACGATTTATACAATCAACAGCACGTCACCAAGTGATTACGGTAAATTACACAGAATTGAAATAATAGTGTTTGAGGCTACAGATACAATTCTCAGATTGAGTTACAATCCATCACAGAAGGTAGATCATACACAACAGTCAATTTGTCATTGATGTGCAGTCAGTTGAATCAAGAATGTACATAAATAAATGGTAACATTGAAATGTTTGCTTCTCTAGGTATGTAGCTTCCATTGTTTTTTAAAATTCGTAAATTTGAGCTTGAAGGATATGAATTTGGCTTTCTTTTAAAATTTAATTGTAATATCAATTCTTAAATCAATTTTTATAGAATTTATTGAAAAAAAACTATCATGAGAGAAAACAATCATGATAGAAAACTATCATGACAGAAAACTATCGTGATAGAAAACTGTCATTATAGAAAAGAAGTCATGATAAAACATTATTTATGATAGAAAACAATCATTATAGAAAACAGCCATGATAGAAAACGGTAATGATAGAAAACACTCATGACAGATAAAATTCATGATAAAAAACTATCACGACAGAAAATTATCATGATAGAAAAATATCATGATAGAAAAATATCATGATAGAAAACTATCATCATAGAAACTATCATGATAGAAAGAAGTCGTGATAGAAAACAGTCATGATACAAAACTGTCATGATAGAAAACTAACATGATAGAAAACTATCATGATAGATAAAATTAATGACAGAAAACAATCATGACAGAAAACTATCATGATTGAAAACTTTATGATAGAAAAATATCACGATAAAAACCATCATGATAGAAAACTGTCATGACAGAAAATTATTGTGATAGAAAACTATCATAATAAAAACTATTATCATAGTTTTGTGTGGTATTTTCTATCATGATTGTTTTCTGTCATGATAGTTTTGTACCACGATAAGTTTCTATCATGATAGGTTTATGTCATGATAGTTTTCTATTACGATAGTTTTATCATGATAGTTTTCTATCATGATTGATTTCTATCATGATAATTTGTTAAATTATCATTTATTTTTGCCTTTGATAATGGAATGTTCCATCTTCTTTATTTTGTAGATTTCTTTGATTAGAATCCGATTGTGATTTACTCAATCGTTCTCACATGTATGTAGTTCAAAGTCGTTAGCTCAGACTTTGAAATCTCAATCCATCTTTAGAATGTGGCACAAAGCGTTTTATTTTATTGAGCTAAACGCAATTTCAGTTAAAGCTTTTCAACAAATAATGTCCATTTCAATTGTTTTCTTCTTTGTCAAAGTACCTAACCTTTACTGCAGCTCACAAAACAACAAAGTAATGTTTGATGCTATACACTGATGGTAAATTGATTACAACACAGTTGAAGGAATCGCTTCTCATTTAATTCCTTTTCCAGTTAAGAAAATAAGAACATAATCAAATTCTATTTCCGCAAGTACACCAATATCCTTTTGGGATGATAGTTTTAACAATGAGAGTATACACATTACAAAGTGTGTTTGATATGCCCTCAGTTACAATATAAGTAAATCGATTTTCGCAACAACTATCGATATCTAAAATTGCATTGTTAAACTTTACTACATATCTTCACCATCAGTATCACAGCATCAGATAATAACATGATAACAAAACCAACCATCAGGATGACACACGGGCGACTATATAAGTTTCTTCCCCAAAACATATACGAGTACACGCTCTGTCATGGTCGATGATGATGGTGAAGTTCTTGCTCTGTACAAATTGTAAATATCAGCATTTGAAATGTTTGTTCGAACTTCCACTTATATCTACCGAATGGATTTGCCGGGATGGGACAAAAATTTTGTATGTACGATGATATTCAAATTGAAAATGCAATCAAGAAATCGGCACACTCTCAGTTATATGAAGGTATAGAATATCCCCTTAAAAAGTATAGGAGGTAACGTTGGAAAATTTGAAGGGTTCGGCCTGGGTTACACAAGGTAGGTTAAAATTGATATTTCGTCTTAATGCTCACAAGGAATCATTAATTGAAAGTTACTCTCGAAAACGTAATAAAATATGGCTAAGCCTTTTCTATTGTGTATCAGTGTAATCATCCTGAATTTGGTAGATATTACGGGTAGAAACCTTCTTGCGAAGTGGTTTGTAAGCCGATTGCCTTGTTAGCCTTTTGGGCATAAACACCTTAAGGACGATTCCAGACACACTGCTACGAGGCATCTAGACTAAGTGCCCTGGCATCCACACTGGTAATTTATCCTAAGGCTTGGTCTCTGAAGTTGTTGTTGTCCAAAAACTTACCGTCCTCACAAACAGAACCAAATATCCATCAAAACATTTCCTTTCAAAATATCCTAATTTCTTAAGGGCTTGTGTAAAAAAAAATGAGTGAAATGAAATGCAGTTAAGTTTACCCTTGCTTTTCCGAGGGCTTTGAAATTATATGACCAGGGAGAGGGCCGAAGTGGTCATGGCCCAGATACGCCGACACTAGCCAGTACTACCCATTGGCCGTTTCGAGCCTAACGGTGGTGATATCACTATAGCTGAAACCATGGAGTAAATATGCATTAGTGCTACGCACGACTAATATCCAGGAACTGGGGTCATCTTTATCAGACGCATAAAGTACGTAGTATCCGAGATTTCCGAGTCCCATAACAATGGATTTAATAATTCAGGGCCCAACTAACAAAATTGCTTCGCATTTCAGACAATAAAGTGTTATTTGTTTCTATAGCGCTCCTATTACCCCTCTGACGGGAAGTAAATACCTTATTGGAGCATTACTGATTCCTTAAATATGTTCTGGTGCAAATTATATCAGCTTGATAGAAGCGATATACCAATGTTTCTTTAATCTCTCTATGCTGCTCTTATGAAATGACGATGGAGCTCTCGCTTCCATAGTCATCCTGTAAAATTATTATACAATCTCTATGTTAGGTTCTTTTTCTATATTGCTTGTATTGATGTGCTTAAGTACAGCCACAAACCATTTCTGCTATACCAGTGAAAACACAAACCACTTCTGGTATACTAAAGAGAATATAGCAACAAACCAGCAGTGTGGAGAACGTGGAGGACTTTCAGTGCGAGAGTTCGAATCCCACAGAAACTTTGTAAGTTTTATAACTTAAATAATATCTAATAAATTCTAAAATAGCATTTCAGATAAAAAATTTCAAATAAAATATCAGCAAATAAATAATATAAAATAAAAATATAAATAAATATACAAATAAATATAAAGCAATTGTGAAATATTTTTTATTATTTTTCCACTTTCTTCTATAAAACCTCTAAATAGAGTCCAGTAACTGTTTTGCGGGGCAACAATTTACTCCATAAAGGTCCAATAAAAGCTTAAAAAGTGCGCCTTTTTAATATTATATAGTGCTTATATAATTGCAAGAAATGATTATGAGAAGCTTCTTTGGATGATTATAGGAGCAAAATTGTTAGTTGGGGGATCAGGACAATATCTTCACCATTCCTGGATAGACGGAGAAGAAGGGAAGCCAAAACCTTAATGGAGTGTGTTAGGTTAGTCTGGACTAACTGCAGCATTTTGACTACAATCAGGCAGAGCAGCCTCCACCATGGTATCGATGAGTACCTTCATGCCCGAAGATGAGCTCAAAAGCTCATCCTCACACAAAGGAACTAGGTTGCGAAAGTTTTCGGTCTTCATTTAGGTTAGGCTGTTGAAATTTGTAGAAGATTGAACCATGATCAACAATGACCTGGATTCCTCATCGACCATGGATGGAAAGGTGAGCGATTCACCAGGGTCCTCTCCCACAGATTCAGCTTCAGTAGTTTTGAGAGGGACGCGTCAACCTATCTTTTTTGCAGACTTTGAGGGAGACCGTATCAAACCCATACCTAATCATGTCTTTCATCTGCGCCAAGGGGCCAAGGGAATCCTTATCAATCACGATGATCTATAAAGACCCTTTGCCTTTTAAAGCATTGCGATCTTCTAGTCATAAGTCGGTAAGGAGGGGTTGATTAGTTTGACTATCGAGAGTATTTCCTCCATGCAAGGTGGGTCGGCTGGTAACAGTATAGGGGCTCTAGGTCTGCGCGGGATGTCTTCCCTTACAACAACATCGAGCTTCTTAGTTGGCCAGATCTTGCCTAACTTGCTGACACCAAGCTTATACAGATCGCAGGATCTATGATCATAACAGACGATGAGTTTGACATGCCCTTGATGAAAACCGCCATTGCCCTAGAAGGGAGGTGGTCCGGATTTTCCTTCACAATACCTACTCAAGAAGCCTGCCGAGAGCTTCAGTTTTACCATCTGCCATTGATCAGCAGAAATCAAGCCATGGTCTTATTTTTGAGGACGTCACTGTAAGATCTGAATAGTCCGCAATGAAGAGAGCTGGCGTTATGCACTTGGTCCGTTTGAGAACTGGGATGATGTCCTCCAGAGACCTTTTTCGCTTCGACGTGGAGTCGTCGCTGGTCTTAGCATTTGCTTAAATGCTCTGGGCTCATTCTATCCTGGCGTTCAGTTCCAGCTACCTTTTGACCTCCAGTTTAAAAAATAAATAAATTGGGTGACGCAACAACTCGTGGAGAATCAGGGCCTTGTGACTTACAACTCTCAGCTATTCATGTGTGCGTGTTATTGGCAAGAATGGAGGGGACCTACAGTTTTTATTTATTTTTTAAGCAGTTATTCATGACAAGTATACTTTTGGAGGATTTATTCAGTTCCTCGCAAGAGGCAGTACCTCGGAAAAAACATTTCCGTTTTTTTTTAGGTGGCATGGCGGGAATCGAACTCACACCTTCGGCATGACAGTCCAACGCACTAACCAGTATGCCACAATGTACTACTCGACCTCCAAAGGTCTTGAGAATCCTAGCAGCTGTCCAGTTGACCTTATAGCCACCCGTTGACGGTCTTTTACGCGTGCTCTCACGTGACAACCTCAGGAGAGCACCTACCTATGTACTCTGGAAGGACCATTATTCACAGCCCAGGTATGGCTAAGTTGGGCTTCCCCTCGAGACGTGCTCGGGAGAAGTTCACTTCTAGTAGTGGAAGAATCATTCTTTACAAGACCCACATCGTTTTAAGCTAACTGGCCAACACTCAGTGTCAGTTAAGCCTGACTGACAGTTTAAGTAAGGGATTTAATGAGCGTGCACTTCGTCTCTATGGCTGCCGAGCTTGGAACCTATGGTTTTGCTGAGATCCCTAATTTCGGCATGTGGCTATGAAGATGATGAAAACTGGTGAAATTCAACTTGAAATAATTTTCTCCACTCTAAGCTCTATAGCCTGAGCCTTCTTAGAAAATCGAAGGTGTACAGCTCAGAATGCCACTTTACTTCCTCGACTATAGTTTACATATCAGAGAAGCAAGAACTTACTGATGCAATATTTTTAGTCATGTGAGTTACTCGAATTTGGATTCGAATTACAAGACAAGAACATCGATATCTACTCAACCCTTTTTCTTCCAGTTGTTGCTTATTTTTTGGATTACAGATGAATACATTTCAATTTCAATCTTCACATACTACATACATGTATGCAATAACATATTTTGCATGCCAATATTACCAAGTAGTAGAGGTTTTCATATTTACCTAGAAGGTAGCTATAGCCAGCCAATTGAATTGAGAATATTGAAAGACAAGAAATTGATATTTTGCAGACTGAGGAAGAATAAATAAAAAAATAAACAGAAAAACAGAAAAACACACAAAATTAGATTTTTATTAATGTGTCAAGAATAAGTAGATTTTGATTGATGCACATCAAGTATTTTGAAAAACAACTGCCAACAAATTTTTGATGGAGTCCAATCAAATAAGTGATGATTTTGTATATGAATTTATAATACATATGTATTAAATAGACGCGTATGAATGTGTGTGTATAATTTAATCATGAAAAATGTTTATATAAAAATAACTATCAAAATATATAAATTTAATAAATTAAATTAAAGAATGACTTTCAGACTTTCTTCTTAACTAAAGCTAATCATCGCCTTTCTGTCAAAATCACATAAGCCCCAATAAAATAAGATTGTAGAGACACAAACAAACAATTGAAAATAATAAAATTAAATTTTTAGAACCCTTAAGTTATTAAAACTGGTTGATAGAGCCAAAATTAGCCATGACACAGTAATGATATTTGGATTAAGTGATTTGTTTTAATACAAAATGCATTAAAATATCATTTTAAGTCTTACGAGGTTTTGACCAGAACCAGACAAAACTAGAAACCGGAATTAGAAAAAAAAATTAAATGGACTCATGACCTCTCTAACCAGTAATTCTGTTCTTTTTTTGGGCTCCAACTTAACTTACTATACGTACCTAAACAATTGAACTTGATAAAAAAAATAGCCACTTGATCGAAGAAAAAAAAATCTTCAACGCACTAGAGAGTTTTGCATAGACACTAAGAAGGGACTATGAAGGGTTGCTATCGAACCCTTGCCAATTTAAAGTTGTCTTATTTTGATCCTTATGTTTACTAGTCCAATTTGGGACGAGTCTTCCGTTCTGTTTTCTACGTTTTTTTCAAAAAGTGGTAAAACTTTAACAAATTATAAAATTCAATTTTTTCGTGCGATGTTTTCTATGTTTCTTGTTTTATTTTCCATTTTATTTGTTCATATGAAATTAGCAAAGAGCTCCAGAAAAGTTCTTAGAACCTATTTTTCTTTAACTGGCCATTGATTGTATGTGACAATTTAATTCATATGATAGAACTTTCAAAAAAGGTTTCAAATTGATTGAACTGTTTTTTTCTTTATTATGTTTTTTCCTGAAGTAATTTCATTGAAAAATACATAGAAAACATCGCATGAAAAATAGAATTTTTCTCAATTAATTAACGACGAATTAACAGCAAATTTTAAGCAATAAAATGTTAAGTTTTAGATGTTTTTACCACTGTCGAAACTGTCAAAACTTATTAACGACTAATACACCATGAATCATTTAGCCATCCATTCGTTTAAAGCAGTTTCTACCCCTTTTCGAGGTGGTGCTATGCTTACTCGATGTAAAGTTAGCAAAGAACCCAAAAAAATGTAGAAAACATTGCATTACAAATTCGAAATTATCACAACTAATTGAAGACAAATTAACGACAAATTACTAAGCCTCAAACCATTCCGTATTAACAGTTTGTATTTGTTTTTTAGGTGGTGGAAGAAAAATAACTCAAAAACACATTGAAATACTGATTTTGTCACAACTAATTAACGACAAACTAACAGCAAATTATTAAGCACAAAAATATTAAATTTTAGAAGTTTTTATCACTTATAAAAAAACATAGAAAACGTGGAATGACAAATTTGAAATCATAACAACTAATTAACGACTAATAAACGCAAACTATGCACCTATCCATTGCTCGATCAGTGACAGTTGCTTTGCTAACTTAATATCAAGTAAGTAAAGCACCCAACAAAACATAGAAACAATTGAACGATTAAATTGAATTTGTTACAACTATAAATTAACGACTAACTAAGGGCAAATTATTACGCCCTAAGCTATCAGGTATAAGAACTTTTAATTGATTTTCGACAGGGTGCTTTGTTAACCTAATATCAAGAAAACATTGAACGACAAATTCGAAATTGTCACAACTGACTATAACAATACTAATGAACGGAAAATCATCCACCTTGCCATTTTTCTATTCGTCAAAGTTTGTTTGCTAACTTGACACACATCAGAGATTTGGTATTTAACTCACTTAAATTTGGTGGGTTCATTGGTCAACTTTTCATAAGTTTTAGTACCTAGTTGTTTCGATATTACTACTCTACTTAAGATATTATGAACTTGGCTCTTTTTTAACATTTATGCTTTTTTGTGATTTCACTCCCTTTTCCAAAGATTTAATAAATTAAGCTACTAGTGCTCATTCAAATTTCATAATTTTACAACAACCAAAATTGCTTTATACACAGTTAAAAATGTTGGGGTATTTTTTAATATTTTCTGGGTTATATATATGACAACACCAAAAATTTATTGAAATTTAATACTTGACAAATATTAAAATTTGGAAGTTAATACAAAATATATTAAAACTTAATAATATCAGATATTACAAAGAAATACAAAATCTGTATTATATTTTAATAATACAAATGTATTATAATATAATACTTTATTTCTTGAAATTTAATGTGTAGATTCTTTTCATGAAAATTAATACAAAATATATTACAAAAATAATAGAAATGAAAGACTTTTTTTCTAAGAGTATTTATCTTCTAAGTCAATTAATGGTGGCATTATTATATTTATTTTTTTCACATATATTAGAACTAAAATCTTTATGCGATTGAAATTTTATCTACTAATTTGTATATTTTACCTCGAAATATTTCAACGCGCCTTCAAAATAATGCATATTTAAATTGTTTATTTATTGTTTTATTGCTGTTTTAATACAATTTGTATTGAATTTTAATACTTTGGTATTAAAAACATATGCTTCATATTCATATTTAAATATGGCTGACGCTTGCTTGTAATGGCTTCCTGTTGTAATACAAATTGTATTAGATTTTAATGCTGTTGTATTGAAAGTATACGCATTTTGCTATTTTAATACAATTTGTATTAAATTTTAATACTTTTTGTATTAAAAATACACGAATCCCGAATCCCGAATATTTTAATACAATTTGTATTAAATTTTAATACATTTTGTATTAAAAAAAACACGAGTCTCGATATTTTTAATACAATTTGTATTAAATTTTAATACTTTTTGTATTAAAAATACACGCGTCCCGATTCTTTTAATATAATTTGTATTAAATTTCAATACTTTTTGTATTAAAAATGTACACATATACTTATGTTATTAAATTTTAATGCCAAAAGATTATATTTTATTCCATTCGATTACTTTTTAATCTTTTTGGTATTAAAAATAACAATTTTAATACTAATCTATTAGAATGTAATACAAAATTATTAGAAAATTTCTTTAATATTTACGGAATATTAAAATGTAATATTTTTTGTATTGAATACGGCTGTAATACAAAGGCTGTATTAAAAAATACCCCAGAATTTTTATCCGTGTATGTATAAATAGGAGCAATTCTCAGAAAGTGGGTGGATGTCACGCCCTCTGAATAGAAAATTTTGTTCTTTTATTTTTCTCTTAATATTATAGGTATAGCTATTTTCATCGCTCTATACAAAAATTTGAAGTGCACTGTATAATTCATAACATTTTCAAAAAAAAGGATGGATACCACGCCCCCTGAGCAGAAAATCCTAACTTGTTTAATTTTGTTTGTATGCACCTCAAGCCCCTACCTCACCGACTCTCAGCAGTCTACGACAACCGAAGCAAGTGACCATATAATAACTAGAGCTGTAACGAATCGTATGTATTCGTTACTAATATACGGGTATTCACTTCGATACCGAGTAACGAAACGTTACTACCTAAATAATCTCGTTACTCGCATGTTTCGTTACTTTTTCAATACAATACAAAAAGTACTATATCGGATATCGTATCACTCGGACTCGTCGCACGTACGGAATGAATTTGAAATCGCGTATCAAGCAAAACTGTTCTTATACCGATATCAAACATACTACATTATACATACTACATAGACATACCATATACCAACTAACTAGGCACAGGCAGAAAGACACTAGAGTAACGTTTCCTTTTCCTCTTGTTGTTTTGCTTTTGAGTATGGATATGAAAAATTTGAACTGAAATGAATATGAAAGGGGGTAGGTTTCTGTTTGGTGGGAGTCGGGATCGGGAGATTTGGTGTGAGGTGGTCTAGACTTGTGAGGTGGTCTGGATTCTGGACAGAGGTGGGAATTTTTTTTTCAAAAATTTATAAAAATATACTTTTTTTGAGAAATTTAGAAAAAAAAACTACTTTTTTCTAATTTTTTTTTATAGAAAAATATTAACTTTTTCGACTTTTTTTTTGAAAAAAAATTACAAAAAAAAATTTTTTTTGAAGAAAATTTCAATGAAAAAACTATACTTTTCTCAGCTTTTTTTTTCGTTTTTTAATTTTTTCGAAATATGAATGATAGGTACTGTTGCTCAAGAAAACTAGACATTGGCGCCTGCCAGACGACTTTAAATACCCGGAGCGGAGCAACGGAGTTGCGTAAGAGGGACAGAGGACCCAAAGAGGAGGGGTAAAATCCTGCGAGCCAGCGAAGTGGGCCAAGCAAGGTACTGTTGCTCAAGAAAACTTGACATTGGCGCTCGCCAGACGACTTTGAATACCCGAAGCGAACCAAGGGAGTAGCGAGAGCGGGACAGATGACCCAAAAAGGAGGGTAAAAATCCTGAGAGCCCGCGAAGCAGGCCACGCAATGTCAAGAAAACTTGGCAAAGAAACTCGCTATAAGCGTCATATTCATAATCTAAGAAGTGCCACCTTTCAATTGATGCATCGCGTTATATGAAAAATTGACTTATATCTTTAAACGCGATTTGCGGCTAAGCTAAGCGTCCTAGAGGCATCAAAGTTTGCATCTTTAAACTTGATTTGCAGCTAAACTATCCGTCCAAGCGACTTTAAATGCAAAAGAAACTTTACATACACCCAACCTCGCACCCACCCCAAATCCTATAATGAGCCCAAGCAGGGGGGCTGCATGCCCCCCCCATACATACCTCACTGTTTATTCGCGTTTATTTTCCACTCAAGGTAGTGTTTCTCAAGAAAACTTGACACTTGCGCTGAATTGATGCATCGAATCATACGAAAAATCAACTTTTATCTTAAAACGCGATTTGCGGCTAAACTAAGCGTCCTAGAGGCATCAAAGTTGACACCTTTAAATTGGATTAGCGACTTAACTAAGCATCCGGCGACTTCAATGCAAAAGAAAGTTTGCGTACACCCAGCCTTGCACCCACCTCAAATCCTATAGTGAGCCCAAGCAAGGGGATAGCATGCCCCCCCATACATACCTCACTGTTTATTCGTGTTTATTCGCCACCCAAGGTACTATTGCTCAAGAAAAATTGACATTGGCGCTCAATTTCTGCATCGCATTATACGAAAATTCGACTTTTATCTTTAAACGCGATTTGCGGCTAAACTAAGCGTCCTAGAGGCATCAAAGTTGACATCCTTAAACTTGATTTGCGGCTGAACTAAGCGCCTTAGTTACTTATAAAATGCATATTCGTGTTCTAGGAAGTTCTAAAAAATCAAAAAATAAGTTGGTAAAAACAGTTTTTTCCTAAACTTTCATACAAATATATTCAGTTTTGCTACTAAACTTTCTCAACATTTTAAATTTTTTTTTTGTAAATAGGAATGAATTCTTTTTTTTTTTGAGAAATCTTTAAACACGATTTGCGACTAAACTAAACGTCCTAGAGACATCAAAGTTGACATCTTTATCCTTAATTTTCGGCTTAACTAAGCGTCTTACGCTGTGGCTCCATTGGCAATTTTTGAGGCAATTGCAATTGAAATAGGAATGGCAATTTATTAATTGGGTGGGCATTTTCATTACCAGGCAATTTCAATTAAAAAATGTGGGTAAAGAAATATTTGACTGCAAATGCAGTCAAATGCTGTTCGAATCCCCTGTTTATAATAAAATTTAAATTTAATTAACTATATTTTGTCATGTGCGTTCACATATTCTGCGGTTTAATTGAAAAATCAATAAAGAAGCCATTCACAAACACGGAGAACACCATTTTTCCTCAATTTATTGTCATGACGATGGAAATCAATAATTGACTCTCATCTTCTAGGCAATATTGCCATTGACAAGCGTCTCCATTTGCATTATTAAAGACAATAGCAATGAGTGAGGCAATTTACTGCCTCAAATATTGTCAATGGAGCTGGGTTAGTGACTTTTAAAACGCAAATTTATCTTAAAAATACATTTGGTGCAAAAGCTATTTTTTTTTCAAATTTGTAAAATAAATTTACAAAAAAAGTTCTTTTTTTATGAAATTTAGAAAAAAAATTTAAGTTTTTTTCAATAAATTTTTCAAAAAAAAATGTAGATATCCTTTGTCCCAGTTCCAGACCAACCTCCAGAAAATCTATCCCAGTTCCCAGGAGCCAAGACCTGCCTGCGATATGATGCCCGCCGTAACATAGTCATCGATGCCGGCTGGCCGTCCTGCCCGTCATCGTCATGGCCATCGTCATCGTCGTGACGGTCATCGTAGAAATATTTTTGAAACACCCTGTTTTGAAAATATATTTGTCTGTTGAAATTCTATCTCAGCTATCACCTGTGTCAAATTCATTGAAATCATTGAAGGAACAACGAAGTTGAAAAATGTTGAAATTTTTTGTGAAAAACCCTGTTTTGAAAATATTGTTCTTTTTAATTCTGTCTCAGTTATCACCTGTATCAATTTCATTAAAATTACTGAAGGAACAACGATGTTGGAAAATGTTGACATATTTTTGAAATACCTACATAATTGTTTTCCTCTTAATTCTGTCTCAGCTATCAATATGTACTGTGTCATTTTCATTGAAATCACTCAAAGAACATCGAAGTTGCAAATTATTGACATACATATTTTTGAAACACTCTGTTTTGAAAACATTTTTTCTGTTGAAATTTTGTTTCAGCTATCACCTCTGTCAAAATCATTGAAATCACTGAAGGAACAACGAAGTTGAAAAATGTTAAAATTTTTTGTAAAACACCCTATTTTGAAAATATTTTTTCTTATTAGTTATGTCTCAGCTATCACCTGTGTCGATTACATTGAAACCATGAGAGAAGGAGTCATATTTTATCATTCTCCGAACCTTAGTTGTTATGTAGTCCGAACTAGTCTAAACCACATACAAATACATAGGTAATCATATTCGTATCGTTACAGTAAAAAGTCAGAAATGCGAAATGCCTTTTCGATTTTCAGGGTATCTACATACCAATATCACGAAAGTAACGAGAGTAACGAGTAACGATACCAAAGTAACGAGTACTCGAACCAAAAGTAACGTAAACATGCGGGTACTCATATTGTCGTTACTTTTACAGCCCTAATAATAACTGATGACAATTTTAAGAATTTGGATGGATTCCACGCCCCTGAGTGGAAAATTCTATATTTTTGACTTTATCCTTCTATGCACTACAAACCCTACCAAGCTACCAATTTTTATCGTTCAACAACAACCGAAAGTGCCCCATATAATTTATACACATTTTGGAACAAGTCGGAGGATGTTACGACCCCTGAACTGAAAATTCCAAGTTTTCTACTTTTTTTTTGTGTTTCAAGTCGCCTCCATGTAATTTATAAAAATTTTTGAGAAAGTGGGTGGACTAAATAAAAGGTCTGAAATTTTCTCTATGGACTTCAAACCCTATTGCTCTTTCAATTTACCTACATTGCTCTACAAAAATGGGAAGTCTTCTATATAATTTATATGAAGTTATGAGAAAGTGAGTGGATGCCACGCCCCCTGAATTAAAAATTGCAGATTTTCGATTTTTTCCTTTGTATGAACCACAAGACCTACAGTTTTGCAAAGTTTCATGGTTCTACGGTTTCGGGAAGAGCTCCATAATTTTGATAATCTGTCAGTCAGTCAGTCAGTTACATTTTAATGATTTTTGAAGTCCTATATCTCAGGAATTACTAATTCTAAAGAGATAAAATTTAGTGAGCCGACTAGTTCAGCAAATACTGCTATAGTTTCTGACTTCATTGGTATTGAAGTTGGAGGGGGTCGAAAAAAGCCTGAGTTTGTTCTTGCAAAAAAGACTGTTGTGCCACGAACTTGGCTGGGCACTAACGTGCCATTTGATACCTGAGGAAATTCATGTATTAAATACAGAACTCACTGCGCTTTTTCCTTTAGCCCAGGAAAAATGTACAAATAAATTGCCAATCTGCGGAAAAATTCCAAGTGAAGATTTTTGAATGCAATTGTCTTTATTTGTGCCTAAGGAATACGCATGCGAAAGTCTACAAACGAAACTGGCTTGCGTTAAAAGTTATTCAAGGTTAAATGTCGAAAATACCGGTTTTCCACGTATAACTTTGAAACGGTACATGGTATTAAAAAGTAATGCATACAAAACTTGTAGATAATATGATTATCTACAAGAAATGTTAAAACACTTTTTTTTCTCTGACTGATGGTTAAGAAGATATCGGCGTTTCAAAAAACGTAAATTGACGAAAATATCCCTTTTTTGCGTATAACTCAGAAATGGTGAGTGTTATTGAAAACATTTATAGACAAAGTTTATATACTATGTTACCCTCTATTAAAAAAAAAATTAAATTTTTTCTAAGAGTAATAATTTTATAGATATAATTATTTGAAAAATTTCGTCAAAAACCTGAAATTCCAGACTTTTGCTTTTAAATCTTAAATAACGAAATTTTCTTAAAATAATTTATGTTCAGCTTATAGACTATAATGTAATCTACAAAAAATATTAACACACTTTTTTCCACACGAGTGACCAGTAACAAGATATTGCTACTTCAAAAAGGTTAAGTATTGCAAATAAGGATTTTTCGCTTACCACTCTTAAACGGTAAATGTTAGAAATTTTATTTTTACACAGTTTGCAGGTTATTTACCCTTCTACAAGAAAATAAAAAATTTTTTTTTTTGTTTGCGGTTATTTAAAATATATAATATTTTATATAAAATGCACAAAAGTCAAAAATAACGGTATTTTGCGGTTTTCTCTTAAATTGTGAAGTTTTTGAAAAATAATTTATACTTTTTGTATAAACAATAATATTCTCTATAAGAACTCTTATGAAGACTTTTTCGATATAAGGCCCCAATAAAAAGATATTGAGACTTCAAAAAGTATAAATTTTCGAAAATGCTGGTTTTTCTGGCCCAAAATGATTCGCCCAGCGACATAAAATAATAATAGGGTTTCTTAGAGAGACATAGAACAAACATTTTTTCATACTGAGGGGGGGGTCTATCTCCCCCCAATTAACCGGAAGGAGCAATTTTCTGAAAATAGTACTAAACTTAAAAAAAAAATTTAAAACAAATGGCAACAATTAAAATAAAGTACTATATTTTTTTTGAGATTTTCAAGTTTGTTCTTTAATTATTTTTTCAAAATAAGTTATTCCTGCCAATAGTTTTCGAAAAAAATACCTTCAAACCCAACATTAAAAAAAAAAAAACTTAAAAAAATTATATAGGTACTGTTCTTTTTTCAAAATATGAAATCAGGAATTATGTTAGTTTCTATGATACACCTTTCCTGTAATTTTTAAATGAACACTGCAAACCAGATGGTTTTATGCCATCTAGTTTTCGAGAAAATTGTAAACTAAGAAAACTATTTTTTTTATTATATGTTTTTTTGGTAGTATGTCTTGGAAAAATGCATTACCACTTCGGGAAAATTCCAAGTTAAAATTTTTAAGCGCAATTATCTTTAAATTGCCATAAAGAATACTCGTGCAAAAGTCTACACACGAATCTTGCTTGCGCTAAAAGTTATTCAAGGTCAAACGCCAGCAAAACCTTCTTTTAGAGCATAACCTTTTTTTTTTGGATAGTATCAAGGAAAAAATTCATTTCCGTTTGAGGAAAATTCCAAGTTAAATTTTTTAAACGCAATTATCTTTAAATTGCCATAAAGAATACTCGTGCAAAAGTCTACACACGAATCTGGCTTGCGCTAAGAGTTATTCAATTTTCCTCAAGTGTACATGAATTTTTTCCTTGATTGCCAGATTCTGCTGGCGTTTGACCTTAAATAACTCTTAGCGCAAGCCAGATTCGTGTGTAGACTTTTGCACGAGTATTCTTTATGGCAATTTAAAGATAATTGCGTTTAAAAAATTTAACTTGGAATTTTCCTCAAACGGAAATGAATTTTTTCCTTGATACTATCCAAAAAAAAAAGGTTATGCTCTAAAAGAAGGTTTTGCTGGCGTTTGACCTTGAATAACTTTTAGCGCCAGACAGATTCGTGTGTAGACTTTTGATCGAGTATTCTTTATGGCAATTTAAAGATAATTGCGCTTAAAAATTTTAACTTGGAATTTTCCCGAAGTGGTAATGCATTTTTCCTAGATATACTACCAAAAAAACATATAATAAAAAAATAGTTTTCTTAGTTTACAATTTTCTCGAAAACTAGATGGCATAAAACCATCTGGTTTGCAGTGTTCATTTAAAAATTACAGGAAAAGTGTATCATAGAAACTAACATAATTCCTGATTTCATATTTTGAAAAAAGAACAGTACCTATATAATTTTTTTAAGTTTTTTTTTTTAATGTTGGGTTTGAAGGTATTTTTTTCGAAAACTATTGGCAGGAATAACTTATTTTGAAAAAATAATTAAAGAACAAACTTGAAAATCTCAAAAAAAATATAGTACTTTATTTTAATTGTTGCCATTTGTTTTAAATTTTTTTTTTAAGTTTAGTACTATTTTCAGAAAATTGCTCCTTCCGGTTAATTGGGGGGAGATAGACCCCCCCCTCAGTATGAAAAAATGTTTGTTCTATGTCTCTCTAAGAAACCCTATTATTATTTTATGTCGCTGGGCGAATCATTTTGGGCCAGAAAAACCAGCATTTTCGAAAATTTATACTTTTTGAAGTCTCAATATCTTTTTATTGGGGCCTTATATCGAAAAAGTCTTCATAAGAGTTCTTATAGAGAATATTATTGTTTATACAAAAAGTATAAATTATTTTTCAAAAACTTCACAATTTAAGAGAAAACCGCAAAATACCGTTATTTTTGACTTTTGTGCATTTTATATAAAATATTATATATTTTAAATAACCGCAAACAAAAAAAAAATTTTTTATTTTCTTGTAGAAGGGTAAATAACCTGCAAACTGTGTAAAAATAAAATTTCTAACATTTACCGTTTAAGAGTGGTAAGCGAAAAATCCTTATTTGCAATACTTAACCTTTTTGAAGTAGCAATATCTTGTTACTGGTCACTCGTGTGGAAAAAAGTGTGTTAATATTTTTTGTAGATTACATTATAGTCTATAAGCTGAACATAAATTATTTTAAGAAAATTTCGTTATTTAAGATTTAAAAGCAAAAGTCTGGAATTTCAGGTTTTTGACGAAATTTTTCAAATAATTATATCTATAAAATTATTACTCTTAGAAAAAATTTAATTTTTTTTTTAATAGCAGCGAAAGTTAATTTTTCCTGGGCTATTTCTCTTAGTCAACAAAAAATTAATGGGACAGGTGTTCTTCTGTTAGCCATCTCTTCTAATTTATTCATAAGTAACAAGCAGATAACTTATAATAGACACTGTTCCGCAATTAGTATTTGCATTAAAGTTTATTGTACGAGCAAACAATCTCTTTGCCAGATTCATCTTAAGTATACCTACATAATATACGCCAAACCTAAAGGCATTCTTCTATAGTGCTCCTATTTTAATCTATAAGCAAACTCTTGGTAACATGATAAATATTGTAATAATTTATTAGCAATGTGGCTATTATAGTAGGTATCTGCCTACCGGCCGGTTCGGTATGTAACCTCATGTTTGGCCACATGGTACGTTCGTCTTGTCTCTTGTTGGTCTACGAAACAATTTACTCCGGCATAATCACTGATTTCAGCGATTAAATAATTTCAAACATTTATATAGGCCGAACAAAATCAACTATGAGTTTACACAAATTAATTGCATCCAACGCATTTGGTGCGTGCACATTTCTATACTCCAGTGCCAAATTAACTGCACACATTTTTATACGTTTTCTGTAAAAAAAAAAAAAACAAAGCTCTGAAAAGATGAAGTTCTGAAAAGACAAAGTTATGAAAAGACAAAATTCTGAAAAGACAAAATTGGGAAAAAAGAAAGTTTTGAAAATACAAAGCTATGAAATCATGAAATAGTGGATTCGATCATTTTGGTGCAGTGTCATAAGTCATCGGGCCACAAAACGCAATGAACTTTAAAAATTGATTTTTGGACAATTATTAAGACATTGGACATCAAACAAAATTTGGGGGAAAGCTTCATTTTGATGTTTAAAAAAAAAAAAACTGTAAGCAACTTATGAGAAGGTCTCATCATTGCTTACAATTCAACAGAACGTCCAAGGTGACCAATAAATTGTTTTCAAGAATATAGCTGAATGTCAATTTCTTAAATGACTGTCCAAAAAATTATAGTGCATTTTTTTATTTTTTATTATTGTATTCAAGGACTTTTCACCCTGCCCCAACATGATAGCGTCCACCATTTCATAATTGTCTTTTTAGAACTTTCTTTTTCAAAACTTCGTTTTTTTTGCAGAAATTTATCTCTTCGGAACTTTATCTATTCAGAATTTGGTCTTTGCAGAACTTAGGTACTTTTCTCCAAAACTTTATCATTTTTAATTTTTGTTTTCAGATCTTCGTTACAATTTTGCAATTTTCACTGTTCGAATAAACGTAACTACTTATGTACAAAAACATGGTTAAGCGTTCTGATTCAAACATCTCAAAAACGATTTGACCAAAGTGTCACAAATTTAAGAATAATGAATTTTTAGGTCAAATAGTTTTCAAGAACCTTTCTGATAATTCAAACAATAACATTTTACCAACCTCAAACTCTGAAACTTTTGTCTAGGTTAGGCAGATAAATATACACCCAAGTGTACATGTAGAGCTACCCACAGAAGCAGGAATTGTATCTTTCTGGTGTGTTTCTGCACAATGTCATTAGATACGAAAAGGTGTAATGTAATCTGTGTCTGGAGTTATGCACATAATTTCGTATAGGAATGACAATTTGCATTTTATAGGTGACCAAAAGTATGTCCATAAAAAGAAAGTGGGTACTTAATGTCTACCTTTCGGTATCGCGCATTTGAAGCTATATCTTGTGGCAATAGTGACAGATATTTCGAATACTTTTTCAATTGAGTGTGAGTTGGAGTTTTTTTTGTATCACATTCAATAAAGTATCTATGTCAGGTTGCAGTGAGCTCATAGGAATCTCTATTATAATCTTTACAAACTACCTATATAGTGTCATGATGTGGACTCAATTTCACTATGATTTTTTCATCCTTTCACCTTTCTATTTTGGCCATTCATCGTGTCTCGTCGTGGTAATTGGGATTTGACTGAGACAAGTGCTTCAGCATGAGTTGCAGATGCTAAACAAACGCAGGAATTTACAACTTGCCGAGGGCTTTATTTCATGTTAAGCCTTACTGTCGTGAGCCTGAATTATGCCGGTTACCACTTGTGCTTTGGGAGCTTCCATAAAAACCTTGATTTTTCTTTTTCCGTATAGTTGATTCTTTTTTATAAGAAAAATATTAAAATCATTTGTATGATTTTGAATCGGTTGGATTTGCATTCTGTTCCATTCCTAAATAATTTGAAAAATTTGGTGTAGTAGGAATGAAAAAGGATTGCAAACGGAGTACTTCAAATTTCGAATCGAAAACGATATAATTCACTAAGCGCTGGCTCTCCACTAACTGTCTTATTACCAAAATTCATAGATTTTTTTTTTCATATTTCAAAAACGGCCCTTATGGGGCTTTTTTTGTTAACTTTTAACAAGGAATGAGTATGTTTTTTGTGACAAAAAATATTTGGTGCCCAGTGGCAACCGTTATCATGACTTTTACTCTTTACCTTGTTAAAGTGACTTAAACAATCTTTCGAAGAAAAAAAAATTCCTAACAATTATAATAATTGTCGTTACCTAGGTTAAAATGGAAATTAATTTCATCAAAGTGTCACGGATAAAAAGATTTTTACTTTTTACAATGAATTAATTTGTGTTTTCTTTCCTACATACCTACATATATATGTAAGTCGAAAGACAATTTTGAAGCCACCTATGGAATGTTATGTCTTCATCAGTCATGCCCAATACCAAATGAATGAATCTCTGATACTGATGATTGCGGTTGTGGCCATAAAACGTTAAATCAACTCACTTAGAAATTGAGGGCTTTCGGTTATTTTACATAAGTAAATAAATATTCTTAAAGAATATTTTACCATTTCATATAGGGTAGGTACATAGACTTTATAGATATGTATGCATAAGGCAAAACGAACCTTTTGTCTAATTTATTATATGTATGTTTTTGATTTTGGTTTCTGTTTACGTTTCGATGAATATTCCATTTTTGGAACAACATTTATATAATAATCGGTTTTGGTTACTTCTTCAAGATGAAATATGTTGGATTTTATGAAAATAAACTTGGAAGTTGGGATATGTTTTTGGGATACGATACGGGATATTGTGCATATAAAAAGGTTTTATTTTATTTTTTGTTTGAAATTTAAATAAATGAGGGAATTGAATTTGAATTGAAACCATAACATGTCAAGTTGAATGCAAATTTTTAGAACGGATGATTCATTGAGAGCAATTTTTGTATTTTAAATAAGAAACATAAAATAATTTTGAATGGCGGAATCTTTATTGTGACACTAATGGCAGCTTTTGAGTTTTTTTCGGATTGCTGTCCAAACATGGCAACTTTGTTATTGATGTTACCATTAAAGCAGTAACTCCAAATACAGATGGTGCTCGAATCACTTGGAGGATTTTTTTTCCAAATCCTTATTTAAGAGACTAGGGTTTGCGAAAAATCCTATTTTGCAGAATTTTGGAAGTTTTATTTTCATAAAGCGTATCGCTTTAGATTCTAGAAGAGGAGGAGTCATAACACTCTTTGGCTTCTGGCAGTGTTGAATTAACAGCAAACTATGCGTGAAGCAAATTGGGTTTTTTGTTGTGAGCTTAGTGAGTGTTATTGAAGATGATCGTCGGAACAGAAGAAGAACTAGTATTTGGAGTGTTTTTTACAAATTACCAAAAATGTTTACTGCAAAAATGTTGTTCTTTGAATATGGCCATTACAGGTTCTCTTAGTTTATTTGAACTTATTGCGGTTTTCCTCAGTAGGATTAGATGCATAACATCGGAAACTTAGTTCTCTGGCTTCAATAATCAATCTCCTTAAAGCTCGAATCGACCCATGAGATTTCTTTCGGTTTGATAGATTTTATCCAATTCAAAGTTATACGACACCGAGATTAAGACGATACTTAGTTGTAAGAGACCGAGACCGATACTGAGACGATACTGAAATTTCTAGATTTTAATGATACTGAGTCGTTTGATTTGGTATCGTGGCTAGCCCTAGATTAAACAAATATCTCTGTCTGGCAAAGTAGTACCTCGTGGCTTGATGGTTAGTGCGTAGGACTGTCATGTCGAAGGTGTGGGTTCGATTCCCAGCCGTGCCACCTAAAAACAGAAATGTTTTATTCGAGGTACTGCTTCTTGCGAGGAACTGACAAATCCTCCAAGAGTATACTTGTCATGAAAAAGTGCTCCTCATTTAGCCGTTCGACTCGGCAAAAAACTGTAGGTCCCCTCCATTCCTGCCAACAAACACGCACACAGGAATGGTTGTGAGTTGTAAGTCACTAGGCCCTGGTTCTCCACGAGCTGTTGCGCCACCCAATTTTTTTTTTTTCTGTCTGGCAAAATGGAAAGTTTTTGGCAATTCAGTCGAGAAAAACTTGTCAAATACTCGTTAGGTCCTTGCCAGTAAGAACTTGTTGTGTATGTAATTATAGTGGAGGAGAAACGATACCTGTGATAAACGCCGAAAAATAATAACAAAGTTTTCTATAGAGGTACAAAATCGAAGTATTTATTTTTAGATTAAGAGGGTGATCTTACACTGACTTTTTTGGTAGGCGGGGAGGGGGTGTGAGGGTGTTATTAAGAACTTAAAAAACAAAAATATTCAAAAATGAATGAATGAATGAAATTTCACCTGTTCCTATCTCGCACAATTGACATGGATATGGATATGATGGTGGAGGGGTGCAACCGTGCTACATCTCTTCCGCAATTACCATATACTACGCCTAAAATTATTGTAGGTAGGGGAGAGGGGGGCACCCTAGGATTCTTTTTACAAAAACCAACCAGGAACACTCATATATCACAATATCCAATTTATTTTTTAATAACGTTGTTCTTTTTGCCAAATATTAAATTTCAATATATTTTTGGTTTTGTCGTATATGTAACCCAGATAATATTAAAAAGAACCCCAAAATATTTAACCGTGTATATCTTCCTCCGAGGTGCTAAATACTTGGCTGCAGATGTTTTTAGCTATGTCCACTATTCACTTTTTGAAACGACATTGCTTATATTAAATTTTAGTCTGGTTTGGACATATCCAAATATGCCCCTTGTCTACTGTCCAAAATTGCCCCTAAGTAGACATACAAACTAAAAATTTTATTTTTTTTTGTCAACAATGTTAAACAATAAAAATATTGTTTAATAAATAATCACAAAATAACTTAATATGATTATTAAGAACTTTTTCCGCGTTGTTTTCAGATAGTTTTTTTTTATAAAGCTTACGTCCAAATGTGCTAGAAACTTGTAGCAAGGCTCCAAATTTGCAGTTTTTTTTTGCATTTCAACGATAGGCTATGTTCAAAATTTGAAGTCCTCAATTTGAAAATTTCCCACATTTTAGTATTTTCAGTATTTATTTATTTCATCAACATCATTTATAAAAGACTTTACATCATCTATAGCAATAAATGAGAATTTGTATTACAAATCATTTTAAAACAATTGTTTAATATAAAATTAAAGAAATTTCAAATTGGGTACTTCAAATTTTGAACATAGCCTTTCGTTGAAATGCAAAAAAACTGCAAATTTGGAGCCTTGCTACAAGTTTCTAGCACATTTGGTTCCTGAGGTACACCATGTGACCTGCTTACTTCCCTGTGAAGTTAGCAGATCGGTATGAAATTTGTTTTAAAAAAAGGACTTCAAAATTCTGACCTAGCCTATTCTTGAAATGCAAGAAAACTGCAAATTTGGAGCCTTACTACAAGTTCCTAGCACGCTTGGTTCCTGAGATACGCCATGTGACCTGCTAACTTCACTGTGAAGTTAGCAGGTCACTAAATTACACCGTTATTTGGCGAACTGCAAAATCGGAAATAGAAATGCAAAAAAAAAGCAAAAAGACTGCAAATTCCTGTCAAGGTCCCAATTGCGTGGGTGAAAGTTGCCCTGCTAACTTCACAGACGTCGATTAGATACATGTTGTGGTGCTTTATGTCTTCGAGAAAAACTGCGACAAGAAAGTCGTGATTTAGGAATTTTTTGTTGGTGATTTGCAACTATTCTCATGAAGTTGAAAATTACGACAGAAAAAATGTAAATCAGTGACTATGCAATGTAAATTAGGTACTAAATATTAATCGCAAATCAATATTTTTAATGCTGTTTGTGAAATTATTCTTTAAGAGAGTAAATTACTCCAAAAAAGTTGTATTTTGCTAAGAAAAGTACAAGCTTGAATCATGGACTTTAATTGCAAACTTCGAAGAAACAAATTTTGTAAATTGCTACGTTTTGAATGTTAAGTTACCAGTTTTTGTAATGATTTGGGATCAAAATGTCTTGATTTAAGAATAAAACATGATTCGTAAATAGCTACTGCAAATTTTTCAATTGGTGATTTTTCAATTCTTTCCGGAAAACAAACATTTATTTTTAATTATTTTTTAGAAGCTGATATCGTCCCAAATGTGTAGTATCTCGTGGCATGATGGTTAGTGCATAGGACTGTCATGCCGAAGGTGTGGGTTCGATTCCCAGCCGTGTCAACCTAAAAACAGAAATGTTTTATCCGAGGTACTGCCTCTTGCGAGGAACTGAAAAATTCTCCAAGAGCATACTTGTCATGAATAAGTGCTTCTCATTTAGCCGTTCGGACTCGGCAAAAAACTGTAGGTCGCCTCCATTCCTGCCAAAAACACGCACACAGGAATGGTTGAGACTTGTAAGTCACTAGGCCCTGGTTCTTCACGAGCTGTTGCGCCACCAAATTTAATCAGAATCTATTTGAGGAAGAATTTCCACTGTAAAATTGTGATTAAGTATTTAAAAGTATTTGTTTTGATCCTTTTTCGCCGTTGTCCTAAGCTGGCCCTGTCCTTAACTACCCCCCTCTCCCCTATCTATTAAGAATCCTATGATAGAACTTTAATGGAAATAAGACTTTTAGAATTTGTTTATTGTAGAAATAATAAATACATACCTACCTCAATTTTGTAGTGAACAACAACAACAAAACAAACTTCATCTAAATTCAATAAAAGCACAAATTAGTATGTACCTACATAGGTATATCACAAGAATTAGTTAATCGTGTCGATGTGACATCTTTACTTCCGGTGAAATGTTTAAAAATTATATTTTTGTCGTAGGGTAGATAGTATTGCATGCGCCACTTTAAATAAAAATTCGTGTAAATCGTGCGAAATCATTTGTTTGCATTTTTTTCCGAATTCGAACACCAGAAATAACAAATAATTATGGTTAGATAGATTGTTCGATGTATGTAGGTACTGTACATGTACATAATGTACATGTACATAATGTATATCTACATTATGTAGGTTCATACCCGACTGGAAAAATGGCAAGTTTTTTTTTCAAGTTTAATCGGTAGGGAAAATCTAGACAAGGCAAACTTGTCAAATACTCGCGAAGCCCACACTAGTAAAACTTGTTGGATAGGTCTTGTTATCCCATCACAAATACCACATACATGACAAAAAAACAAATATTTTACACCCATCAAACAATAGTAAGAAAAATTAAAGTAGGTACATATATACCTACCTATACTTTTTCATTTTCAACATTGCGAAATAGCTCAGTAGTTAAGGTATAGGACTGGCAATAAGAAGATTGCAGGATCGAATCCCAGAAAAGACAACTTTTTTTTTTTGCTGTCTCTCGAGGAAAAAGGTTACTTCACTGGCGAGGCCCTAGAGAATTTCTAGAGTTTCCCTCGCTGGGCCCTTGCTAGTATCTATGTTGTTTTTCCAGCCGGATAGGTTTCTACTTCATAATATTAACGAAAATATTGAAATAAAAACCACCCGGCTGGAAAAACAATCTCGTTTTTGGCGAGGGGCTAGAAAGTTTTACATAGATACTAGCAAGGGCCCAAGAAGGGAAACTCTAGAAATTCTCTAGGGCCTCGCCAGTGAAGTAACCTTTTTCCTCGAGAGACAGCAAAAAAAAAAAGTTGTGTTTACTGGGGTTCGATCCTGCAATCTTCTGATTGCCAGTCCTATATCTTAAACTCTGAGCTATTTCGCAATACAGTTATGCAACGTTGAAAATGAAGAACTATGTATATACTTAAATTTTTCTTACTATATTGTATGATGGATATAAAATATTTTTTATTTTTTTTTTGTTTTTGACATATATGGGGTATTTGTGATGGGATACCTAGACCTATCCAACAAGTTTTTATTAGCGAGGGCCTCAAGAGTATTTGACAAGTTTGCCTTTTCTAGATTTTCCCTACCGAAGCCTTTCCATTGCCTCGATTAAACTTGACAAAAACTGGCCATTTTTCCAGGCGGGCATCATTAAAAAGACTTGTGTGTCATTCAACTAAAGTCTAATTTCTTTATAAAGCTTCTTAAGTTCAATATACACCTGCGGCTCAATTTAAAAATAATAAAATTTTATTAACATGCTGCCGTTTGAATTAATATAAAACTGAAGTTCCTATAACGTACATAGGTATATATTTTCTTAAGGAACATAGCAAACAAAAAAAAAAACGATAGCGAAAAATAATGATATGAGTACTTGAGTAATAAATAAAATTTACTGCTTTATTTCAAAAATGTTCTTTCAAGTGTATGCTTGTATAGGTACCTATATGTAGGTATACCTATCCACCATAATTTACGAGTACATGAAAACGAAAACGAATATACGACAAAAAAGCAAACCATCTTGTTGAACCAAAAGAAAATTTATTTTCAATTGCATATCAAATAAAAATTTAAAATTTATAGCCCGCACCATATAATATCTCAGGGACTAGTACTAACAGACTACATAAACAAACACGTCATTTCGTGCATCATAAATTTCATTCAAATAAACACATTCCGTTACCAGATTCCGATGCCAGATGACAGTTTATAACAACTTAACCAGTTTTTTGCCATTTCTCATTTTTCTCTTTCATATCTGCATTTTTGCTTTTTTGCCCACGCTCTACACTGTGCTGTGTTAAAAGTTTTGACAGAAAAACTTTAAAGATCACATTTTATTTCTCACGATAAATTCTGAAGGTGTAGAGATATATACAAAAATCAAATAAGAACAGTAGCGTGGTTAGAGATTTAAAAAATTATAAAATTTCCTTCAATTCACATAAATTTTAAGAACAGTAGCGTGTTAGAAATTTAAAAAATTATAAAATATCCTTCAATTCACATAAATTTGAAACTTTTACATACAGATAAATCAGATTCTTTCAAAGCATTAGCAGAGTATGAAAAATTGATCGCATGTGCTTGATGGGAAACAATATAATGTGGATGCATGAAAATACCTCTAAAAAGTTTGAAGATTTCAGTTTTTACTTCTCTGGAAAAAGGCGATTTCAGTGTAATTTGGTAACATTTGAATCGAAATGTATAGTTTGTCCCCCATCTGTCATGCCATCAACTTTCGATTTTAATTAAAATATGGCTATGATGTCGATGGATTAAAAAACAACTAAAAACTCCTAATTTTTCAAGTTGTTTTTACTCCTCCGAGAAAAAGTGATTAAAGGCTCTTTGTTTGACATTTGGATCAAAGTAAACTTTTTCCGTCAAAATAAAGGTAGTTTGTTTTCCATTTTTCAATCCATCAACTGTCAAATTGCAATGAGGATGGCTACGAAGTCGATTGATTAAAAAACCTATTATATTTCCAAAATTTTTGAAGTTTGTTTAGTTTTTGGAAATAAGTGATTTAAGGGCAATTGGTTGACATTTGGTTCAAACTATACTTTTTCCGTCAAGACGTAGGTAGTTGTTTCCTTACCTTTCAAGTTATCAACTTTAGAATTCAGTTGAGGAATGGATGGATTAAAAAAAAATCAGAAATAGTCACAGTTTTCTACTGCTCCCAAAATCCAATTAAATTTGCTAAATTTGTGTGCTGATTTCAACTCGATTTAGCTCGGTTTGGAAATTAATTAAAATTTTGTATTGAAGAAAATATTTTTCGTTTTTGTATGTGGCCCTTTTGTACCCTCTCGCATTAGCTTAGCTATGCCACTGACTTATTTAAAACAGCTATTCTATTTATTCTATTCTCATTCTTATATCATAATTTTTCTTACGCATTTTGTATTTAATTTGAGTCGTACCGTGCGTCCTCACAACACACACAACACACAAAATATATGTTTTGACAGATCTGAAGGCGATAACATCAATTTTTGGTACCAAAAGAAAACCACATCTTGAGAGATGAAAGAGAACCTAACCTATGCACGAATGTACCTACATCCTATTGGGTCTTGTAAATAAATAAAAAAGATAAAGCTTAAACTTAGATTTTTTAGTAAAAGCTTGGTATTGCGTGAATAAAAATAACCTAAGGCTAGCAACTAAAAGATGTCTTCTACTAATACCTAACTTTTTTAAAATAGTCAAAACTGAATTCATGTACCTAGCTTAAGCTTGCTCTTCCAGCTTGAGCTCCAATTTGTGTGATTAAAATCTTTGACTAGTTCTCATTTTTTTGAATTCTCTTCGTTCACAGCCATAATGTGGCAAGGTATTGAAGGTATGAATACAGTTAAAATATTAATGGATAAGTGTCAAAATGTCAAAAGTACAAACAAACTATTTGGTATGTTCAGAGGAAATGAGATCTCAAATATTTTGGCCTTAAAAAGTTAGTAAGCCAATTTACATTATTTTCTTCTGTAGTTGACCGCAAAACTGAGAAATTTAACTGAGGATTCTGTTCATGAGACTAAGATTACTGACATCTTGGAGATCTCATTTTTCTGAACATGTCTATTTTTTTCGATTTTTGTTTAGATACAAAAATTAGATCAAAGTAACCCAAAAATAAACCAACGTTCTCAAAAAAACTTAGCGCTCTATTTCTGTCATGCGATTTTTTTTGCCAAAAACCTGAAAAGAAGTATTTTGAAAATTCTTTTGGTTATTAAAGATACATACGAAGTTTAGAAAAAATGTTTATAGCTGGTTTTGAAAAAAAAACTTGAAAATATCCTGGGTTCGATTCCCAGCATCTGCAACCTAAAAAACAGACCTTTTTCCGAGGTAGGTACTGCCTCTTGCGAGGAACTGACTCCGAAAGTATACTTGGAGTCAGTTAAGTACTTTTCATCTATCAGTTTGGAATCGGCAAAAAATTGTAGATCTCCTCCAATCCTACCAACAACACGCACATAGGAATAGGTGAGAGTTGTAAGTCACTAGGGTCTGGGTCTCCACAAGCTGTTTGCCCCGAAAAAAAAAATAGTTTAAGCTAAAGCTTCTAAGCCAAAACATTTTAATAAACAAACGAAAGCCAAAAATATTAAGCTTAAGCTAGAATTTCCTAGCTTATGCTATGTTTCCACCAAAGGTTTATCTCAGTTCAGATTTAATAAATCTATTTCCACCGCACAAAAAGATCTAAAAAAGATTTACTTTGACAGCACCTTTAAAAATGCAAATGGTGTTTCATTTTTCTTATGAAGAGGAAGTCAGATAGAATGTTTCCTTTGTGAATAACTGAATTCAGCCATGAATGAATCCTTCAGCACCATACAAGAATAGGTAAGTTCAATTTGTAAAAGTATTTGTCCAAGGAAGATATACCTAACAAGATTAATTTCTTATCTTAAAGATTTACGAAGTATTTAATATAAAAATATTCGAGATTTAAAGAAGATTTGAGGCAAATCTTATCAAATCTCAGGTTAGCGTTTGGTGGAAATGTAGCATTAAGCTGTTTAGCGTAATCCTTTTTTTATTCACATAAAACAAAGCTCAAGCTAGAACTGTACTTAGCTAGCTTTAGCTTATTTCAAAAATTGTTTTAACTTTTTTATTCACAAGGTCCATTGTCAGGAATTTTTGATATTGTAACAACGTTATGTACACAGCACTGTATAATCCCCCATGCTGGCAGCGTAGGAACTCTATTTTTCTCAACTACTGTGAGCACTTCCTAACAACTGCACTATTTCAACCCACCACATTGACCAAACCACACTTTTAAATGAAGGCAGGTGACAGCAACTAACTGACAATGTGAATGTGAGATTGTGACCAGACCACATCCATCGATAGGTAGGTATCATAATTCAAAATAAACAAAAAAAAAAAACTAACAAAACAGAGAATATGAATAAAACGTCACTTTCAAGGTAAAGGCTGTACAAAAGTTATCATGCAAACAGAAAATTCTATTTAATCCGTCAATATTTGTTGACTGATAAAATTGTTTAAACAACAATTTATAAGAAAACAACATGGTAGATATTTACCTACATACAGCATACCAATTAGATGAGGTGATACCTACCTTGACTTTAAGAGTTGACTTGAATAATAACAAAAAAATTAAACAAACTTACCGCACTTATCTTATCCGAATCCAAATTTGTATCCATAAAATTATAAATTTAAATTTCTTTGTAAAAAATGCGCTGCAATTCTAAATTCAAGGCAGTGTTGTCTGATCTCGGTGTGATTTAATATTTTTTTTTTTAGGTATTCCACTCTTCCTATCAAACTCACTCACATTTCACATAACTCGCCCACACTTCACTGCATTTTGGCTCACTTAATTAAATTACATAATTGATATAAATATTAATTAAAAAAAAAAACAATTTTTTTAGAATTTCCTCTTTGAATTCACAATTTATTTTCTGTTATCACGATTTTTCCATAAAAAAAAATATTCAAACTCATGACAGAGCTAATAATTAATTAAAAAAATAATATTTTTTCTCTTATCCGCGTGATAGCCACCGATTCGCGCCGTAAAAATAAACGTACGTACTGACACTGAGCAAGAGCGGCCACTGTTAAACTGCTGGCTGACGATGACGATCGTGAACAACTTGCTGGAGAAGTAGAGAATTGAAATTGAAACTTGGTTCAGACTGCAACCTGTAAACGTAAAGCGATCACGGTTCTTTCTTCTTTCTATCACGGTGTTGGTGTTGGTGTTTTCTGTTGACTTTGACTGTTGTGGAGTGAAGTTACCGTTCAACGACGTCATCGAAATGCTCTCTTCGAAAAATATTTCATTATTTATTTTTTTCTTTTCGCTTTTTGTTTGTTTGTTTATTTATTTTTATCACGCGTAATTTATGCGAAGAAGTAGAAGAAAGATAAAGAATTTATTGAGGGGAATTTTAAGAAAATGTAACAAGTGTTTTTTAAATGCTTCGAGGGCTACCTATTGGTACAGTGAGTAAGAGAATATTTGATGATTGGTTCTATATCTTAAAACGAGATAAGCAAAGTAAATTCATTAAATTATAAATTTATTTGCTAATGCCTCATAGGTAACCGCGATAAGAAAAAAGTCTATGCAGAAAAGGATTAATATTTTCTATGTATATGTAGCTGCTCAAACCGTGAAACGATTGGGTCTTAAAATTGGACAAATTCTTCGTGAAAAAGCTTGGAGTTAAGGTCAGATATTATGTGGGCAGCTTTAACTCAAATATTTTGTATTATTTTTAGTGTTTTTGTAGTAATTATAACTAGGTAGGTATGTACCTACTTTGTTGTATTAAACAAAAATGGGAACAAATCAAAGTTCCCCAGTAGTCGAACACTAGTTTCTTAGGCTCGAACGTAAAGTTTCTTCATTTCGAAAACAAGATTTCGTAAATAAATTTCAACAAAAAAAAACCAGAAGTAATTTTCTCTCAGTTTTATTGGAAAAATTGTTTGTGGATTTGTTTGTATTGAATTCCATCAAAAAATGGTTTTACGGATTTTTAGTTTGAACACAATTAAAAAAAAACAGTTCGAAGAAAGGAAGCTAACAATAGGCGTTTTCCTTTGGAGGTGGCGAAGTACTTGCAATAAAGTACTTTGCTAGCATTTTTCAATGGAACGCATAAAACTGCTTTCCCATGTAAAAAGAATCTACTCGCACATGAGAGCATATGCAGTTGGTAGTACTAGATTAGGGTTTTCATCTACTCATAAGTACTTTGCCACCTCCAAAGGAAAACGGCTAATAATAACATTCCCTCAATCGAACGACGAACACTTGATGAAAAGAAGAAAAACGTTTTCGAATACTGGATGCAATGTTCTTCTCTTAATGTTCTTGACGCAAAATTGTAGAAAAAATAATTTTGTATGATATTTATTGCCTGCACGAAAGAAAACAATTTTGACGAAGTTGACTATATTCGAACACTAGTATTCGAATATTCGAACACTATTGTTCGAATATTCAAACACTAGTGTTCATAAAATATTAATAAATTATTAATTTTAAGTAACAACTTTTATTTACATAACTAAAGTAACTATTTTCTGGCGAGAAAATTCATTCAAGCAGGTATTAACTTAATCTAACCGTCAGCTGTCACACCAAAAATCACAGTTTCCTAAAGCCTCATTTTTAAGTTTTTTTTTTGTTTCAACTTTAGGATGAAATTGGACTAGTTAATAGGACTTCAATGTTTAAAGGAATAACAGAACACGTGCATTATATAGATAGAAGTTGAAAATCTGAGAAATAACACAGATTACCTATAAGCTCTTTTTCAAAAAGTCTTTTGAAGTCTTGGAGTATTCGAAATTAAGCGAATTTACCATTCATCATTTTTTTGGACTATGTAGAGCCACTTTTCTTGAAATACATATAATGGTACATAGCATTCTATATTGTAGGCCCAGGCTCCCGGTGTCCGGGGGCCCCCAAATCCAATTCAAACACGATATCTTTAGATTGGATGTACATTATACATATAGGCCAGGGAAAATGGGTTCCGAGGCTGAAGAAATTAATTCATGAAATATTAAAATTGGAATCGACGCAGAATTGCAACCTCTATAACATATCCAACGGCAGCGTCTATTAAGTGATGATGTTACTTGTTAGGTTTTTAAAGAATTTAGATAAAAAGAAAAATATTGAGTTTGGAATTTCGTTAATTTTCTGTTTAAAACAAATTTGTATAGTAAATAATTTTTTTAAAATTTATCCTCGAATTCAAACTTTTTCTCAAAAATTAACGTCAATAAGTACCTACCTACTAGTTTTGTTTTCAGTATTCAGTGCTTAATTCAATTTTAAATTAGAGCTGTGTAAGTCGTTCATTTCAAATGATCGAACCGTATAGGAATCGATAACCAAAATGATTCGATAATTTCAATCAATTGATCTTTCGATCATTTTCATTTCACTGAGTTTATTTCCGATTCAATTTTCATTTCGATTTCAATGGAACTAAATCTCTCCGATTTTAACAAATTCAATTCAATACTGTATCGATTTTTATCGAATTCAATTTGATCCAAATTTAAAAACAATACGATTTGGATGGATTGAAAAATCCGAAAAAATATGATATTTTCACAGTTTTTACTGCTCTGGAAAAATAAGATTTTATGTCATTTGGTTGACATTTGGAACGAAATTTACTTTTTATGTGAAAGTATAATACAATTCGGTATAGTCCGTCATGACATCAACTGTCAAATTCCATTATCTGGATGGCTACGATGTCGATGGATTAAAAAACCTCTAAGAAATCTGAAATGTTTGAATAATTTGTACTACTCCAGAAAAAGGTGATTTTAGGACAATTGGGTGACATTTAGATCAAAATATACCTTTTTTCAAAATATAGTTTATCTCCTATTTTTCAAGCCATTTTTTAAAATATAAAATAAATAAAATAAAATTCAAATAAATTCACTAAAACAACGATATTATTTGTTATTTTTAACGGAGTTAATTTTTTTGAAAAAAAAATTAAATAATTTGCTTTGTATAACTACTCCTTATGGTGCTTAATATATGTTCCAAGCTTAAAGATTTTTTATCCACTTTCACACTTTTTCCATAATTTTGAATCAGAAATTTCTATGTATCTTGTTAACGTTAACCGATCTTAAAAAAAAATTGCACACATTTTGGCTCTTAGGTGGTGGGGAAAATCCAAATTATATCTATTACAATAAGTGCCACCCTAATACAAACATACATCAACAAATGTGGATAAAATATTATATTTTTGAAGCAAAAAGTACAATTTGATAGACTTAATTTTTAACTTTCGATACATTGCGTAAACACAATTTGTCATCCCTGTTCTGCTGCTAGTTTGCCTAAAATTTAAAAATAAGAAAAACTATTTTTTATTTTATAAACATCAAAATACTCGTTCTCTTATCTGATCACATAAGGGGCCCCATTTAGCATTGCCGCCCCGGGCCTCTAACAAGCTTAGTCCGCCACTGACTATATTTCGATCGGTTGAAAATTTTTAGGGGGTTTAAGAGGAGTAAAATTCAGTTCTTCCTTATTTTCGAAAATTGTAGCGTCGTTTTCGAAAAGGTCAAGTCAACTTTAGTTTGACTGCTATCGTCAAAATATGCAATCGTTAGGTTTGCACAAATCTTTTAGGTCAACGTCAGTAAATTTTCTTAACGCATTTGATGTAGCATTCGAACCTTACTGCTAACAGAGCAAATTTACTCTTATTTTGAGGAATATAAAAAATCTACTCCGCCACTCCAGTTTTTTGAGATCGACTCCTTTTTTCCACACAAAATTCTCTAGCCAAACCACTCTACTCTCTCTACTTTTTATTACAAATCTACTCCAAAATTTTGCTACTGAGGTTCGGAACCTGATTTGATGTTAACGAATACGTTCTCTGGCTTCTCAGTGTTTTTTTCATCAACTCGATATTTTTTACTGCAGAATTGCATTGCAGATGATTTTTTCGAACATGTGACTCAGTAGACTGCATTATCGAAAACAGTGCTTATGAAGAACAATTTGTATTTGTGTTTTTGAACAGAAAACTATTGCAGTTTGCGTTTAGAATATTATGCAAATGCATTTTGATGCAAAGGACGTGTGCGGAAAGGGCTTTAAAGTGGCAGGGCCATTGGCCAAATTATCTTGTCCCCAGCAAAACAAGATGCAGAAACTTCCACTGGAACTCCAACGTCATATTATGTGGGAATAGGAAGGATTTTTTGCGTCTGACTCTTTTTTAAAATTTCTCTTGAAAGATCATCCTGTGATGAACGCGCTATTACATTGTGATTCTCAACGCTTTGATGCAAAATTGCCAGTTCTCAATGTTGGGGCTTGAACTGTCTGCATACGAAAAATACGAAAAATGGATAGTGCTTAACGTCAAAAAGAGTCACGGAAACCTAGGCCCACGACTAACAGGGAATCTGATCTCACGTCTCATCTTTTTTTTCTTTCGCTCTCATTATGTTCGAAAAGAGTCAGATGCAAGGAAATCATCGTGTAAAAGGGAATGAACATACCGACCATAATGAGTTTCTGAAATTCAAGTTCGAGGTGGTGGGTATTCAAAAACGCTGTAAAGCCACTATGCTACAGCCACAAACCGCATAGCTTCATTTCACGAGGTTAAAAGGAACCCGCTGTTCGAGAAACTGGGGCCGTTAAAAGAGATTTCAAACTTATCCACTCACATTGCTTTGTGCGACCAAGTGTGTAGAGCGGTATGGAGTTTAGGTACTCCAATTCTCTGTAGGCTTCATCAAGATTGTGAAAACTCTCGAAAGATGATTCTTCGGTTTTCTTTTCATTAAAAAAAACTAAGTATATAGAAGCTATCCCAAACCAACGCGAAAACATAGCGAATCATTCACTATAATACAAAATAATGACAAACACACAATGCTAAACAACAACAAAATCAAGACGATTTTAATGTTCCTGTAATAAATCTTTGAAAAATCACCTCCCGATTTGTATTATTTTGCGTTTGAATTCCTGAGCTCGTGTCTTTCAATTTTTTTTTGTCTCGAGATTATTAGACTACTAGAAAATCTGGTTATGAGACTATCTTTTACTGCAACAAGGAAGTTTTGTCTGTCAATTTATATTGCACACACACATTAAGCACAGATATCTACCTACCTTCAGTCCTGTAGTTGTCCACAACAAATGTCCAGAAAACTCTGCTGCCTGTACTGCATGCATGCTGCTACTGCAGCATTAAATTATTCACATTATCTTCAACGGAACTAATGACTTCTCACTGTTTTTTCCAGCTTGTTTTTTGATATTCACTATTCAGTTATTCATGTCACGTTCGTATTCGTATCGGTTTGGCTTTATTGGGATTCCATGGAAGATTTAATCGATGAGTCTGTTACCGGGATATCAATATTGCGTGGTTCTGGTTGTGGTCATAGTTGTTGACTGCCAAAGAATGGCAGCTTTAAAATGTACCTGCATCAAATGCTAATTGGTATAACTTACTAACATATAAGATTCCTATACATAATCAGGGGCGTAGGGAGGGGGGGGGAGTGTGGGGGGGGGGGTGTACCACCCCCCCACGCTTTTCAAGAGTCGGCAAACTTAGGAAGATCGATTTAATAATTCAAGCAATTAAAAAAAAAATAATAAAACCAGAAATTTTACAAAATTTTCGGAAAAAGTTAAAAAAAGTAAGTTTGTATTTTCATTATATTTAAGTTTTTAAACTTTTAAATGTACCAATGCAAATCGACATTTTTGCCGATTGCAGATTTTGGAAACATGCCAAATAATTAAAGAGTCGGCAAATCAACGAAGCTTCATTTGCAAACAACTATGAATAAAACGAGCCTAAGCATTTTTGCCGATTGCGGTTGCGGAAATTTGCCGACTAATTCAAAAGTCGGCATATCAACGAAGCCTCATTTAAAAAAAAAATTAATAAAACGAGCATTTTTACTGATTGCGGATTTCGCAAATATGCCGACAAATTCAAGAGTCGGCAAATCAACGAAGCTTAATTTAAAAAAAAAAATAATAAAACGGGCATTTTTGCCGATTGCGAATTTTGCAAATATGCCGACTAATTCCAGAGTCGGCAAATCAACGAAGCTTAATTTGAAAAATAAAAATAATAAAAAAAGAGTATTTTTACCGATTGTGAATTTCGAAAATATGCCGACTAATTCAAGAGTCGGCAAATCAACGAAGCTTAATTTAAAAAATTAATAAAACGGGAATTTTTGCCGATTGCGAATTTCGCAAGTATGCCGACTAATTCAAAAGTCGACAAATCAATGAATCTTAATTCGAAAACAATTTAATAAAACAAGCATTTTTGCTGATTGCGAATTTCGCAAATATGCCGACTAATGCAAGAGTCGGCAAATCAACGAACTTCAATTTGAAAAAAATTTAATACAACGAGCATTTTTGCTGATTGTGAATTTCGCAAATATGCCGACTAATTCAAGAGTCGGCAAATCAACGAAGCTTAATTTCAAAAAAAAATCTAATAAAACAAGCATTTTTGGCGATTGCGAATTTCGCAAATATGCCGACTAATTCAAGAGTCGGCAAATCAACAGCGATGAAAATTTTCGACAAATTGTTCATTTGATTTCACGACATTGCCCGTTAATGAAAAAATGGTTGGATGAATCATCAAAAAGACCACGTCATGTGACGTACCTTAGTCCGGATGCCCAAAATGAATTCATTGATCTCTTGGGAACTAGAACTCGAAAAGCCATTGTGAATGAAATCAATAAAGTTGGTATTTTTTCTGTAATGGTTGACACAACTCCAGACTCATCACATCAAGATCGTCTTGCTTTTAATGTTCGATACGAGGTGAGAGCAAACGAGAGACTTATTCCTATTGAACGTCTTCTGAAAATGGACGTCGTCCTAACGAAAAAAACGGGAGAAGAATTGGCCCAAAAAATAATAGTGACCCTTCAGTCAGTAGGAATTTCCATTAAAAACATTGCTTTTCAATCTTATGACTTCGCCAAAAACATGTCCGGAAAGTACAACGGTACGCAGCGAAAACTATCCGAAAAATGCGGTAAGATAATCCCTTACATTCCATGCCAAGCGCATTGTATCAATATATTCATTGAAACAGCATGTAATTCGGGTGTGTTGATTAAAGAGTTTTTCAATGTTTTGGAAGCATTATATGTTTTCTTCTACGGCAGCACAAAACGTTTTCAAGGTATGCGTGAGGAATTCAAAAGCATTGAAAATTCATTGCAACTGAAAAATTTGTCAAAAACTCGATGGACAGCTATAGAGCTTAGACAGTAAAGGCTGTTTGGATATTGGATATCTTTCAAAGGCATTGTACATGGTTTCGAAAAAATAAAAACCGATGTAAGTTCTTTTCATAATAATACTCTAACCTCCACTTCTGGTCTGCTGAAAAAAAATCTTGGATTTTGATTTTATAAGCTCGTTATATTTTTGTAAAAACGTCATGTTTAAAGTAAAAAATTGACAGAAAATTTAGAAGCTGAAGAGTTGAATGTCATTGATGCTGTATTGTTGATTCGAAGCACATCAATATCATTTCAACAAATGAATGACGATGACGACCAAATCGATGCATTAATAAAAAGTTCATCTTCATTCGCTGAGAAATTAAAAATAAATCCAGAGAATGATTTTCTGAAACATCATAGAACACGCCGTGTACCAAGAAGAATCGATGAAAATCCAGAAACAGCTTTCGACTTCGATTTCCAAACATTTTATCGAAAATAATTTAGAATGGTTTGGCAAGTTTTTACGACGCGTTTAAACGATAATTTAAAAGATAATTTTTCATCTTTCGAACCTTTCAAAAGATTTTTGAAATTCCAGTCGACGACAGAGGCAATGTCACAATAGAATCAGTGGAATCAATAATGAAATTGGAGCCCCTATTTTTTAAAGAAGATCCAGAGTGTTTGCTTTCTGAGTTGCAAATCCTTCTTGATTCATACACAAATTGTATAAATTTTGAAGACATTACCAAAGTTGTGTTCAAGTTGAAAATGGTAATTCCCTTAGCGCACAAACTCATTTGCTTCATTTTAACTGCTCCTGTGACATCAGCTTCTTGTGAACGATCATTTAGTAAATTAAAATTAGTCTTAAACTATTTGCGCACGAAAAGGGGTGATGATCGTTTGAATAATTTGATGGTGCTTTATTCTTCGAAAGATAAAGTGGACGAAATTATTCTTAATGAGGTCGTTGAAGAATGGTCATTGGCGTAGGAAGGAATTTTATTTAAGGTGGGCAACCAGTCCAAACCAAACCTAATCATTAAAATATTTTTCGGTGCAAATGATTTCCCAATAAGTATGTCTATATTTGCCCCTGACCATTTAATTAATTCCCGAATTTGTTCAAAAGAGATCTAATGAATGAAGCCGACAACGACGTCAACAGTAAAGCAAATTAACAGTCATTAGAAGTGCTACCAAACTCAACTCTGCTCTCTGCCTCAAAGTCTTACGATGCATCTACAATACTACAGTAAATATTGCTTGAAAAAACATATTTAACAATAGGCATATTGCCCATAGCAGCAAATACAAAGTATTTGAATCGGTAGCTGAGTCAAGGTATATATAATACGTGGTATGATATTGCGCATGTCGTTATCCTATCTCTCTCACGCATTTTGTCAACAAGTGACGCAATTCTCTTTGTATTTGTTTTTGTTCCTGTTTTTTTGTTTTTGATGTGTTGTTGTATTTTCTACACGTTTTTGTCCACAAAAGACGTAGATGCGCAAAACGAAAAAGAAAATCAACTCGGAATAGCATACCATGTATTCTGTATACCTTGTAGCTGAGTCAACATTGATGTATGCAGCCCAAGTGTGGGGTAGTAAGAAATATGATACCGCTGAAAAACTCCTACGATTTTATATAAAAAGGATATTTCAACTACCACCAAACGCTCCGAACTACATGCTGATGCTAGAAACCGGTATCTCTCCTCTGTTTATTAAAACCCTTAAATTGCAAGTTGACTACATATGTAATGTCTTTAAGATGTCTGATGAGCTCCTCCCTAAAAAAGCAGCATTACAGGCAATAAATAGTAGATCGAGTAGGTTTAAAGATTGGATAGAGCTAGATGAAGAAGCTAATATCGATCTTACACCAGATGAATATTTAGTGTGGAAACCCTCTCTATATATCAGATGATATCGATTAAGATTAGGATTCGCAGCTGAAGCAAAAGAATCCATCTACAGAATGTCATATAGCAAGCTGAACTACAACCTAAACCATCGAAATTACTTCCGTGATGACTACACGACTGATCAAATATCAATAATATTTAGATTAAGAGGCGAACTCCTCAATCTCAACTTCATTCCGCATCGTGAAGAGTTGCCTTTGCAGTGTGAATTGTGTAATGTGGGCGAAAGAGAAAACATTTTTCACTTCATGTAGCCCGATAAATCTAGGAATTCAATCAAAGTTAAATGAAGTACAAAATGTTTTGATGCAGTTTTGTTCCAATGATAGATAAGAATATAAAACCACAGTTTTACACCAAAATTTGTAATGGCGTCTAGGGTAAAATGGGGTAAAACTGAAAAAGGGCCAATTCTAAACGGGAGTGTCTAGAATTTTGTTTTGTTTTTGTCGATAGATGTTAAAAATATAAGAAAGTTATGCATATATTTTAAAATTCTTAAAAAATTTTTGAAGGAGTTATGATTGTTTAAAAGTTGAAAACAAGAAAATAGTTATTTATAAAATAATTCACCAAAAATCAGAAGTTCAACCGATTTTGATTAAATTTCTATTTTTAGAAAGATAATAAGAAAAAAAATTAACCATATTTAAGGATATTTTGATGCTCCTTTTTTACAATTTTTCTTGATTTTTTTTTAAAACATGATTTTTTAGTGTCAATTTTTGACACATTTTTGCCTATATCTTTCTAAGGGGGCGGTCTAAAAACTTCAAATTTTCACAGCACATACATACATAATGTTGATTTAAATTTTTGAGCAAAATTTTGATTTTGCAAAAAAACCGTTAAACAGAGATATTTAACTTTTACAGTTAGTTTAAAAAACACATCATATGTGTGGAGTTTATGAATATATAACTTTTGTTTTTTTTAGTTAAAAAGTTTAATATCTTTTTGTTATTCAAATATATAATACATAACTGTACATGCTATACAAGCTTCACAAATCGAGTCGAAAATCGAAAAAATATCACCTATTTTACTGTCTTTTAATGGTAATAACCAAAAATAATAATAATAAAAGATTATAACGGTTGATTTTTCGTGAAAATTTTGTCTTTCCAAAACTTAGGTATTTGCATTTAACAGTTAGTTTGAAGACAACTCATAACTCTAGAATGCAGATATTAAACAGTTTTACCCCATTTTACCCTAGACGCCATTACAAATTTTGGTGTAAAACTGTGGTTTTATATTCTTATCTATCATTGGAACAAAACTGCATCCAAACATTTTGTACTTCATTTAACTTTGATATATGGTCAAATTTTGTCTAGGATGATGGGTAGGTGTCCGGTTCTGCGAGAAACAAGAAAATATATTTTTGGATGCGATTTTCTATCAGAAGAGCTTATGATACGTCTTCTTAATGAAATGGAAGTTCCTAAACTGTACAAATATTGTAAAATAGTATTAGCTTATAGAAACAGAATTATAGATGGAAATTTTTAAAATAAGAATTATTGTAAAATGAAAAATTTTGTAAAATTTGTCAATCAGGCAGACGGCAAATAGCCATGCTTTATTATTGTAAAATGTATAGCTATGTAGTACTATAATTTAAAAAAATAAAATCTAATCAATCTATCTATCTATCCATCACCTTAGTCGAAAAAAGAGTTACACGGTCGTATTTAGCTGTCCTACTCCAAAAAGTTCTTTAAAAACTTTGTTCACCGTTGTCCTAAAGTTATCTTATTTGGACAACGGCATCGTTTTTCTAATAATTGACGAACTTTGAATTTTATTTAATTAAACAAAGCATATTTCCAACTAACCGTCTAACAAATTTAAATTCAGAGTATAAACATTATTCAATTTGATTTTTCTTTAAAACAGAGCTTGTCTTTTGAGTCATTTATTGAAAAGAAAAATACATTTTTCAAAGTGATCGCATTTTGAAAAGAAACTTCAAAATATGAAATTAAATACTGGACCATTAAAAACAAATCAAAGCTGCATTAAAAAAATAAAAAAAAGAACTTGATTAAAAAATCTACCTGGGTACAAATTATAATATTTATTTTCCAACAATTTTCGGTTTCGATATGGGATTCCAAATCAAGTGTATTGCTTTCGCCACAACTGTTGCTGGAAAGTAAATTGGAGGCCAAACAAAACAGCTATAATGAAAGTAAATTTGTTTTTCCTGACGTCTCCTTTTTGATACTCGTGTAGGTTTTAAAGGAATCTCATAAAAAAAAAAAAAATTGGGTGGCGCAACAGCTCATGTAGAACCAGGGCCTAGTGACTCACAACTCACAACCATTCCTGTGTGCGTGTTTGTTGGCAGGAATGGAGGGGACCTACAGTTTTTTGCCGAGTCCGAACGGCTAAATGAGATGCACTTTCTCATGAAAAGTATACTCTTGGAGGATTTGTCAGTTCCTCGCAAGAGGCAGCACCTCGAATAAAACATTTCTGTTTTTAGGTGGCACGGCTGGGAATCGAACCCACACCATCGGCATGACAGTCCTACGCACTAACCATCAAGCCACGAGGTACTACAAAAGGAATCTCATACTTTTGTGAAAATTTTTCTATTTCAAACCAAACTTTAAAATCATTCCTTAATGTTTCAAAAGTATGGACTGTTAGTCAGGTCAAATGGTATAGTTTGAAGTGGAAAATTTTGGTGTAATTATTTTTAGTCGCTCTCATTATGTTTTTGGGGTTGCTGAACACGAATCTGAAGTTGTCCAACAAAATTTTTTACGAAAATTTCGACATTTTTTGTCTTTTTTCCTTATTGCTCAAAAATTGTTTTTTTATACGACTTAAAACAGCCCAAAATACGGCATTTTAAAAAAATTGTATGAACGATTTTTGTTTGTATTGTTTTCTTCATTACCTGAAAAGTAGATATATTATATATTATTCTCATTTTCTAATTGCAGTTGTTTAAAAGTATTATATTGCAGTGTTTAAGTGTTTAAGTTTCAGTATTCCAAAGAGTCATAATGTCCACTGAAAAGTGTTTTATTTGTGACAAGGATTTGAGTAATGGTGCAGTAAAAGTGGTGAAAGAAAAAGCAATTAAAACGCTCCTTCAAGCCAGCAAGAAGAGAAAAAACAGAAAGGGAGCTTCTTTGGCAGGTAAGAAATCAGTGGAAGTGCATACAAGCTGCCAAAAAAGCTACATAAATGATAGAATGATATCGGCTCACTTGAAGAAAGCTGATAAACCATCAAGCACTCCCCTCCTAAATTGTCTGTGGAGTATACGTATTCTTGATGATTACTCGAGGTCGTAACAACGTTTATTTCCAGCTGAACGTAATTTGGTTCATCAGGTGACAAAAATTGAAATGAAAGATACAGTTTTGATTCAAAATAGCTTTTTATGGCCTTTAGTCCTACAAATTGGCGTTTCGTCCGGCTTACTCACTTGGACTCATCAGTGAAATAGTGATGGCCTTGAAATCAATTTGTGTTAAGTTCAGTTTAACATACATGGAGTTTTTAGCAAAAGACCACTGTAAACTATACAACAAGATAAGAATTCTTAATCATTAAGCTGGAAAAATTTTCCAAGATTAGAATTCCTAATCATTAAGCGTATGATATACAAATTGCGTATGACAAGGCCCTCACTATGTCACTGAAGCTCCCTTTCCGTGTGCTTGAAGGAGCGTTTTAATTGCACTTTTACTGCATCAATACTCAAATCTTTGTCACAAATAAAACACTTTTCAATGGAAATTTTGACTGTTTGGAATACTGAAACTTAGCCACTTAACCACTGCAATATAATACATTAACATTATAATATATCTACTTTTCATGTCATGAAGAAAACAATACAAACAAAAACTAGTTTATGCAACTTTTTTTAAATGACGTATTTTGGGCTGCTTTTCAACGACTGTTTCCGCAGAAACCATAAGTCGTACAAAAAAAATAATATGAGCAAAGATTGTAGGTAATCTCATTTTATTTATTTCTGCATAAGCGTTTTTTTTAACAAAAATAATTTTTGAGTAGGTAATAAGGAAAAAAGACAAAAATTGTCCAAATTTTTGACGTTTTTGGACGAATTCTCATATTTGCCATGAAAAATTAATTTTGTTGGACAACTTCAGATTCAGATCAGAAAGGGAGTCACTAAAAATCATTACACCAGAACTTTCCACTTCAAGTCCCTTTTGAACACCGTTTGACTAGACTATGTACTGTCTGTAGAGTGGCACAGAAAAAGTGTATTTTGATCCAACCAAATGTAACAGGCAATATTTTTAGCTTTTCGTGATTTTAATTTTTTCAATTCAAATCTTTTTATATTTTTGCCAAGTTTTTACTTAAACTCGTTTTATAATTTAATATTTTGCTAGATGAAGCCATCGTAGTACTAAATCTGAACGCACTCCAAATATCTTACATTTGATGATTCCGCTTTTTAAACCTCAAAACCTACTCATCTTCAAGGTTCAACCTAACTCGGTTTGAAACTAATTTAAACCGGTTCAACTTCCCGGACAATGATGCAATGTGTAAACAAAAACAAAATTAAGGTGGACAAGAATTGCTTTTATGTGACGACCAACTGTAACTGTAGGCAAAATTTTAATTTTCGTGTCTGAAATTTCATTCACAGTTTTTCAATCTGTCTTCTTGGGTGGGTTGTAGAACCAGAAAAGTTTAAATGTCGATTTTTCTAAGGTGGGCAGTTCATTTTTAAGGTGGGCACTGCCCACCTCCGCTCCCCCCTTCCTACGCCTATGAGAATGGTCCTTATTAAAACACCGCCGAATTAAAATCTAGATAGTACAATGTTAAATTTAAATATTAAATTTTCATTACAACTTATTAAGTTGCTGCAATAAAATAATAATAAATATAAATTAATAAATTTTATTATTAAAATTAATTTATTATAAATAATTAGCTATATTATTAAAAATTGTTTATTTTAAATAAATAAACTGCTGCAATATTAATAAATTAATGTATTTTATTATTATAAATGACTAAACTGCTGATGCTGATAGAATTATGCGTTACTTTATTTTTTTTTATAAAGATTGTTTAATACCTATACCTAAACAAAAAAAAATTGCTGCAATAATAATATAAATGTTCATGAATTTAATTCGTTGTAAAAAATTATTTCTCATTTAGATTAATCGTTGCAATAATAATATTAACTTATTTATTCCATTGTTATTAATTATTTATAATAAATAAATACATAATTCCAAAAATAATTGATATCTTATTTTTCTACCAATTAATAGTTCCCAAGATTTTAAAATTGTTTCATGGAAAATCATTGCTCCTAAGTTTTTTAATCTCTTTCATCAGCTGAAGGCGGTTTCATTGAAAAATCTCGCATTTCGAAATCTCAAAAGTGTATGTGGCGAAGTGAAGACTTGAGCTAAATTCAATTAGCCCTATGAGGAGTTTCTCCCGAATGTCATTCCACTCGGAAAAAATCCCTTTTTTCTTTTCCCTTATTTTGAGTTTCACCCGAAAAATGCTAAATCTGCAGTCAGCAAATTTAAAAAAAAAGTCGGCAAATTCCTAAAATAAGTCGGCATTTTAATGAAAGTCACCCCCCCCCCCCCCCCCACGGCTCGAACCCTCGCTACGCCACTGTACATAATATAAGCTGGTATGAGAATACCCAGGCTGTACGTGTTCAATTATTGGTTTATTCGGCAAAATGCCTGGATAATGGCTGCCTATTTTATGTTTTTATTGTTAGAATTGAAGAGATCAAGACAAACGTCTTTATAAATAGTTACGTTAACGTCAGAACAAAGTAAATCACATACATAGATCATGACGTAATGTCTCAAAATAATTTTTTAATCGAATTACAAATTTTCGAAGTAGTTACGTTAACTCGAAAAATGTTCTTTTGATTCTGTGTATAGCTAGTGGCTGAAAGTTTGCAGTCAAAGGTTTGTAGGTAATATTTTCTTTCTTTGTAGGTTCGTTTGTAGCTGAATTTTTGGAACGGAAATAATTATGAAGTTATCATAATTCGTTAAGAGGCCTCCGGACGCATTATTTTCAAATGTTTAGAACTTTTAGTAAATCTGGTTGCCACAAGATGGCATTTTTTTCGAAATTGAACGTAGTATTCGAAGATAAAAATCTTCGAGTCTGGGCTCGAATCTTTGTCGAGAGGCCTCTTAATAGCTGTTTGATGTCAGAGTTTTCTGAAAACCTACTTTCATTACGTGTTACACGCAGAAAAAAAAATGTTTAACCACTGCGTTTTTCGGTGGGTTAAAAAAAAAGGTTGCAGTAAACGTAATTACGGTTAATACAACGTAGTTCGTAAGGTTAAAATTACCAGAGTCAACTAGATTTAAAAAAATCGCTTAAAATAAAGACCTCAGAAGCTTGTATTAATTAAGAAAGAAGGTTAAAATTCGCCATTTTATAGATTAGTAATGTTATACGAGTTACTTGCTTCTTTTAAATAAAAACATTTATTTAATTTCACAGATATCTTATTTAATGTATCAATATCATCTTGTTGCATTAAACGAAAATTTAACTTGTTTAAATTATAAAACTATTTCAGTTAACTTAATCACAACAAAAACATAAATGTTAAAAAAGGAGCCAAGTTCTTATGTGTACAAGAAACCTGTGCGTAAAAAGTCTGCCAAAAAAAGTAATGAGATCTAAAATATATGCCAAGTTTTAAGTTCATGAAGTTTAATATCAAATATCTTAAGGAGAGTAATATCGAAACAATTCCAAATCATGACAGAAATTTGGTAATTAATGATTACTTATTAAAATTTGGTGGGTTCACTGGTCAAGTTTTCATACATTTTAAATTTGTGATTAAGTAAGTATTTAAGAGAAAAACTTGCCAAGTAAATCCACCAAACTTTAATCAGTAATCATTAATTACCAAATTTCTGTCATGATTTGGAATTGTTTCGATATTACTCTACTTAAGATATTTGATATTAAACTTCATGAACTTAAAACTTGGCATATATTTAAGATCTCATTACTTTTTTTGGCAGACTTTTACGCACAGGTTTCTTGTACACATAAGAACTTGGCTCCTTTTTTAACATTTATGTTTTTGTTGTGATTTCACTCCTTTTTGCAAAGATTTATTTTGCTAGGTGAAAGTCAAGCCCTACCGCTCTACAAAGTTTCATAATTCTACGACAACCGAAAGTGCTCCATACAAATAATAGCAATTCTGATAAAATTAGTGGATGAAACCCCCCCCCCCCTGAATGGACAATTCTAAATTTTCGATTTTTTTCCTTTCTAAGTACTTCAAGTCCTACCGACCTACCAATTTTCATCGTTCTACAGCAATCGGAAGTGCTTCATATAGTTTATAAGAATTTTTAAGAATGTAGGTCGATGCCACGCCCCCTGAACTGAAACTCCCAATTTTTCGATTTTTTTCTTCTAAGTACTTCAAGTCCTACCGACCTACCAATTTTCATCGTTCTCCAACCATCGGAAGTGCTTCATATAATTTATAAGAATTTTTGAGAATGTGGGTGGATGCCACGCCCCCTGAACTGAAACTTCCAATTTTTTAATTTTTTTTCTTCTAAGTACTTCAAGGCCTTCCGACCTACCAATTTTCATCGTTCTACAACAATCGGAAGTGCTCCATATAATTTATAAGAATTTTTAAGAATGTGGGTGGATACCACGCCCCCTGAATGAAAAATTCCAATTTTTCAATTTTTTTCTTTCTAAGTACCTTTAGCCCTACCGACCTACCAATTTTCATCGTTCTACAACAATCGGAAGTGCTCCATATAATTTTTAAGAATTTTTTAGTATGTGGGTGGATGCCACGCCCCCTGTATGGAAAATTCCAATTTTTCAATTTTTTTCTTTCTAATTACCTCAAACCTTACCAACTTACCAATTTTCATTGTTCTACAACAATCGGAAAGGCTCCATATAATTTATAGAATATTTAAGAAAGTGGGTGGATGCCACGCCCCCTGAATAGAAAATTGCTGATTTTCGATTTTTTCCTTTGTATGTACCACAAGGCCTACCGTTGTGCGAAATTTCAAGTTTCTACGATGTCGGGAAGTGCTCCATAATTTTGATGATCTGTCAGTGAGTCAGTCAGTCAGTGAGTCAGTGAGTCAGTGAGTCAGTGAGTCAGTGAGTCAGTCAGTCAGTGAGTCAGTGAGTCAGTGAGTCAGTCAGTTACGGTTTTGCGATTTTTGAAGTCCTATATCTTGGGAACTACTAATGCTAAAGAGTTGAAATTTGGTGAGCCACCTGTGTTTGATCAGTTCAGCAAATACTCCGAATTTGAAGTTTCTGACTTTATTGGTACTGAAGTTAGAGGGGGGTTGAAAATCGCCTGAGTTTGTTCCTGTAAAAAGGGTGTAGTGCCGCGAACTTGGCTGGGCACTACCGTGCCCTTTGATCAATTAGATTTATTTAATCTAAATAAATAAATGAGCTAAAACTCCAAGCTTTAAATAATCTTCTTGATTAATTTAACGTAGTAAAACTGGTCAAAATTACACCAGTAATAGTTTATTTTAATAAAATTATATTTTGTTGAAATTGCAGAGCTATTTGACTACAATAAACATTTTCATTTACTTCATTTTGCCAATTGATGAGCTACATCAAATACCCTTCTCATTTGATTTAACGGAAAAGCTATGGTAAAAATTACACAAATAAATGTTTATTTGAGTAACAAAACATGTTGTAAAAACTACACAGATAGATTAGATTAGATTTAGATTAGATTATTTATTTACAACGATTATGATTACAAAATAATAAATACTATTATGAGTTAAATAAAGTTGTGGCTATGGCGTTGCCGTCTGCCGGATTGAAACTATTAATTAATTTATATGAATTATTAACAATAAAGTTAAATGATATTCAGAGAATAAAGAAAATATTTTGAACAATGTTAAAAGATGTATTACAACGAAGATGTTTCTTTAATATTATGTATGTATATATTTACAATATTAAAATTTAAAACTGGTTTTAAAACATATAAAAACATGATGTTTGTATGGTATGTGTTATAATCTTTTTGTTTTTGTATTAAAATTTTACTAACTATCGATATTCAGTATTTATATTGTGTTGATATTTAAGTGCAGCTGTCAAATAATTAGAAAGGGCTGCCCAGTTAGCTCCATTTAGTATGGTCTTTGCTTGCTCCATTGTCAAAGTCAACTTCCCAAAGTAGATGGATCTTAGGTCCCTGTAGATAGGGCATATTGCTAAAAAGTGGAAAGTATCTTCTTTTGCTCTCATATTACATATCGTGCAAAGATTTGTTTCTTTTTTAATGAATGTTGAACCATTTAAATTTAAACTACACAGCTATTTGGCTAAAATTAACATTCTCATTTATTTAATTGTGCCAATTTTGTCAGCTTAAATTAAACACTCTGCTCATTTGATTTAACTCAAAAGCGATGGTCAAATTTACACAATTAACTTGGTTATTCTATCTGACTGATTTCATTAAAACCGCACACCAAATTGGCTAAAATGAACGTTTTCAATGATTTAATTTTGCCAACCTTTCAGTGTATATTAAATACTCTGCTTGTTTGATTTAACTCAATATAGCGATGGTCAAATTATGAAACCGAGGATTCTAACAAGCAGAAGTTTTATGACCTCCTGGATGGAGCCTTTGGAGTCTCGTGCTCGGAGACTTCAATGCTAAAGTCGGAAAGGAAAACATCTTTGGCAGATTAGTTGTAAAGCACAGCCTCCACGAATCGATAACATGCAACGGCTTCTGACTAATCGACTTTTCTGCAGCTCGTAATACGGTGATAAGTAGCTCTAGGTTCCCCAGGCGAAGGATACACACAGCAACTTGGCGATCTCCAGATGTACGAACCGCCATCCAAATCGACCACGTGCTAATTGGCGCAAAGCACGCATCGAACATCTTGGACGTCTTGGATATTCAACATTGCATGTCTAGGCACATCTGAGAAAGCCAGAGACTTCAGTGAGCAATCGACCGGGAAACTCTCTGCCGTACCCCCAGCCAACAACCAGTGGAGCCAGCATCGCGACAGGCGACATCATTAAGAACACAGCCGAGACCACTATAGGCTACCAACCACCCAGAAAAAAGAACCCGTGCTATGATGATGAATGTGCGATATTGAAGCAAGAAACGGAATATGCACGAGTGTGAATGCTGCAACGGAAAATAAGAGCGGCAAGAGAGGAGTACTGTGAAAAAGAGAAGGAAAAACCTGTGCAGAAAGAAAAGAGCATCCACAGCCTCTCAGCTCAGGTATTTCGAGGAGTCTAGCATTGCCACCAACACCCGCCACAATGGTTCTACAAAACAGCCAAGCAACTGGCATGTGGTTATACGGCCGGTACGCAAGCTCCTCGAAACATCGAAGGGAACGAAGTCACCGAAGCACAGGGAATTGTTGTCATGTTTAAACAGCATTTTCAGAAACTGTTTAATGCAAAGAAGCATGAGACCAGTCAATGAAGATCTAGTCCCAGCGCCCAGTACTGAAGAGATTAAGAAAGCCATCCACCGGCTCGGATGGCCTACCTGCGGAACTCTTCAAGTATGGAGGAGATGTCCGGGTAGGGTGCATACCAGCTCATCAACCAAGTGTGGAGGAGGAAAGTATGACCGACGACTGGTCAAATAGCCCCATATGCCTAATCTACAAAAAGGCGATCCTATGTTCTGCAAAAACTACAGAGGCATATCCCTGCTTAATGTTGCCTACAAGATCCTATCCCAACGTACTATGTTAGCGTCTAAAACCTTTCTGCAACACTATGATCAGCACGTACCAGTGTGGCTTCAGGCCAGGCAGATCAACGATAGACCAAATCTTCACATTGAGGCAAATCTTGGAAAAGACCAACGAATTTCAAGTCGAGACCCACCATCTATTCATCGACTACAAAGCCGCATATGATAGCATAAGTCGCCAGGAGCTTTATTGGCGATGTCGGAGCTCGGAATTTCGCAAAAAAAACTGATCCAGCTATGCCGCATGACGTTACAAAATGCGTGGTGCAAGGTGCAAATGGGAAACAGCTCATCCGAGCTATTCCAGACGTTGACAGTGTTCAGACAAGGAGATGCACTATCATGTGATTTCTTCAACCTAGTACTGGAGCAGAAAGTGCGCAAGAGTGGTGTTAACCTGGAAGCCACTTTCTTCAACAGGTCTTCTCAACTGCTTGACTATGCGGATTACATCAACATCATCGGCCGCTCCAAGAGAGCTGTACTTGAAGAATTCACAGATATTGATGAACAGGCGAAACGCGTTGGTCTTGAAGTTAATGAGGACAAAACAAAGCATATGCTATCAACAAACAAAGCCTCATCTGTCCATCGCCTAGGACAAAACGTCACTGTTGGAAGCAGTAATTTTGAGGTAGTCAAGGAGTTCACCTACCTCGGAACAAACATCAGTTCCACGAACGACACCTTAGTGGAAATCCGACGAAGAATTACACTAGCGAACTGCTGCTACTTCGGTTTGGCCAAACAAAAATGGGTTCAAAAGTCATTTCTCGAAAGACAAAGTGCACCCTATACAAAACGCTAATGTTACAAGTTCTACTTTACGGTGGCGCCGAGTGCTGGGCGATACGTAAGAGCGCTTGGTTTCGACGACTGGAGGGAGCGTGCAAGGTACCGCAACCGATAGATAACCGCAATATTTCTGGCAGAGACCCTCCATGGATTGGGAGCCGGATTAGTAAGTTGTAAGTAAGTTAATTACTTTTCCTTTTGATGCAATCTTTATTTTTGGAAAAAAACTAAGCCCATTTACAACAACTCATATCGATCTTTTGTTGCACTTTATAATTTCATAATATTTCTGTGCCTCTTTTTTTCGGTCGTGACATGACTTATGACCTATAATTCTACCAATCCAATCCTGTCACACCTGCAATAATTATAATCTGAAGTGTTGAATGGAAAAGTTATGACTTTTAATTACCTTCAATTCAAAAAGTGTTTTTGTGGTCGATTAAAAACTAACGAAACCAAAAACAAACAACAAAAACAAATAATTGGACTTGAAGCAATAGTTTCTCATTGTTTCGTGTTTATACTTGGCAGTTTTCCTTAAATACCCCGTCCTTCGCTCCTTTGCCTTCCATTCCATTTTAGTTGGTGTTTTTAGTTCCCACGACATTTTTGTCCTCGCCATTAAACCTTTCACCGAACGTAATCACTCGCAAATAAAAGCGCAAACCCCATTTGTTCTATATATAGCAAAATTGAAAATTGAGGTCCTTCGGTTTGGAGTAGTGTTTTCATGTGTGGGTGTATATGAATCACTGGGTTGGGTATTCGCTTGATATGGCTACTTATGGAGGATGGGAGAATTATTCAGGCTTCACATACATATATATGTATGTGTATATGTTATTTATAATGTCATATGTATGGATATTGTGAGAAAAGGGCTTCCTAAGCCATCAAACAATCTGGTCGGAAATTTATCAAATGTCACCAGCATGGATTCTCCCTTTCGTCCTTCTAACTCTATACAAAGAGAAATTGGCTTGGCTGAGGTGCAGAGACTCGAAGTGAAAACAAACAACACAAAACTATAGTTTATAGAAAGATATGTGTTCCTTTTCTCTACAATATTTGTGGTAGGTATGGACTTGGAGGTTGGAGCTTAACTTGTTCATGTCGAGCTATATAGTGGTATCGCAGTAATTTGGAGCTTTAAGTGGCTCACTTTGGCCCAAGCGAAATACCACAAAACAACTTACACACAACTCACATAATATAAAGTTGTAAAGGCGTATCTACAAGCCATATATTAAATACCAAACCTACCTACATACACATCACATGTTGTGTATATAGGTATATGAACATTTTGGAGAAAATCAATTAGAAGTCCCTACAGGCTTTGGTGGTCCTTGAAGAGTATTATGGAGCACAGTGCCAGGAAATGCAGTTCACGTGCTGCAAAGTTAACAATAAACAAGCAACATTTCAAAATGGCTTGAGTTTGAGCAAAAAAAAAAACAGAAAATAAGTGAAAAAAGTATATTTGGCAGGTGAGTATGTGCGAGTCTAGTATAGGTACACGCGAATTGCACTTTGTGCTGTGAGAAGGTTTGTGTAACCCATCAGAACAAAAGGAGGGCGGGTAGTGTGAACTTCTTATCTGAGTACGCAGAACTTTTCAAACAATCCATTTTAAGTTTGCTGTTGTAATTTAAATTGCTCAGCTGCATCGGTAAATTTTAAATGAGCACACAACTAAGGGGCTTATCGTATAGCATGAGTTGCAATGTCAGGATCGGACGTCTTGGGTGGAGTTCTTGTGGGAAAAAGGTTATGGGATCTGGTGTCAGAGTCTGGATGTGTAAGGGGATTAGATGCTTTTTGAAATAACATTACATTCTTGTTTCTTAATTATAGTTTGTTGAGGTTGCATGTTTTTTTTTGTATACGCTGTAGTGGCATATGAAATGATATAGACGTTAGACGTATGTATGTAGATCTGACTGGTCAAAGCCACAGGAAGTAGTTTCAAAAATTATAATATGTTCATACATAATCGGGTCTTTAGTACATCATTGATTCAAAAAATTAGGTATATAACGGCCTTAAGTCGATTCAAATTGGCGTTTCCGCCATCAGGTGATCTCACTTGAACTGAGTTTATATTTTCTTGCACGCTCAGTAATTTTTCTGCGTCCTTTGACTTGAGCAGGAGGATAAAATATAAACGAGATCTCTGACATAGAATTCAAAACTCTTATTCCTCCGAGACCAAAAAATTGAACAAGCTACAGGCCTGCCAGATTGAGCTATTTATCGCTATCTTTTTCCAAAATTGCCGACAACAGTATGACAGTCCAATCATAATTGGGATATAAATAGCCAAAATCTAATCTTTGGTGAAATATTTTTGCGTATGAATAAATCATATAAAAACCACTTTTCTCCCTTAATCATATCCTTAGCACAACCAATTTGGCACCACTTTTTATTCACTGAATATACCGCCATTTGTTTTGACATTTCAAATCAACCGCAACCATCTTCACTTTAATAATTTCATTCAGTTTATCTGTTGCTCCTAGAATTGCCATTTTAATAAAAAAAAAAACCAAACACAATTACTGTAAAAGGCAAATAAAAATGAAAATATTGTGACAGATTCAATTTCTTCAATATTGTTAAAAGAAAAAATGAATTGTGATTCAAGTTACGAGAAAATTAAAAAAAAAAACTGTATTTCCATTGGGCTTATATTTGGGCTACTTTCTTCGCTCCGATTTTGGGCTGCACAATTTTGCATTTGGACTATCGAACTAGCTTAAGACACGGCAACTTTGGCAAGCGAGTCCGAAAAATTTCAGTCTCATCTCAGTTTGTAACCTCAGAAGTAACGAATCCCGTTTGTATTTTTAAGATTACGGGTGAACCTCTTGAACGAGCCACGAGCCTATCAGAAGGATAGTGACAAATGAATTGAGGCCGTGAGAGCCATAGTGGCCTAACTGCATTTTTCATTATTTTCAGTAGAGAAGAGGAGAAGAATAATTTTAAGCACTTGTAGTTTAAAAAAATTTCAAACACTTGTCGTTTTTAAATAAAGAAACATAGCTTTGATTTTTTTTGCAGTTTGATCAAAAAATAAATAGTTTTTGATCACAGTACACAAATCTAAGGTATTAAGGTGGGTCCACACTATGCCGATCAACATTGTTGGTTAACATTGTCGATCAACATGCTAGTGTGTACGTGAAAAACTTTAGTAGCAAACATTTGTGTGGTTTGGAATTTTCTGATCGATGCGTCAGGATACAACCGAAGGGTTCTGGGTTCGAGTCCTGGTGGTACCCAACTTTTTTTTATTTTTTCTTGTGAACAATACAATTAAAATGATATTATTAACATTAAATACTTATTCACAACAAATATTGCATTTTTCATCTAGTGAAAATGTAATTAATAACGCACAAAACAAATAAATTATGTTCATGAAATTAAAACCCTACAAATGTTTTTAATAAAATGAAATTTGTTGAACAGCTTTGTCGATTGCTATCCATTTAGGACGGTCCACACTATGCCGATCAACATTGTTGGTTAACACCCAACTAACAATTTAACTTGTATTAGGTCCGATTTTTAAAATCTGATAAGCTATAGCTCACATAGAACTAATATAAGGCTTTGTTATACAATTCACCCATTTTCCAATATTTATTTTTGTTAAAAGCCTGTTTAATGCCTTTTATAATGAAATTGACAAGTTATACATAAGGCTTGTATGCTTAAGTATAAAAGCCTTGTTTAAGGCCTGCCCAAGTTGTTTTGCCTTATATTTATTATTAAGTAAACAAAACAATTCGTATACGGCTTTCTTAAATAAGCGATACAACACACAGCAGCAAGATTTGACATTTCTCTGGAGTTGAAAATATTCTGCAGCGGGTCTGGTCTGATATTCTAAAGTGTTCGTCATTCATTTGAAAAGATTAAAAACAAATATATTATTAAAAAATCTAATTGTCAAAAATAGTGCATAATTAATAAGAAGTTATCAAAATATCAATTAATTTCAAGTGCCCAAAGTCGTTTAACACTATGGAGCGCGCGCTCGCCGATGTGTTCCTCTTCCTCGATTGATGTGTATCTTGATAGAATTTGTGTTTTTTTTTTTTTTTCTTAATTCTAATGAATGTATAACTTTTTTTGTTTAGTTTTGCAACTTTTCTCGTAAATATAATTGTTTTTAATCTAACAAAAAAATGAATGCTTGTTCTGAATTTGTATGCGCATTGGTTTGTTTGTTTCAAATCTAGTGACAAATGGCACACATAATCCCAGAAAAAGAAACATTTAATTTTTACTAGTTCCATTCCGTACTTAAATGGTTGTAAGGATTCCGGAATTAAATCACTTATAACTCCTATGCTTAGTTTTTCTGATTATCAATCAACAAGAAATTTGTTATACGTAATTATGTTATATTTTTTTGGAAAGATAAAATAAAATTTTTAAAGCAAACTTATTGAAATTATTGCCTTTTTTGGTGAGCTATTTAGTTTTGTTTGTGACAGCTGTATCCCTACGTGAGAAAATATATAGTTTTTATAAAATGTTAGTAACAAACTTAATCAAATGATTGTCTTCTTTGGTGAGCTATTTCGTTTGGCTTGTGACAGCTGTGTTGCTGTGTACCTCCTTGAGGAAATGTATAGTTTTTATAAAACGTTTGTGAAGAACTTAATGAAATTATTGTCTCATTTCGTGAGCTATTTCAACTGTGCACATCTATGACGAAATATATAGTTTTTATAAAATGTTAGTAGCAAACTTATTGAAATGATTACCTTCTTCAGTAAGCTACCCTACCAGCGTACACATACAATACACAAACGAGTCGCATGTACCTACTTGCTGTTATAATTAAGTTTTTTCCTTAACGAGAAATTTTTTTTTCAAATTGTGATTTGATAGAAATAGAAGTATTAAGTGTGATCTTTTAAAAATAATTCACTCGTTTTACATTCAAATGGTTATGTAGCTTCACATAATTACTTAAAATTGTTTAAAATGAAGTTTCTTTCATAAGAATGCATAGAGAAACAATTGTTTAAGATTTATATCACCATACGTTATTACATAAACTCGTATGTTCTTGCATATTTCTTCTTTCAAACCCTTCAAGAATTAATTGATTCGGACTTTTTAAACTTAAAAAAAGTAACAAATATCAAGAAAATCGTATCATATCAGTAGGATTTTGGCTAGATGATTCATCTACAAATATATAGTTGTAGATGTTGTCTGTCATCGTATTATTAGGATTAAAATCTGGAGTGAAATTTGTTTAAATCCAAAACGTGACCTTAACTACCTGTATATTGCTGGTAAAATTGTACAGGCACAAGTATCAACTCATTAGAATTTTAACATTCACCTTCTGAATTGTGAATTGGCGTAGTGGGTAGCGTGCTGGATATGTGATTGGAGGGATGCGAGTTCAATCCTCGGAAGAGTCATCTAAGTAAGTAACATTTTTATAAATTAAATAATATTCTTATCATTTCAGAATATAGAAAAACGTAGTCCAAGCTCCCGCAAGGAAAATAAACTGACAAAATAAAAATAATAAAAATTAAATAAAATAATTCCAAGCAAGCAAATTTCTTTTATTACACAACTGCATTGAGTGGCTTTTATAAGGCCTAATTGTACAAATTTTGTATAGCCTTTTCAACGCCTTATTATACAAGCCTTATTATAACTTGTTTAGTTGAGCAATATTTTGTCTTTTTAAGACCTGTTTACAATGTTGTTGGAAAGCTATTTAATTGTATAGGACTTGTGACGAAAGGTTTTAAGGGAATCAAATAGCTTCTTCAATGTGCGCCAAAATGATTTGCATAAGGCTAATATTAGTTTCTAGACAAGTCAGAAAATAGCTTGTATTGACACTTAAACAACTTAAATTGTTAGTTGGGCATTGTCGATCAACATGCTAGTGTGTACGTGAAAAACTTTCGTAGCAAACATTTGTGTGGTTTGGAATTTTCTGATTGATGCGTCAGGATCCAACCGAAGGGTTCAGGGTTCGAATCCTGGTGGTACCCAACTTTTTTTTATTTTTTTTTGTGAACAATAAAGTTAAAACGATATTATTAACATTAAATACTTATTCACAATAAATATTGCATTTTTCATCTAGTAAAAATGTGATTAATAATGCACAAAACCAATAAATTATGTTCATGAATTTAAAACCCTACAAATGTGTTCAATAAAATGAAATTTGTTGAACAGCTTTGTCGATTGCTATCCATTTGAATCGGGTTACGTTCGGGTCAACAAATGTTGATTGGCTTTGTCGATCAACACGTCTACACTTACTCAACACTGTTGATCAACGATGTTGATCTACACAATTCGACATAATGTGGACGCGCCTTTTGAATCGGGTTACGTTCGGGTCAACAAATGTTGATTGGCTTTGTCGATCAACACGTCTACACTTACTCAACACTGTTGATCAACGATGTTGATCTACACAATTCGACATAATGTGGACGCGGCTTTATACTGCGCAGGTTGTCAGTCGAAAATAAAAAATGGCTGTGAGCGTGAGGAAGAAAACACACGTAAAAACAACAACAAATTAAAATTGAAATTGTCAGAAATAAAAATGGCTGGGAGTGTGAGGACTTAAATGCAGGAATATTGTTTAATAAGTAAATACAGATTCAATTTTTGTAATAAACTCAATTCCGATGAAATTGCAGTAAGGCCACAACGGATAACGACTTGAGATTATGTACTTGGAATTTGAGAACCCTTAACTGCTCAGACAGACATAACCGTAATCCAAGAGATGTGACAGATTGGATCAGGTATGCTGAAAAGAAAAGATATCGACATTTAATAGATACATGTGTGATAAAAAACGCATATCGATTAAGAAGCAAAGTTATTGACTCTAACAGTTCGCGTAACACTGAAACCGAACTATCGTCCGATTACGTGTTGGTAGGTACTATACGGGCGACTGTCTCGGACGTTTGCCTGCATACACTCAAGCCTTTCTCGGATGATGCTTTTTCTATTTGTGTAATGTCAGTAACCACTTCTTTCATGTATTATCGTAAGAAAACACGGCAAACAGATGATAAATCCAAACAAGTTCGGATTTGACGGTTGATCGGGAACTACCGGGCGTCATCGGACGATGTTGGTTGGGGTGGTGTACTCACTCGATTTCTTTTACATACGTTTGGGTCGATCGCCCGATTTCAGTCGATGACGCCCGAGCATAATTCGGCCGATGACGGATTAGGTGTACACCAGCCGTAAGCCGTTAAGTGATTACCTGACTGTGATCCATATTCAGGCTACTTTCCCAATTGTAGGCCTCTTACGCCCTCCACAATTTAGTTGAAAGGGTGAGTTTTATGACCTCCTGATTGTCAGAACTTACATAGCCAGCCAGTGCCTAAGATGTTAACATTTTGCCCAGGGCCCTCAATGTCCAAACTTGAAAGGCAGACACCTTGGGCAGACTATATATGCTGTCCACAAGAAAGGACATCCAACACCGACGTCTCGGACAGAACGTCACTATAGACAGCTATAATTTTGAGGTAGTCAGAGACTTTGTCTACCTAGGATCCGCTATAAACTCAGCGAACGACACCAGCGCTGAGATCAAACGAAGAATTACTCTTGCCAATCGCTGTTTCTTTGGGCTAAGAAGGCAATTGAGAAGCAAAGCCCTCTCTCGAGCAACTAAACTGTCCCTGTATAAGACGCTTATCATCCCGGTCCTGATGTATGGTGCAGAGGCATGGACACTGCTAACAGTGGATGAGAACGCGTTAGGCTGTTTTGAGAGGAAAATTCTCCGGGTGATTTTTGGTCCCGTCTGCATAGATGGGGAATGGAGAAGAAGATTCAACAACGAACTGTATGGGCTGTACAGCGACACCGACCTAGCCACAAAGGTGAAAAGCCAACGACTGAGATGGCTGGGTCATCTAGAGCGAATGGACACCAATGCTCCGGCCCGGAAAGTCTTTGAATCCAACCCCGTGGGACAACGCAGTAGAGGTGGACAGCGTTAAAGGTGGCGCACGCAAGTGGAAGAGGACCTCAACCAACTTGGCGTGCGAAACTGGAGACAGCTAGCTAGAAACCGAGCCGGCTGGAAGAAGCTTGTTGGTTGAGGCCCTGGTCCACCCCGGACTGTAGCGCCACCTTAAGTAAGTAAGTAAGTACCTTGGGCAGACTAGTTGATAAGAAGCAGAACCTCCATAAAGTGACAATTGATAACGGCTTCCAACTGAAAAACAGCAGAAATTCATAATACGCTGATAAGTAGTACCTCCTTGTTGAATTCACAAACCAACCTAATGTTCCCTAAACTGGTCGATACCTATCCCAATCAAATCCACCATGTGGTAATCGACGGAAGGAGTGTCTGTCACATCTTAGACGTGCGGACATTTCGAGGGGCAAACGTCACATCTGACCATTTCTTTATTCTGGTAAGGTTAAGAGCTGAACTGTCAAATTAAAAAAATTTGTGAACGGCCCTAAAGAAGAAATTAGACGATGTTCACCTTAGCGTACCTGGAGTCACAGTTCGCGAGAGTCTACAGAGAGCCACTTGAGCGAGAAGCTCTCCGGTGTGCATTTACCAGCCACAAACGCTAACAACCCAGTGGTCTCAGTATCGTAATATCATCAAAGAGCACATCGAAACCCCAATAGGCTACCTACCACCGCCGAAAAAGAACTCGTGGTAAGATGATGAATGTGTATAGTTGAACAAGGTGACAGAAGATGCAGATGCGACTATGCTGCAGCCTAAAACAGGAGCAGCGAGAGAGGAGTTTGAAGCAAGGAGAAGAATACACATCGTAGCAAGAAGAAAGCGTACGAAGCCTCCCATCTCAAGGAGATCGAAGAATCTCGCAATCGAAACAACACATGAAGGAATTTGAAGAATATTTGAAAAGAAAGTTCTTCTGTTTAAGTGCAGCGACTGAATATAAATCAAGTTAAAAGCTCAGATGAGTTGAGTTAAATCTTTTAACTCGATTCGGCACCTTGAAGTTTATAAAAAGTAAAAAACTGGCAGCTGGTTTTAAAACCGAAATTCAGGCTCTCTTCGAAACAGTGAAGATAACCTAGTCACCAAAGCACAGGGAAAAGTAGATGTTTTCAAGCAGTATTTCCAGCAGCTGCTAAAATGGCATCAGGTAGAGCGAGAAATAGGTCAAGAAGAGAACCCATCAACTCCAGTCAATGAAGATCCAGTATAACCAGCACCCAGTATAGAAGGCGTAGACTGCTTAGCTATAAAGAAGCTCAAGAACAACAAGGCCGCCCCCGGATCTAATAGTTTACCAATGGAGCTCTTCAAGCACTGATGGGATGTGTGGAAAGGGTGAATGCATCAACTTATCAACCAAGTTAGGGTGGAAGGAAGCATGCCCGTTAACAAAAAAGACGATCCTATGTCCTGCAAGACCAATAGAGGCATATCCTTGAAAAACATCGTGTTCAAGATTCTATCCAAGGTCACATACAAGATCATATCCGACGTACTGTGTGAGAGTCTTAAGCCTTTCTGCAACACTATAATCGGCAAATACCAGTATGGCTTCACTCTCAGGTAAATCCTGGTTTGGGAAACGAATTTCAAGTCGAGAATATCTACATATATGGCGATAGATGAACTTGAAATCTGATTCAGCTGTGTTTCGTGATACTAGAAAAACGCGATGCAATTTTCAACTATTTTCAACTAGGAAAAAGCTCTTCCGAACTATTCAAAACATTCACAGTTTTTCGGCAAAGAGATGCGCTATTTTTTTTACCAGGGGAGTGCAATGGATCCGCTGAGATCCAAGTGACATGATGCGGCTTGCCTTATTATCAGAACCTTCTAGCAGAACTTATCATGTTAGAGCTAATAGTGCGCAGGGTAGGCGTAAAAAAAACAATGAAGGCACCATTTTCAACAGATCTGTCCAATATCTTGGGTATCCCAATGATACTGACATCATCGCGGCCGTCTTTCAAGGCAATTGAAGAACATCCGAAACTTGTTGGTCTTGAAGTAAACGAAGACAAGACCAAATACATGCTATGAACAAACAATGATAGATCTGTCTACCGGCTTTGACAAAATTGTAACTGTTGATAGCAATAACTTCGAAGTAGTTAAGGAGCTCATTTTCTTCGGAGTAAACATTTATTCCACGATCGAAATCTTTGTGAAGATCCGACGAAAAATAACTAACAAAATGGTACTACTTCGGTTTGACTTAAGAGATGGGTTCAAAGCTTCTCACACGAAAGGCAAAGTCCCCGATCTATAAAATCTCTATACTGCCAGTCCTGCTTTGTGGCACCGCCCGAGTGTTGTTCGATAAGCAGAAAGGGAGACCTGATATTGGTTTCTTTCGAAAGAAAAATTGTGTGTGAGGAGGGTGAATGGAGGAGAAGATACAACCACGAACTCCATGAGCTGTATCAAGATTGGGATGTAGTGCAGTAAATCAAAACAAGTCCAATATATTGGCTCCGCCTAATCGAGCGTTTGGACAATATTGCTTCAGCCAAGCGAGTCTCTGAATACCAGTTTCGAGAGAACGAAGAACACCAAAGTTCCAATTAGAATACCAAGTCATTGCGGATATCAGAAGGCTTGGGCTAGGTGATTGGAACCAGGTCCTCTGGATCGTAGAAAATGGAAGGTTGTTGTGTCTCTGACTCAAGTTGAGCAGGACTTTTCTTTTTTGTAATACCTTATTTGGCATATAGGAATATCTATATATATCGTTTTCGATTCGATGTTTGAAGTACTCCTTTTCCACTTCTTTTTCACTCATACTACTCCGAATTTTCCATATTCCATAGGAATGGAACAAAACGCAAAACCAAACGAAAACGACATTTAATTAAATATTCTATTTTTTTTAAATTCGGTTTTGAGATTTTGTTGTTTTCTCGTACGATATTCCACAACACCATGTTGAGTATAAAATGGTTTCTGTAACACTCGCACCGGATCCGGATAAGACATCAAAGCGTATAGCGGAATTTCTTTATTTTTTTTCTTCAAATTTGACACATTAAAAAAGGAAGATTGAAAGCAAACTATGTATGGGTACACTAGACATTTTTCTTAAATTCATTATCCTTCCATTAAAAAAAAAGAAAAACGAAAATTGTATCAAACCCCCTGGAAACAGTGGAAAGTCGTCGTGTGCTCATTAAATTTGTGAACGCCCGGCCCGCCGCCGTAGTAAGATGAAACTCTGTGAATTGAAATTAAATTTTCATGGAAAGCGATCATCCTGTTTCCTCGTGGAAACCAAATATTTGTAAAGACTAAGACATATTTTTGTTCTCTGTATGACGGTTATAGCTATATATGAGTGTGTGTGTTTTTGTCATTATGCATTGAAATGTCTTCCCTTCTTTTTCGAAAAAAAAGAAAAAATTGAATGGTGTTTCATTTCATCCTTTTTAAGAAAAGAATAAAAAAAAACCGTTCAGTCCTACATCCATTCATTTCGACTTGCAGCAGCAGCCTTAGCGTTGATGACGAAGACACGACACTCTTCTATTCAGATGTTTTTCGTTAGAAACTGTTTTTTGTTGCCTGTATGATGTATCATCCCCATCCCCTCCTCTTCTCCCCCCCCCCCCCATCCTCCATAGACTCATACTCCTCCTTGGCTGGAGTGTGACATTAAGAAATATCTTCACTTTATAATATTGAAAGTGCTAAAGATGTAATTGCATCGCCCACAATTTCAAAAAGTGTCCTTTTCGCCTGAAGGAATTTATATGAATCATTTTCTTTTCTTATTTAGGTTTTTTTTTTTTTTTGTCATTGCATTTTCTTTGCTTGCTTTCAAAGGATAATGCAGCTTATTAACAGGCTCAGAGACTGAATGCAGTCCGAGCTGACACACCAAGCGTGGTGCAACAGAAATTGAGAGGATTTTCTCCAAAGAATCTTCGACCACCACCCTGCAGGGTGCTGGCGCTGCTGGGGTGTTATGCTATGCCGGGGAGGAAGGGGGTTTTCGACGACATTCATGGCCTGGCATAGATAAACAAGGACCAGACGACACGACGAGCTTATGTTTGCATTCTCACACCCTCCACTCGCAAAGCTCTTGGTGGACTGAATATGGAACTCACATACACACATATATACGACACACATGTGACGGGTGGTTCTGCATTAGGGACGACTCAGAGCTGCTGTGATATATTTCAAAAGAAGACGCGTCGACGACGAGGACGACGACGACGACGACGTTAGCGTTGGTTTTGCTTCTTGGTTGTTGGTAAATTATAAAAGCAATGCTAGCGGAATGGGAATAGTGATTGCAGCTGAGAGAAGAAGAAAAGTTTGTCCTTATATAAAAGTTGGAATTATCTTTTGGATTCTTCTAGGATAGCATCTTTGTCGTTGGCATCGTCTTCGTCTTCGCGCAACGAACGTTTTCTTCTTATTCTTCGTTCTCGTTGTTGTTGTTCTTCATCCTGGGCTTGGTCGTTCCCGTCGTCGTCGTCGAGCGCATTTGTCAAGTGAGATTCATTTTTAAGGCAAAATAATGACAACAATAAGTGCCTTCATCATAGTCGCCTAGTGGAACTTTGTGAAGACACAGCAGGTCATAGGGTTATGTTACTGTTTACTTGAGAGAGTAATTTCACTTCCGGAAATGATGGAAAATTATTAAAGAACTCAAGTGTAAGTTTTGTTTTTGTTTTCTTTTTTTTTTCTTTTAAATGAAGTGGTTGTTTTGTTGTTGTTGTTTTTATTTATATATAGAACCTATGTACATGAAAGCCCATTATGTTTTTCTATATACATATGTAGCAGCGATCAAGAACCTCAAACAAGTGTTTGAAGTTTTGTATACACTTGAAGGGAATCGTAAAGCTACCTATATTACACCAGATGGTATATATAATAGATTATATGTATGGATGTACATTGATCCTAGATAAGTTTGAAAGTTAAACGACCATTGAAAATACTTGAAACCCAAGTGCATTTCGTTTCAACTAGTCTAGATTTCCCAATAAAGATATAAAAGTTCTTTGGTATCTAATAACAGAGTATTGTTTGAAAAAAAAAATATATTATAAGGCAACACAGAAGGAACTTTTTCTTTTTTTTTTCAAACTAAAAAAATTTAAAAATCGCTTTTCAAACTCTCAAAAGTTTTTAAAATTTTATGATTTTTATGATCCCTCACATCCCCACATCAGCCTCATATCCATCTTGATGTGGATAGGAGAAGACTGTTAGTTAATGGATCAATTTTTCGTCGATCAAAATAATTATCGTCCTTTTTGTCCGTAAGCTATGTAAAATTATAAAAAGCTAAGAGATATAGAGCATCAAATATGAACTGAAGTTAAACTTCTAACGAATTTGATGCTCTATCAGACAGCAGAAGCAGGCTCCCAGAGGAAAACCTGGCCATAATTAATGTATCTAGCTGCAGACCGGAAAAGATGGAAACAATTTGTTGGTGCCCTCTATGCCCCAACCGGGGTAACAGAACAGGTCATGATGATCCGACTGTATTCGTTGAATATTGTTTCCTTGATTAATTTTAGGATCCGCTATAAACTTAGCGCACGATACCAGTGCTGAGATCAAACGAAGAATTACTCTTGCCAATCGCTGTTTCTTTGGGCTAAGAAGGCAATTGAGAAGCAAAGTCCTCTCTCGAGCAACTAAACTGTCCCTGTATAAGACACTTATCATCCTGGTCTTGATGTTTGGTACAGAGGCATAGTGCATAGACACTGTTATCGGTGGATGAGAACGTGTTAGGCTGTTTTGAGAGGAAAATTCTTCGGGTGATTTTTGGTCCCGTCTGCCTGCATAGATGGGGAATGGAGAAGAAGATACAACAACGAACTGTATAGGCTGTACAGCGACACCGACCTAGCCACAAAAGTGAAAAGCCAACAACTAAGATGGCTGGGATCACCTAGAGTGAATGGACACCAATACTCCGACCCGGAATGCGTCTTTGAATCCAACCCCATGGGACAGCGCAGGAGAGGTGGACAGCGTAAAAGGTAGTGCACGCAAGTGGAAGAGGACCTCAACCAACTTGGCGTGCGAAACTGGAGACACCTAGCTAGAAACCGAGCCAGCTGGAAGAAGCTTGTTGGTTGAGGCCCTGGTCCACCTTGGACTGCAGCGCCACCTTAAGTAAGTAAGTAAGTTTCCATGATTAACGGCATCTCTTAATAAAACCCTAACTACCTTCACATAAACGTCAAAGGTATCTAGGATGGTCCTCTTTGGCAAAACATGGCAAATGAGTTCCTTGGCAACAATGACCAAAGTCTTTGAAAAAACATCAAAATCGATAGTAGGTTAATTGGTGATAGTTATTCAGCACATTGTTCAATGTTGACATGTGAGGTGTTGTTTTTTTGATAAAGCAAACTTGGACTCATCACAGATTATGATGAAAGCCTTTGTCATAAGCAGTTTTTGCTTAATTCAGTAATTTTTTTTTTTTTAATTTTGGACTGTCTTCTACTAAGATGATTTATTTCAGTAGTAGATATCTTAACCAGAGTGGTAAGGACTGCAGTCTTTTCAAGTTCTACAGTCAATTGACTAAAATACTAATTTCAATAAGTCTTTTTACTTACAAAAAGACTTTAACCATTTGCCATTTCATAATGAATAGACTTACTCCTGAAAAACGTTTGCAAATCGTGCAAATTTATTACCAAAATAATGGTTCGGTTCGCGCGACACATCGCGTGCTGCGTCCAGTATTCGGTCGACATAATCCCCCAGCAGAGTCGGTAATTCGAACAACCATGGATCGGTTTCGCACCACGTTTTTTTTTAGTGGATAATGCGCATCCTCGGAGACGCCGTAAAATGCGCACCGAAGACGCTATTGCTGCTGTGGTGCAGAGTATCGAAGAAAACCTGAATGAGTCCATCCGTTATCAACGGGCAACAATTGGAGCTGTGCCATCCCTTTTATGGAAGATTTCGCGAAAGGATCTTGGTTTGCGGGCTTACAAAATCCAACTCATGCAAGAATTGAAGCCGAACGACCATCAAGCGCGTCGCACGTTCGGTGAATGGGCCCAACACGAGATCGCCACCGATGGTGATTTTCACAAGAAAATTTTGTTCAGCGATGAAGCTCACTTTTGATTGAATGGGTGCGTTAATAAGCAAAATTGTCGTATTTGGAGAGATCATAATCGACAAGCCATTGTTGAGACGCCGTTACATCCTCAAGTCACTATTTGGTGTGCTCTATGGGCAGAGGGAGTCATAATCATTGGTCCATGTTTCTCCAAAAATGAAGCCGGTCATTATCTATGTTACAGTCAATGGGGAACACTATAGAGCCATAATTATTGACTTTTTCGTGCCTGAATTGGAGGATGTTGATGTGGACGACCTTTGGTTCAATTTATTGAAGGACACTTTTGGTGAGCGCATTATCTCACGTCGTGGGCCTGTGGCGTGGCCTCCAAGATCGTGCGATTTAACACCGCTGGACAATTTTGTGTGTAGTTATGTGAAGTCGCTTCTCTAGGCAGATAAGCCCGAGATGATTGACGCCCTGGTGCGTTACTGCTGACATACGGTCCCAATTGCTAAAAAAAATGGTCGGAATATGGGCCTCTCGGCTGGAATTTATTCGAGCCAGCTGCGGCGGCTACTTGCCCTAAATCATTTTTAAAACATAATGGCAAACCCCTATCTTTATAATAAAGCTAAATTCCTAGCCATAACATTAGATTATGAGTTTTATTTCTTCTTGAAAACCACAAGTCTAAAAAAACACCCTTTAGTTTTTCGGAAGTTATCACTGAATGCTAAATGTTTTAGACTTTTCCAGCTACAGAAGCAACAGCTGAGAGAACCATTTCGATTTCCAAGCTTTAGCTTATAACAAAATATTTTAGAACTTCTAAAGTTAACTGATATTAAAAAAATTCACTGATTTTTTTTTTAATAACCTTCATCAGTTTTAAGCGGAGGTATGATAGTAATTCAAAAAATTTAAAAATAAGCCGCCACAACTATTTATAGACATTAATACCTTTTTTTAGGTGATATTTTATTTTTAATTCTTAAAACCAAAGCCCTTTGGAAATAAATTACAAAAAAAAGACAGTCTTTTCATTAATACCTACATTTTTACCCCCTCATATAGTGCTACACACTACACCTCACATGCTTAAGTGACATCATTGTCGGTAATGCCACATTTAACCACTGACAAATACACAACTACTGGCTGACAAATCCCCCGCGATAATCTTTAGCAATAACATCACTAAAATAATGTCCTTCCTCTTGATGAACACAACAATCCTGGCATCGTCATCGTCATCTACATTGGCATCGGCATGCAATAAGGACTTAAAGTTGTCGCTGTCACCTTGTTCGCTATATCATTGTGGGAACACAACGGAGCGAAAGTTTTTCTTATTGATGACCGGGCCACCGTTAATACCATGGTGAGCCTGGCAGCTTGTTTACTCAATTCACTTAATGCGAATGTTAATGACGATCATTATTGTATGGTAAGGTGATGAAGTTTCGCACTCTTGTTGTGGTTTCAGAGAGTTTATATAAATACTGTAGATACTATATAGTATATAATGCCCCCAGGGTGCAGTTGTAGTTCCAGTTGCAGCACCACCACCAACTTAATTGCAGCTTTGGAGTATTAGTTATCGATTGAAACAAGAATCACAATCACATCTTGCGATGATTGCATGCAAGAAAAGCATGTTGAAGTACCACTAAACTAGGTGCTCCTCCGACCAATTCCCACTGCACAGTGTATCTGCATCTTACTAATTGTTTAATGAGGTTTTCAATTCAAAATTAAGCTCCATAGCTTAACATGTACAGGTACATATAGAAGGGAGCTATGGGCTACAGAAATAGCATCAAATTATATAAAAAGGATCAAGCCTTTGCTCAAAGAAGGGGGGGGGGGGGGGGGGGGGGGGTGGTCAAGTTCTTCAAAATATATTGTATTGCATTCAAAATTATTTTTTTTACTGCAAATATAGTTTAGGAATTGTAAACTTTGTCCTTCAAAGATCTTTTTTTCTCTTTTTGTCTCGTTACACGAAGCAGTAAACATACTTACTACTTTCCTTAATGACTTCCACGTTTTCTTAAATACTTTCTTGTGTTTTTGTCTCGTGAGTAAACAAATCGTAAGAGATTCAATTCAATTGTTCTTTTTAAACCCCTCTTTACGGTTGTTCGTAAACTGTGTGCAATATGAAAAGAAATCTCATCAAATTGTTGAACCGAAAGATTTCTTAATGCCCTCCTCTCGTGTAAACTTAGAGTTGTAAACATCAAAAATATCATGGTTTGAAAGGAGTCTTAATATGGGCATATTATTCACTCGTTTAATCCAAACTTTAATCCAATTTTTTTAAATCCAATATCGATTGATCCAATTGGACTTAAATTGCCCTCCGAGGGTCAGTTTAAGTACTTAAATCCAGATTAAAACACAATTTCATATAATTCACTTTTTTTGACATTTCAAGCTTCATGAAAAAATTAAATTGTGAAATTAAAAATTGTTTTTTTATAATTAAATAGGTATAAATTTGAACAAGAAGTGATGTAAAAATATTTGTTATTAAGGGTATTCATTCAACAGCGTAAAGTCGTCGTAAACATTGTAAACTTTTAAACTTCGTAATTCTGTCACAATTTGTATGGGAAATTTGACAGATTTACGAAGTTTGCAACTTTATGATAAATTACGACGAGTTTACGCTGTTGCATGAATACCCTTATTATTTTTACTGCCTATTTTCCAATAAATGAACCTCAATTTTTGTGAACGTTAAAATCACGAATGGATTTTTATCATTGTGTGTAATCATGAAGGAACGTACCTATCAAAAAGACGAAACGAACGAAAAAACAAATCGTGTAATCAGGCTCCAACATTGTGAAATAAATTAATTAAAGTAAACAAAAAGTTTCACGGGAGAAATTTGACTTTTCGCAAATTCGACGTTTGTATTAAACGATCTTAATCTGAATTTAAATACACTTAACATCTGGATTAAGGGCATTTTAAATCAATTAGATTTAAGGAATGTTCAGAGTGAATAATATGGACATGGAATTAAATTTTTGGATTTAATAAATCCGAATTTAGTTGTTGGATTCAAATTTCCCTTAAATCCAATTTAAATCCAGAGTGAATAATATGGCCGTTAAGCGTCGTGCTTTTGAAATTATCAGGAACTAATACCAATGTTATTCCTGAATGCTTTGTTTATTTGTTTTCCTAAACTACACATATTAGCCGTTTTAATTTTTAGCTCCGTGCATAGCACTGACCTGTCAAAAAAATAACTGTGTCTCTTTTTTAGCTCAGAGCACTCAGAGTTCTCAACTTTGTGTTTCATATTTCAATTTTAAATCAGAGATAGATCGGAGTATACGCTCCATCAGCTCCAAGACGGATTCGAAATATCCACCAGACGTCAGAATCAAACGAGTAAAGAAGAACCAAAGAAAGAAAGTTTGTCAACTGGGCGAGCTAAGAAGAACTAGCAAAAAAAGTTCAAAGTCCCATTTCACATGAAGAAACAAGTTGCTGAAGATTTTTTGACGTTTTTTGTAATCTCCTTAAAAATCTCTTGTACCTTTCACACGAGGAAACAAATCTCCAGGCAGTTTTTGAAATTTCCCTTGAAAGTCTTTTGGCTGAACACACATAAACCTAGATGTGAAGGGAAATGTTCTGTTCGCCCCTCTTTCTTCCTGCCCTTCTCACTAAGGAACTGAAAGTTGCTAGCAACTCAGTGAAAAAAATGTTAATAATCACTTCTCCAATGTTAATTTGCTTATACTTATTCACAGCACAGAACGTTAGGCTTTTAATTATTTACTCGTGAAACCACGAAAATTCGACGTGGTATAAATTGATTATAAGAAAATTTAAGATTTTACTACACTCATACATCAAACAGAAAAAAAGAATTGAAAACTATGCACCAAGCGCCAAATTCCTTTTAGCTTGCTTCCACCATTTTGATTTTCGAACGTCCACTTATGAAATAGCGGTCAGTGAGCGCCCTCACGTCCGACGGCAAAAGTTTACGAAAACTAAACGAAAAGCCCCACTTCGCAATTATCTATCTGCGCGTCATATGAATTTCTTGTTTTCGCTCGGTTTCGTACTACCACTTAAGTAGGCTTCTGCCTATTCTAGTTCTACCTTAAGGCCTAACTACATTCATTTCACTTTTGTACAAAAGTGAAAAAAGTGCAAAAGTAAAAACAAATACAAATATATGCTAGCGACACCTTCCTGCGAAAAAGCGTATGAAATTTGAGTTGAGCTGAATGTATGAATACACAAAAAAGGCTAGTTCAGCAACTTTTTTCAATGTGAGTGACATCTTTGAATCAGTTTTTTGACTGTTATGGATGTAGTTGTGTTTCACTTTTCTGCAAAAGTAAAAGTTAGAAACGCTCTAACTTTAGCTTTTGTAAAACTTGAGATAAAAGATAGGACTGAGTAGCTTATTCCAGAAAGAGAAAACATTTATTTTATACAAAAGTGAATTGAATGTAGTTAGGCCTTAGGAAAAAGAAATGTAAAGAAGTGCCATTGCTGGAAAAAACTGTGGCTCTGAAACTTAAAGTAGAACTATTATAGTCGGAAGGGCACTGAAGTTAATGTCAAAAACCAACGAAAAGTTGCTTTCCGTACCGAAAAAAGGGGAACATACCCATAATGTATTTATTATCTTTCTCTTTTTGGCATTCCCATTTCACCAAATGTCAGTTTTACTTAAGTTAGGTGCACTCATTTGTTATTTTCCGAATTTATTTTTCTTCTCAGAGGTAGGTATGTTTGTTTAAAAAACAAAAACTTATATTTTGTTATATCTATATACCTATTATTTACATAATTAAGCTGTTTCGTTTCGAGGTTTCTTGAAAATTCACTTTATTGTACGCATTATTTGTCATAAACCTATTACATGTAAACATAATTACATATGTACAAACTCCAAGCGTACAACTTCAACTTAAGCCCGTATAACACTACATTTTTGCTTCATTATATTTCTCATTAAATCGATCAAAGTGTCAGCAGCGCCAAAAGAGATAAAAAGAGTTTTTAAGAAAGGGATATCATTTCTCTAAATTAGTTTTCACAATTATTACAATGTGTTCGAAAAGTGAATATGCATCATAAACCAGTGTTTTCAAGGGTCCAGTGTATACTTTCTTTTGTGACTGAGTGTACTTTGAAATAATTTTTCATTTTAATTCTGAAATATCAAGAAAAAGCTGCCAGAACCTGACAAATATTATTTGAAATTCACATTTCACAGAGAGTTACAGAACGTAGGCACAGAACTATCTACGATCTACCGCACTAACGTACTCTGATGTGAAAAATTTATTTGTTTATATTTCCTTTTCTAAGCCAGCTGTCAGATAAAAATAAAAAGTCAGTACTTAGTTTTGGTGCGTTGAGCACATCGCAACCGTATGACAGTTCAGTGCTTACATCTGTTTCAAAATTATGAGAGAGCTCTGATCATACTCTGCTCAGAGTTTGATAGCTCGAGCTCGACTCTAGGCTTTGCTCAGAGCTAAAAAGAAAAACACCTATTGTTACCAATGCAAGTCCAAAGTTATGTCAAAGTTCGCATATAAGAGAATACAATTTGACTAAAAAACTGGTAGAAAACGGCAGTTTTGGGAAGAAAAGGATAAGATTTAATCTAAATTTTAGTATTTATCGACACATTTATTCATTTTAATAAAATCAACCTCTTCTTTGCTGACTGGTGATGGCAGGTCTCTTCTGCTTCTTTAACTCTTTAGTGCACTCAAATGTACCTATATATGTACATAAAAATGTATTTAAATTGAATTAACCAAACTGTATTATCCTTCTGACAGTAAAAAATCAAGCTTTAAACGAAATAACCCAACTCAAATGAAATAACTTAACTCATTTCTCAAAGATAGTAAATGAAATCAGAGCTTAAAGGAAATTCAAAACCAACAGAATTTTTCAACAATTTTTAATGGCCTTTTCGATTGGGGACCGAATGACAGTTCTAGTTCTGAAAAGAACAGAAAATTGTTCTGAATTTGAATTCAGAATCGAAATGAGAAGCGTTCACACGTATCGAATCGCTGTTCCGGATTGCCAATCGAAAAGGCCATAAACAAACAAATCGAACTAATAACAATTGCATACTTTTAGCCGGACACAATTAAGTTGTTGTTTGGTTCAATTTGGTTTGGTCTCTTTCAGTCAGTTTTGTCATTGGAATTTTCGTGTTCGATTTTGTTTCGCGATCGCTCTGTTGAAAATATTTATTTTTCAAGTTTTGTAGTACAAAGTTTAAAAAATGTGTAGTTAATTATCATCCTAAAATAGTAGAGTTATTCGTGAAAAGTTATTTCATATAATTTATGTAAAAAGAAACAGTTTTTTTGTAAAAATAAAGTTTATTTGTAGGTAATTTCATTGGAATCGTACTCCAATGGCGTCGCTGTTCGTTGTCGTCATCGTCGGTGCATAGGTAACGTTTCGTGGCTGTGTTCAAAGAAAAGAAATCTGATGAAATCTGATGATGATTTGAAACTGTGCGGTTTGAGAAAAAATATCGAAAATATTTAGCTTATGCCCCTCGTACTAACTTATGTGTTTGGCCCTTTGAACAAGTGAACTTAAATTAAAAGCGGTCTGGTGGGTGAACCCTCTCGTTAAATTAATATTGTTTTTGTGATGCGGTTTTCGAAGTGCTTGGTTTTGATTCAAAACAAATAATGTCAACAACTTTCGAATGGTAAGTAAAATTAATAATTCAATGTATATGTAGAACTATACTTAATAATCAGCAGCTCACTGATTCTAATGCTATCCATTAGCCAACGAAAAGTAGCGTTCCCCCCGTTCCCGAATCATCGAGTGATGGTGCTCACATTGGACTGACAAGCTGTATTTTTTTTTGACGTTTCAGCATTCACATCTCGCTCCCATTTCTTCAATGAAGTAAAATGTGAATACTGAAACGTCAAACAAATTAAGTTTTTCAGTCCAATGTTAACAACATCAATTAGAGATAAATCAAAGGGCACGGCAGTGCCCAGCCAAGTTCGCAGCACTACACCATTTTTACAGGAACAAACTCAGGCGATTTTCAACCCCCCTCTTATTTCAATACCAATAAAGTCAGAAACTTCAAACTCGCAGTATTTGCTGAATTGATCAAACACAGGTGGCTCACCAAATTTAACTCTTTAGCATTAGTAATTCCCGAGATATAGGACTTCAAAAATCGCAAAAACCGTAACTGACTGACTGAACCACTGACTCACTAGGAGCCCTTTCACACGAGGAAACTGAGTTGCCAGCAACTTTCAGTTCCAAGGAGAGAAGGACAGGAGGAAAGAGGGGTGAACAAAATCTACCCGGTCGAAGAGTTAAAGAGATTTTTTGACATTTCCTTTCACATCTAGGTTAAGGTGTGTTCAACCAATTAAATTTCAAAGAGAATTTCAAAAATTGCCTGGACATTTGTTTCCTCGTACGAAAGGTACAAGAGATTTTTAAGGAGATTAAAAGAAAACGTCAAAAAAATCACCAGCAACTTGTTTCTTCGTGTCAAAGGGGACTAACTCACTGACTCACTGACAGATCATCAAAATTATGGAGCACTTCCCGACATCGTAGAAACTTGAAATTTCGGACAACGGTAGGCCTTGTGGTGCATACAAAGGAAAAAATCGAAAATCTGCAATTTTCTATTCAGGGGGCGTGGCATCCATGCACTTTCTTAAAAATTCTTATAAATTATATGGAGCACTTCCGATTGTTGTAGAACGATTAAAATTGGTAGGGCTTGAAGTGCTTTAAAAGAAAAAAAATCGAAAAATTGGAAGTTTCCATTCAGGGGGCGTGGCATCCACCCACTCTCTCACAATTACTTATAAATTAGGTATATGAAGCACTTCTGATTGTTGTTGAATGATGAAAATTGGTAGATTGATAGGGCTTGAAGTACTTTGAAAGAAAGAAATCGAAAATTTGTAATTTTCCATTCAGGGGGCGTGCCATCCACCCACTTTATGAAAATTGCTATTATTTATATGGAGCACTTTCGGTTGTCGTAGAATTATGAAACTTTGATGATCGGTAGGGCTTGATTTTCACCTGGCAAAATACATCTTTGTAAAAAGGAGTGAAATCACAACAAAAACATAAATTAAAAAAAAACAACCAAGAACTTATATGCACAAGAAACCTATGCGTAAAAAGTCAGCCAAAAGACTAGCCTAGTTTCTGAACTTTCAGACGGTCTAGTTTTAGTGTTTTTATATTAAAAAAATATATATCGTAACACCGTGAGTTTCTAAGCTTTGTTTAATGATGCAAATTTATATCCACATGTGTTTATTGTTATTGAAAAAATTTTGACTATTAGACGTCAGGGATAATGTTGTAAAAAACCTATGAAATTTTAGTGAAATTTGACAAACAACATCTATTGTAGGTATATAGTGCTTTTTCATGTGCATATTAGTGCTGATAATGATGATCTCCATAAGTAAAGTAAACCTCCTCTCCACTCACATCTCCAAAGTCGTAGGTTAATGCTGTTATAAAACAAGTTAGTTTCTCCGAATGACTCTCTTCAAAAATCTTCACAAAACGACATCTGACAGCGCATCATCATCCATCCTCAAAGTGTGACAAGCTAACTGCAAACATTTAGCTTTGATATTATCTTGAACTTTCCAATGACACTTCTCTACGCCTCGGTGCTCCCATCACCGCAGGCTATATATCCACCAAAGTGTCATACAAAATCTTCACCTCTGCCCACTTTGTTTTTAATGTTTTAATTTTCAAGAAAAAATTTAGGAAAATAAAAGCAGAAAAAAAAAACAGAAAAACTTTTCTGTCAAAACTTTTTTACACTTCCAATATATCATTTTCTGTGTTGGGTGTAGGCAAACCAACCAGAACTTGGACTCAATTTTCTCTTCTTAATTTTATTTTACTTTTCTATTCGTTGTGTCCTGGTAACTTATTTGTTTTTTTTTTTTGTTCCTTCGTCCTTCGTCTTTCAAACAGTTTACTCAATTTGCATTTACAGGGTAACAGGGCGGAAAAAAAAACTGAAAGTTCAACTTAAATGAACATGAAAAAGTTTTGAGACTCCAGTAACAACCGCAATCTCAACAAAAATATACTTCAACCTAAATGTTCACTATGAATATTTTTTCTTGTCCTTTTTTTATTTTTCATTTTTTTTATTTCTTTTTTTTTTACTCAAGAGAAGGTCGAAAATTGCCTAGTTGTGTGGTTTGTCTCAATTGGTCAAGTTGTTTGTGTGTTTTTTTTTTTTATTTTTCTATTTTACTCCTTGAACATGATGGTGGTGTATCCCAAACCTCAAACTTAAACCAAAAAAACCGATTCCAATGTCTATACCGTCCTCAAGAATTCCAAAGAAAAACCTCAAAAGTTAAACCAGATGGAAAAGTTTTTATCCTCAGAGTTGTTGACTGTTGACTGGCACTGTTACTGGATGGCTATCCAGTCTATTTGCTACTTTCCATTGAGTGTTCAAGAGTTGACACATAATACAGGAGCATAGTTCGCAAAATAAAATTATAGAGTTGGCATAGTAAAATAGGCAACAACTATTAGCATAACTTATACACTCAGTGACGACAGAGATATGAAATTATGGTCATTCAAATTATAGAGACCATCAACATTTTGACAAGGTTTGTAGAATTGTTGTAGGTCGTAAGACTTTGACTTCGACAAAATAGAGTTTGTAATTTAGCAAATCATAAGAACAAGGATATTACCTTTACCTTTACGAGCATTCCAAGTAGAAATTTATACGTAGGGACTTTGAAAGACTTTTTTTGCTTAAAGAAAATCAAGTTTTTTATTTTATAGGGCATTTGCTTAATTCCGAATATTGGCAACTCATTTATGGGACAGGAATGATGCTATTTAGCAGGTCAGTAACTGATTGAAAAAAAGTCAATTTCTGAAACAAAATTGGTCAGTGATAGACTTTGATTCAGTCAAAACGGAGAAATATTCTAGTAGGTAGGTATACCATCAAGAGTTCAGGAAACCCATTTTTGCCTTTCATTTCCTTTATATTCCTTGGAGAAATCCCCTCTCGTATCAAAAAAGCATGATAGTGCCTAGCCACGTTCGCGGCATAGCACCCTTTTTTACAGGAACAATCCCAGGTGATTTTCGAGCCCCACTTCGAACTTCAGTAGGTACCCATTGAAATCAGAAGCTTGAAATTCGCATCATTTGCTAAACCAATCACACAGGCGCATCACCAAATTCTTACTTTTAGAATAAGTAGTTCCTGAGACATGTATATGCTTCAAAAATTGATAAAAAACATATTTGGAGCACTTTCCGAAACCGTTGAATCTAAACATTTTGAACACCGGTAGCGAAAATTTTGGGTTGTTCGTTCAGGGGTAGTAACAACATATGCCCACTATCTCAATATTGTTATCAATTAATAGTGCACTTCCGACCAGGCCCGTTTAGATGAACTGTACAAGAGAAGATTTTTCCATATTTTTCAATTAGAAAGAACAAGAAACTATTATTTTCATTAAAAAAAAGTTTGATTTTATAAAGACACATATACAGGATGTCTCAAAAGCCATTAATAACACTTTTTTGTTAACAAAATTTCGAGCTATGCTAGGGTCCTTAGAAATAATATATAAATTTAGTCGCTGAGCACGAAAATGAAAATTATGAAACGTTTTCGATATGCGCAAAAATCATTTTCTTATAGTCTGGGAGCCGACCGTAAGATTACCTATCTCATCGCGGCCACGCAAAAATTGGATGCCAACTGATAACTTCCGTGCAAACATTTACAGAACTACTGGTCGGACAAGCTTTATCTGGTCGCTATGGTTAGAAAATGCACTTTTCAGGTTGCATTTTCCGCTTAATGTATCTATAATAAAGGTACCTTAGCAACTGCTATAAATGGGTTATCAAATGAAAGGTAAGACTGTCCTCTACACTTCTACATGATACCAATGGTCGGACACACTTTTTTTGGCTGTTGCGACAAGTCAAATAAGTCTAGAAAATATATTTTTTCTTTGGGCCCTATCATGAGAACCCTCAATGGCCCCCCTACGGGGGTAAAGCGTTTTTAGTCATTCCCTCCACAGGTTTTTTCATTTTTTTAAGAACCAAAAAAAAAACGGCACCTGCCATACAGTAATTCTACATAATCGTCTTTTTCTCAAAAATGGCTCCACAACTTGAAAAAAAATTAAAAATTACTTTGAGTAATAAATAATTAGAATGTAATTACTTCAAGTAATGGTACCTTCCAATGAACCATTTTTTTATTTTCGATTTTCTTCAAAACTGATTTCAATAGATAATTTTTTAATGTAGGATCTTCTTAAAATAGTGTTGTGAACTAAAATTTGGAAAACATTTTTTTTTGTTTTTAAAAAATGTATTAATTTAATTTTTTTTGAAAATCACAGATTTCGAAAATAATAAAGGTAATTGATTTTTTCGAAACTCGATATTTAAGATTTTTAAAACACTATAAATATTTTAAGAAAATAATTTACTTTTTTACAAAAATTAGGGTAGGTAACATCCATATATAAAAGTTCAGAAACCGTTAAGGAAAATATTTTTTAATCAAAAACGGCTCTTAAGATTTAGATAAAACTTTTTTCGTATGCCAAAGTTAGTGTTATCTACTTCCAAAAATTATAAAAATGAACACTTAGCAACTATTAGTAGTAGGTACCTCTCATTTTTCAAAAAAGAAATCTTTGGATTTTTGAAAAAAGTTTCTAATTATTTTGTTTTGAAAATTCGATATCTCAAAAACGGGTGGACAATTTCTTTATTAATTTTAGTATTATGTGCACATCAATAAATTTTTAAGATTTGAATACCAAAATTTGTCCTTAAAAATGTTTAAGGAATTATTTTTTTTTAAACCGCTTCAACGATCTAAAATTCTTTTTTCTACACAATCATATTCAATTAAGAATTAAGATGGAGTTTTGTTTTTTTTTCTTCAAACTAATAAAAGAGTAGTTTTATGTAATTAAAATATCGTATTTAATGCTTTTAAACATTTTTTTCTCATATAGGTAGTTTCCATGACGTTATATACAATTTTCTTACGCCCTCAGCCTCAGCCTTTTAAAGAAAAGAGCAAGTGGTTCATTTCATTTTATTTCTTGCATACTAGCACATTCGCGTAAAATCTGCTAAAAATTCAGAGCATGTAGAGTGGAAGTAGACAATAAAAACATCCTACGGGAGGATGGTAATATCTCACCCCGCTTAGCCGGGAGGGGTAATTAAAAAAAAAAATGCATAAAGTAGAAAACAAAATTAATTGAAAACAATGGCAACACTTAAAGTATTGTTTTGAAGTTTTTTGGAAAGCCAGAAGTCCAAACATAAAATATCAGCAAAAGATGTTTTCAAACTTAATATTAAAAAAAAAATACAAAATAGTACTGTAAGTGTTGCCGTTGTTTTCAATTATTTTGTTTCTATTTTATGTATTTTTTTTTGGTAAAGTTGCTCCTGTTCTCCTGTTCAAGCGGGAGCAGATATTACCCCCTCCCTTCGGAACTTTTGCTTATCTTCTTCCAAACTAAGCGTTCTGAATTTCTTGGCAGAGTTTACGTGAATTTCCTGCCATGAAAAAAAGAAGCAATTTAATTTACCCCTTAAGCGACTATAGGGTAAGAAAATAAAAATCTGAAATATGTACCCACATTAAGGAATTTTGTTTTCTTCATTTAGAGCCGATTTAGGCACATCCACAATGACCTTTCATCTAACGACCACCCTAATATATACGTATAGAACAATATCGAAACAACTCTAAATAATTATGAGAGAAATTTCATGTTCAATGATTAGCTACTGACTGGTCAAGTTTTCATACATTTTAAATTGTGAGTAAATTGAGAGAAAACTTCCATAGTAAATCCTAGATGAACTTAGCACTTGGCGTTGATAAAGCATGGGGCATTTCACGTGAAGCGGACAACGAAAAAAAAGTCGGGTCTTGAAATTCGTTCAATTTTGGGTCACTTGTACTTCTTTTGATACTTAACATAAATGCAGAAGGATTTTGAATTTTGAGGCCTGGTGCTGGAGTAAAGTTGTAAAGTTGTAAAGTTTCCGCAAGCCATGGGGTAAGGTTTGAAAGAAAAATGTTTATAAATTAAATGAAGGAACTGGAAAATTATCTTAATACTGGAGTTAATGTTAAATTAGATGTTATTTTCATTAATGAAATCTAAACCGGAAATCGATTTTTTGTTTAGGTATAATACCGAAAGTAAACATTTCAAATCAGATTTTAAGAAACTTCGACCATTTTAATCTTTTTTGTTTAAGTCTCAAAATTTAGCTAATACAATATAGAAATGTCCTTCAAGTTAGCAGACCAAGGTGAGCAGAACATATATTTTGTGATGGCATTATAAAGCGCTTATTAAATGCTAATTAAATGCCCAACAATTAAATTTAATGCTCAAGTACTTTTGGTAAAAATCAATGTTCGCTAACTTGATTTAAAGTTAGCAGAACAATTTCCTAAAATGGTTAAAACATTAAGTATGAAAATTGGGTTTGGTCCTATATTAATGAGCTATTTAAATCCTCTGCGAATCAAAAAAAAAATTTGAAAAAAACTTGATTTTCACAAAAAAAAAAAATTTTTGTCACATTTTTGAAAAAAAATAAAATAATTTTTTCTTTTAGATTTTTCGATTCAAATCTTTTTGATGCTCGCCTAAATGCAATTAAATGTTCCAATTTCGAAACAATTTTCGAAGATCATTGTACTTGAGCATTAAATTTAATTCTTGGGCATTTAATTAGCATTTAATAAGCGCTTTATAATGCCATCACAAAATATATGTTCTGCTCACTTTGGTCTGCTAACTTGAAGGACATAATATAGAAAGTACATACCAAGTTTCAAGTGGGATCTCAATTCGTTTAGAAGATACATAATTTTAAGTGCGCGGCTCTCATTCGAAAAACTAAATTTTTGTATAGAAAACCGGAAATATAGGCCAGAAGCCGAGTATTTTTTGTCTTCAATTTTCTACTGAACTGATTTTCTTCTTGCAATATGTTCAGGGGTGTCCTCCACATATAAATCTAAGTTGGCGGAAGGGGGTGGCGCAAGCGTCAGCCGCCATATTGGAAAACACGTTTTATCATATATGACGTGAACCGTGCATCGGACGAATGTAATAGTAAAGTTTTTCGAAAGCTTATGTTCCATTCTCTTATTAAGGTACTTTTTAAATCAAGTTGTTTTAGTGAAAACTTTTTGAGCAATTAAATTTTAAAGTAAATATTTTTGAAAATATTTGTTTTAGATTGATTTATTTCAAAATGTTGCCTCGTTTAGCACACTTTTCTATTTAGAATTCAATGCTCCATTAATTCTAAGCCAAATTCTGAAAACCAAATGTAAAAATGTTTCTTAGTTTCTGAGAAATAGTATGGAGTTTTCTGAAATTAAGAAGAGTTAAGTAAAACTTACAAGCTTTGAACTACTACTACTTTAAATCAATGATTTTTTAATGAAGATACATAGACTGAATGGTTTGAGGTCAATACTTAGAACTCTCAAATTTCCCTTTGAATAAAAGAGCAATTAAAGAGTAAAGTACCTATACTTTAAAATTGAATACAGTTTAAAGCCGAACGAAACGCCAATTTGTAGGACTAAAGGCCATAAAAAGCTATTTTGAATCAATAATTCAACAAGTCCAGTCCTTAATGCTAAGTCTTCTACTTGGCTGATTTATTTCAGTAGTATATAGAATTTGTATTATGAAACCTTCTTATATAGTTTAAAGGGATTTTAAACGAATTTAAAAATGCATACGACTGCAAAGAATGGAAAAGTATGCAAAAGAATGCGAAAGAAAGCAAAAGAAAGCAAAGAATGTAAAAGAGTACAAAGAATGCATGAGTTCTCGAAAGATTGCATTCAATTAATTGCGTTAAGAAAAATGGTGGAAAAAATTATTGCAATTTCAATGCCAAATAAGTGGTGATTGCAGAAGTCGAAGTCGAAGTCTCAAAGTGAAGTCTCAAAGTGAAGTCTCAAAGTGAAGTCACTGAATGCAATCTTTGAATTGAATTCAATAAAAAATGATTTTTAATAAAAGATTATACTCTTTGACAACCCTGCCAATTGAGATTCAGTTGACACACATTTCTCAACTATTGCAATTCTTTTTACTTATTTCAAGAAATATTAATTTTATTTTATAATTTAGAACACTTCTTTTAAATCGACTGTAACCTTCGAAGAAAGTTTCAGAATTGTTATCAATTTAAAAAAATTCCTTTTATGCTAATTTCAACCTACTTTTTTTGATGTTTACAAAATAGTTCAACAAAAAGGTTGACCATTTTTCAAAAGAAAAAGTAGTAAGGCTCGATATGACATACCTATTTAAAATTTTTTTCAGGGGGAACAACAACATCAAGAATGTCTACAGATTTTTTTTGGGTTATGGTGACATCTTTTTCTTCACCTATTCAATGTTTCAATGTTTGTTTTCCATAATTTTATGTTTTTCATTTCAAGGGTTTCGAGGGTGTCTTTATATTGCCATGTAACATGATTTTAAACATTTGCATTCTTATGTTTGGAAAAGGTTTTTTTAAGTGGGGTCTAGCTTTTATATCCTACAAGAGTCAATATAACAACCAAATTGGGTGAAAAAACTGTTGCTGAAAATATGCAGGGAAAAGAAACGGTTACTCTTTTATTTTTGTAAAATTTGATATTGATGGTTTGGAAAAATAGCAACTCAATTGACATATGCAAGAAAGTTGAAATTTATATTTTGATGTTATATTTCAGAAGAAAATTGATCATTTTCATTTAGACTGAATCATATAGGTAGCACTAGGTACATTATTGAAACTATAGCAACTTCAAATGACACTAACTTGATTTTCAATTCAATCAATCTTCATAAAATATGAAACTTCAAAACATCAAACGCATCTCAATGTTCATCATCATCATCATCAACAAACTATTCATAGAGTTCACTTTTTTTTTGAGGAATTCTATAAACATCTAAAAGGTGAGCAGAGCATATACCTAGCAACTTGCAACTATATTATGTATAGTTACATGTAGTTTTTCACCTTTAAGCTGCTTTCATGACTGCATGTCATTCATAGAGACTGAGTTTCTTTTTTGTTGACAAAATAATATTAACGCAACCATGTCATAAAGTTGACATCATGTCGAATAGGTAACTTTCACATTATTATGTTTCACTTAACGCCATTTTAATCTGCAATCCTTTACCGCATTTTGTCCATCAGTCATGTTCATCTAGCTTTACCTTACGATTTCACGTCTTTTTCGATGTTCAAGACCTAGCATGGGGTTCTTAATAGTTCGATATATAAAGTTGTAATAGTGTAATTTTTTTCAGCTTTTTGCAGGTCTGTTTTTTTAAAAATTGAATCGCACCTGTGCTTTGACTATTAAATATCAAAGGCCAAGGTCGTTCCTAAGGGAAGGCGCAAAATCTTACAAAATCCTTACAAAAAACCATCAATCCTAGTGATTTTTAACCCCTTCCCTCTTCAAATTCGCAATATTTGCTAAGCTTATCAAGTAAAGGCGCCTCACCAAATTTCAACTCACTCCATAGTAGAAGTGGTTCCTAAGACATAGGATTTAATCATCGTTGAAAACCCGTGATGATTCGCTCAGTCACTTACAGATCATCAAAATTATTGATCACGCGAACACTTGGTGTTAATTTTTTTTTTTGAAACACATTGGGGGCTATCGTGGCTAAAATTTCCCATGGATACTTTCCCATCTTCTTTAATTAGAAATGCCAACAACTTTCATCTGTTCCTTGCAAGTTCAAATTTGGTTGATCAAAATTGTAGCCCAGTGGTCATGGAATATTCATTTTTGATGCCAATATATTCCAAAAGAAACTGCGACCACAATTCACGTTCCCAGTTTTCGACGATGAGAAAAATTCCGTGGGAAATTTTATTCACGATAGCCCCTATTATACTTTTTAGGGATGATTCTTGCTATCGAAAAGATTTCTGAAAATAGGAGAACTTGATTCTTGATTCTTTTTTTTTAACATTATGTTTTGGGTGTGATATAACTACACCTCTCGAACTATAACCTCTCACTATTGACGTGTGGACAAGGAGTGGGTGCTTTATACGAAGGATAAAAGACGATCAGAAAATTGTTAAACTGACATCGTTGTTGCCACCGAAAATGACATAAAACAGAAGATTTCTAGACTAGACAAAAAAGAACCCGACCATCAAGAATAAAGAAGTTTGTCGCATCATTCTTCCCACAAATCATCCTTGAATTCGCACTTCCATACGACGCGACGCACATAGGAGTATTTGCCTACAAAACTCGGCCAAAAGTCGATTTTTCAAGTGTCAAAATTGAAAGGGGAACTTTTTCCAGACAATAGCTAGGATCCCATGGAACAATAGGCTAAAATATTTTTTTTATTGCTCAACATATTTTGGCTATTAGTACAGGTAAAATAGTACGAAAAGTCTTTCGAATAAAAAAAAAATTAGTACCATCATGAAACTTGTTGAAAACGTTTCATGTACTATGAGAATGAAAAATCAAAAGAGTCTATAAAAATATTTCACATGGAAGGGTGTGTTTTTTGAGGGGGAGAGGGGGAAAGTTATGGTGTATCAAACAGAAAAATTAACTTTGGTGCAACCTAAGCATACGACACATGTTTTTAAGGTAGTTTTAAATGCTGAATCAAATAACACCAAAATCAAGTCGATATGGCCTCCTTAAAAAAAGTTATAGTCATTTTTAGGTTACGATGACTATATTTCAGTTTAAAAGTAAATTAATACCGGAAACTAGTTGAAAATAATGGTCCGTCGATGAAACTTGGCATCAATGGTTCATTTGTCATGAAAATCAATAATAAGAAGAGTCTATAAAAATATCTGTTGTTAAAGGGTGTTTTTTTGGGGAGTTGGGGTAGTGGTGGGATTATTACCATAAAACCTGCGACAAAAATGGTACCCCCCTGAGATTTTGTTTAAATGTGCTATGGACTAAAAGAGTGAAGAATCAAAAGAGTCTATAGAAATATTTCGCTGGGAAGGGTGTGATTTTTGATGATAGGGGAAGTGTGTGGTTATTTTTCAAAAAACTGGAAAAGGATGGTAACCCTCAAAAAACTTGGTAAAAGTGTTTCATTTACAATGAGAATGAAGAATTAATGGAGTTTACAAAAATATTAAGGAAGAAAGGGTGTTATTATGGCCTTGGGTAAAGGGTGTTATCTGTTTTTGGAAACAATTTTAGTTTTTAGAAAAAGTTTTATACATTCCTTCACCCATAAAAAACATCCTTCTACCATATAGATATTTTTATAGACTCTTTTGATTCTTCATTCTGGTAGTTCATAGCACATTTTTATAAAGTTTCATCGTGGTACCATTTTTGTCACAGGTTTTATGGTAATAATCCCACCACTTCCCCAACCGTCACTCCAACCCTAAAAAAAACACCCTTTAACCACAGATATTTTTATAGAACCTTCTCATTATTGATTTTCATGACAAATGAACCACTGATGCCAAGTTTCATCGACGGACCATTATTTTCAACTGGTTTCCGGTAATATTTAACTTTTAAACTGAAATATAGTCATCGTAACCTAAAAATGACTATAACTTTTTTCAAGAAGGCCATATGGACTTGATTTTGGTGTCATTTGATTCAGCATGTTAAACTACCTTAAAAACATGTGTCGTATGCTTAGGTTGCACCAAAGTTAATTTTTCTGTTTGATATACCACAACTTCCCCCCTCTCCCGCTCAAAAAACACCCTTCCATGTGAAATATTTTTATAGACTCTTTTGATTTTTCATTTTCATAGTACATGAAACGTTTTCACCAAGTTTCATGAAGGTACCAATTTTTTTGTTTTAATTATCCTATTTTACCTGTACTATATGATATTAGTTCAAAGTCTTCGATTAAGATTTTGTCACTTCTTTTTGTAATCAACCTTCAAATAATTTGAAACATTTTATTAAATTATTTCTTAAAAATTTTGTGTAGTCTGATGAAATTTTTGGTATACAAAAATCAACTACAGATGTTTACTATTATATTGAGCCATTTTTACGACAAATATTTTAATATTTATATTTTTTTCGAATTTTTGTTCTAAAAATGCAAAAAAAAACACTATTTTTGATGGTTCTTTTTCATTGGGAAGTAATTTTTTTATAGATGTAGGTGGAATTGGGTTCTCATTTGTATATGGGTGGATAAAATAAACCATCAAGCTTCATGTTCAAAAAGAATCGGCTGCGGATATTTGCGGATGTAGTTGTTTTTTGTCATATCGTATTCCCACTTTTATGTCCATTCAAACTGACTATTTGTGCTGTTACTTTTCCTTGGGATTTCATTTTTTTTTTATTTTTTGGAGTTATTTGGTAATTATTTGTATAAAATATGGTTAAGCAAAGCTCCCAGTATTGATTAAAAAAAAAATATTGGCTGCAACTTTGATCCTTTTTATCTTTTTTGGTTATATCGTATATCCGATTGTATGCATTTTTTCTTGTTTCCAGTTGAAAAATTTAAAAAAAACTTGAAATTTTTTTTTGTTTTAAAAGAGGGTAAATTTATTAAAAACGGTATTTATTACATGGTTTAAGATGAAAATATTGCAATCAAGACAAAAAATAATTTTGTCCGGTTTTTGCATACAAATACTCCTATGTGCGACGATACGATACACATCGACATCCACATCAGCCATGTGGATATTTGCTTCTATAAAACATCAATCGTAATTTAACGATAAAAGCGAGACTTTGAAGATGATGTAGAGATGACATCTTTTGCATGGGAAGGGCGGTGCGTGGTTTGTTATGGAAGGAAGATAGAATTCGCTAGTGCCATGTGGGACTCGAAGAAATATGTGTTTTTTTTTTTCCAAGGACTCACTCAGCTTATATGGCTTTTATGACCATAGTATCGAGACAAATGGAGTTGAAACCAAAAGCGAAAAATATGAAACACGAAGAGTTTGTCAAGTAAAAAAAAAATAAAGATGAAGAAGAGTTACACCCCAATGATATAACAGTGAGCACTCGTGTTTGCATTGGGTTTTGTTTTACGAGAACAATAAATATCACTATGAGCTTAGTGTTTTAGAAAATGTTGAACCGAGTGAAATATCATTGTTTAAGGCAAGAATTATGAGATCAGAATCAAATAAAAAGGAAAACATAAAAATAAAATGTTGTTTTCAAGACTTCATCATGTGTTATCAAATTAGAAGTTGATTTCGTTAAGAATAAACTGATTAAAAATTGTTTTATAACATGTTATGTCTGATCCACTTTGCTGGCTGTGAACATTGGGAACCTAGAATTTTTACTGAAGTTTCGGTTTCAATAAATTTTGAATGATATTGGGGACACCTAAAATTTATGGATTATATACATTCAAAAATTACGCAAAGTTTAAAAAGTAATTTGAAAAATTAATTACAAAACTACACGGTCTACAATTTTGTCATGAACTTTTCTTACAAAAAATTGATGGTTTAATCAAAAAAAAAACATTTCAGTCAACCGAAATTTAGTTTTCGAACTCTCACAAATTTTATAACTTTTTATTTATTCAAAATTTTGAAGAAAAAAAATTCGGGCAAAAGTTGTAGAAAAATTTTTCGCTAACAATTTTTTCATTAAAATTTTTCACGTAGGATCAATACTTTTCGAGATAATTAGCTTTGTTGATATGCATTTCAATAGAACAAATGTAGTGTTTCCGCACATTCATTAATTTTTAAGACGGCCTTTGTTGTAAGTTATGGGTGTAAGACCTACTAATTTTTATTTGCTACGATGCCAACCATAAATTTAAATTGGTTTCATCCTTGAAAAAATGAATTGACCTTCGTTGTAGAATGAAGTTGACCTCATAATTTTTGCTTCTTACGTCCCAAATAACGTGTACAGAAAGTTTGAAGGTTGAAAAATGAGTTAATTTTGTCATTTTTTTGCGGAATTTGCACCCCTCTTGTAACCACCCCTTGTACAACTGTGTTGTAAGACCTTGAAAATATTGCTTCATTTCATTGATGAAATCTGTCGTTGACTCCCGGGCTATAGGCCCTGATTCTTCACGAGCTGTTGCGCCACCAAATTTATTTCTTCATTAAATAATTTCACACGCCAATTCTTGATGAAAGTTAATGAAATTTGGTACACTTAATGACTTGGGGATGTTGAATTCAGTGATTCTACCTTAATTTTTCTACTTCAAACAGGGGCCTCACAATTCAGGTCAGAACTTGGTTCCAAATTTCAAAATTTCAAAAAAAGCCCTGTGTAAGTCAGGAATTAAGTCAAGTTTATGTCTTAAATGCCTTAAAATAAACCTAAGCTTCAATGTGTTGTTACACATGAAAGTGATTCAAATACAGATTTGTACCAAATTTAAAATTTGAGAATGGAATTATGTAATTCTTCTGCTATTCATTCAGAAAAATTTTATTGAAACTTATTTTTAGACCTACATAATCTGATCGAGTCTTAAACAAATTTGACAATTTTGACACTTACAAGTTGCCAAACTATTTTTGGACCAAATTGTCGAAGACTCAAAGTAATATAAAATGATCTAAAATAATTAGTTAAAAATTATTGCTAGTTTTTATTAGAGATGAGCTAAGTCGTGAATTCGTATTCACAGGTATAACTGTGAATGCTATTTTTCATTCACTGTGAATATAAACTGTGAATGTAAACTGTGAATTTCATTTCGTAGTGCTGACTTTGAAAATTTTGAACAACACACATTGCAACCATTAAAAATATAAACCCACCATGAATGTATCATACAAAATATTGATACAACAAAATTAGCCCAACATACGATACACACTGCACCTACCGAACGCATTTTTCTATTTTCCGAACAAACACATGTATACATTCTTTTTGTGAGCTTACAACCCTTTTTCTACCTTACCTACTTATCGTCCCAGCAACCGAATTCCATTCCACTTCAATTTCAAACAATATTGCGTTATGCGATTATATGCCTGTATCTCCTTTTTTCACAAGCAATTCATCAACTAACAAGGTTGCGAATGTAGCTCTTTAATTTAAAAATTTGGTTGGATAGCATTACCAATAGCAACAGCAACGCAGGTAAGGTATTGTATGGGCAAATCTTGAATGGTAGTGATTAGTGAATAGTGAATATTCATTTCACATTCACGGATTAACAATTCGCAGTTGTGTGGTGTATGATGTTGCGTTGTGACTTTTTCATTCGCAGTTTAGCCATTCACAGTTTAGCCATTCACAGTTTATTCGCAAGTTGTTAACAGGTTGTGAATGTGAATTTTCATTAGCTGTGAATAAGTAGCAGTTCGTGATTTTTGGCTCATCTCTAGTTTTTATGGATGCATCATTTGAATGTGACTTCAAACTTTAAATTCTGACATTTGAAAGTTTTGAAAAACCCGTTATTTTTCAAATAACAACAATAATCTTACAATTAATTAAATTTTTTTCACTTGTCACTAAGGTGGAGTGAATTTGTCGAATATTTTCAAATCACTGTGTGCACAGCGTACTCATATAGTTAATGCGTAATGTGTTTCTGAACGTATCCACATCATAAGTTTCGAGTCGCCCTTGGGAAAAACAAAATCAGGAAGCCACTGTATAAGCCGTTTCTGGACTGTCATGCCGAGGGTGTGGGTTCGATTCCCAGCCGTGCCACCTAAAACCAGAAATGAACTGACAAATCCTTCAAGAGTATACTTGTCATGAGTAAGTGCTTTTCATCTAGCCGTTCGGACTAGCAAAAAACTGTTTTCAATTCCTGCCACAGGAATGGTTGAGAGTTGTAAGTCACTAGGCCCTGGTTCTTCACGAGCTGTTGCGCCACCAAATTTATTTCTTTTATTTTTATTTTATTTTTAAAAACCGTTTTTGAGAACAAAATATTTTCCCCACCTGTGTTTTAACTTTTGTATGGAAGGAGGATTATTTTCTCATAAAAGTAAAAGTTTTTCGGTAAATATTTTAGAAAAAGTTAAATAACTCTTAAGTAGGTATGTACCGAGTTTAAACATAAAATCGATGATGTCGTTTTCGAAATATTTTATTTTCAAAAAAAAAATAAATATTAAAAAAAAATATTATACACAGCGCTATGTAAATACATTGGCGTGGTCGTTAAATGGGTTTTTTAAGTTTTTATTTGGATGAGCCTAAAAAAAATAAACATATTTTTTCAAAGTATTAATTTTTACTGGCAATATAGATACTATAAAGGCAAGTTTTGGATTGGTGCAAAAAAACTTCGAGAACACAATCAAACATGACATAACGATGATAGAGAAGACCAAAAAAGTGGGTAGCACAATTCTGTCGGTCTGTCTTTTCGTCTACAGCCTAAACGGCTCGATCGAATTTCTTCAAACTTGCTACATAGTAGTGGTTTTTAACCAAAAATAACGGTACCTGCCATACAATTTTTTTACTCAATTTTACATAATCGTATTTTTCTCAAAAAAGGCTCGACAACTTTTAAAAACAAAATTAATAAATTTCCTTTAGGAAAGGCTACCTTTAGATGGGAAACCATTTTTCAAAAAAAGGTTATTAATGGTACCTCCCAAAGAAACATTTTTTTAATTTTCGCTTTTCTTCAAAACGGTTAGACTGATTTCAATGTTTTTTTATACAGGAGCATTCAAAATATATAAGTAGGTACCTAGTACTGTGTACCAAAATTTTTGATTTTTTTTTTTTATAAATTGTTAAAAAATGATAGAATATGAAGAAAATTTGAAAAGAAATTCTTCTGTCTAAGTGGAGTGACTGAATATTTATAATTCAAGCGCAGGCATTTGAAATTCTAAGTGTCTGAATTTAAGAAAATTCCCTTAGAATAATAAAATTCACAGTATATCTATGCTGTCATTTTTATAGTAGTCGGTAAAAATCGATACAAAATTGCGTCTTTGAAGGGTACGTAGTCATCTAACTGATGAGTCCAACTATCGTGCCTGGGCGAAACGAAATTATGGAGTTGAGCTCACTTGAACTCTAACTTGAATTTTTAAAAAATGTTTTTCAATTTTTTTTTTGAAAATCAAATGTTTTGAAAATAATGTGATCGATTTTTTTGAAACTGGATACTTAGGAGTTCTTAGTACTCTCAAAAATATTTTCAGAAAATAGTTTAAAATTGCTAAAAAAATTTATGGCAGGTACCGTTGTAAAATTACCAAAAAACGCTATGATCCAATTTTTCAGAAAATCGATCTAGCCGTTTTGGCTGTAGCTGAATGGACATACAGACAGAAAGAAAGAATTGTGAGACCATCTTTTTTCGTCTTCTCTACTCTGATAAAAGTAACCAATAAAATTAACCAATGAAAGTAACCAGAGTGATAAATAAAAGTAACTGTGGTTACTTTTAGTGGTTACCTTTTTTATTAACTTTTATTTATGAAGAGCTACCTATTAAATATCTACCTTAATGTATTTTCTCCATTAAATCATTCAATTAATTTTTTATTTTTCCACATGCCTTCAAAAAATTGCATGTCGTTTTTGAAAATGGCGGCTAAGCAACAAAATAACTAAGCTGACTCCCAATCTTAATTTTATATTTAGTAGGTATGTCAAAATAAGTTGCAATCATAAAAATACATATAGGATTCAGGTTCTTGACCGTACTTTACTATACCTACACATTAGATACACAAGTTAAAAGATTAATTTTAAATGTTTTAACATAATATCTTATATAATGCTTGGCATTTCTTTTATCAGACCCAAACTCATTAAGTGACACTCACACAAATATACAAAAAAAAAAACTACATTCTTACGGATATGCTTCAAGCCAACATCTGTCATTCAAAAACAAATTACAGGAAATTTCATTAAGTTCTTTGGAATTTTAAATTATTTTGCACTTTTGTCAAAGAAGAAAGGAGAAGAGATGATGATGATGCATTATCACCTTCTTTAGTGTTTTTCATTACTGGGCTGGACTAAGTTAGGAAGTTATTCTCAGGCAAGTTTGAATCATGTGTGAATGTGAAATGTGAAATACATAATGTATGTATGTATGTCACAAAATCAAATTGGAAAAATTTCAAATATAAAATGTGTTTTTATAGAAAAACTCATTAGAAAGCTCTGGAAGATGCTGAATTAAAACTTGGTTTTTTCGTCCAAGACCAAAGTGCGCAAATAGGAAATGTCACAAATGTCACATAATGATGCATACACCTTATCAGAGAATATTCCATGTTAAGCTGTTATTTTACGTGATCAAGATTTTTGTTTTGCAAATGTCCATATTTCATTCAGTTGAAACTATTCAAATGAAAAAATCTGTTCCTTCAAAGGAAGTTGACAAATAAATGTCCGAAATTTGAATTTAGTTTTTAAGTCCATGTTTAATGGGACTTTCAACCAAAGTAAGGACTTCAAACTTGGTAAGATTGTTGGTCCTGATTGACAATTCATCTTGAATTTAATAAAAAATGTATTGTGCTTACCAAAAATTTTACCCTAACTCATTAATTCATTCCAGATAAACAGTTAAAAGGTTTGTCGGTGAAGATATCAGGACTTCATTGGAGAAATAATGAAGTATCGCATGCCCTATGTGTTTTGATAATAAATTAAAAAAAAATATAATGTAAACTTTCAAAGTCTTTGATAGACATAGAGGAGCCCATAAGCTTTTCTCTTATTTATTTCTGGACAATCCTACACTGGTCAATTGTTTCTGTGAATGAACGCCCACCGCCTTACACCCATTGCTGTTACCGTAAGCATTTTCTCCTAAGCCATGGTTAATAGCCCACAGCACCCGTAAATCTGCCTGCAAGTCGTCGTCACCCATCGTCCTTGCGAAGATGACACTCAACTCAGTGACGACGACACGCCTTGACGTTAGACAATGTCAAGAGGATATACATTGTACACTACATAGCAGGGCATTAAGGTAGAACAAAAAAAAACAATGATAAATAGAAGATGTATCAAAACAACTAGCTTTGCATATCTGCAAGATGCACAAGCATCACATATCCTTAAATTTTTTTTCTTTGAGATTCTGCCATGTTAGCTTTTTGTTTTTAGTTTTCTAAGTTTAATTTGGCTTTTTATCTCTCTTTTCTCGAAGAAAACGAAGAATTTCTATTCCAAAACGGGGAAACTGGTGTTCCTCCATTGCAAGCAAATATCTTTCCACCATTCTTCTGCTGATGCTGCTCCTGCTATATGGATGCTTGTTTGTAGTTTTTTTTACTGTACCTTTACTCATAGTTTATTTTTTGTTCGTCCTTATTTGTGCGATTGTCTTTGCATTTCTGGGGCTGCCATACGCTGCCAGAGCGCAATGTTTTTCTTTGGAAAAAAAACATGAAGTACAAGAGATATAAGAAATACTAATACGGGACTAAAAATGCCCGAAGACGCAAACAAATGCAGTAGACTGCATTATTACCAACACGCTTTAGAAGTGTAACTCGCACCATGATGCGATATATAAAGGATGAAGAAGGTGCTTACTTATTTGGTATTAAGCTCTGCAAGTTGCAGTTTTCAAGACCTTATAACTTACCTACCTCGTGATCCTAATGTTTTTTTTGGGGGGGAGGGGGTTTTAAGAGTATTCCTGTTCTTATATGACAACTAAAAGGATGAGAAAAGCGCAGGATGATGGGGTACATTAAGCCAAGTAGTTATACAAAATAACACTTGCAAGCACTTACATGGGGAATATTTCAAAATATATGTGGCAGAAGTGTCACTTGGTGGCAGTTGCATACGCGGCAGCATCGCACGTCAAGATGAAGTGATGCTTGGAAGAGTTGTCATTCAAAAGTTGTTGGTTGCGAGTTTTTTTTTGGTATTTTTAGGTATGTAATAATCATGCTGTTGCTCAGGCTTCGCATCATCCGTGTGGCACAAAATGTGCAGTATATTCAAGACGTGCGTTCATATAGTATAACATCCCTTGGCATTCTTTTGAAAAAAAAAAAATAATAAAAAGAAGTTCTTCTTCTTCAGCACAAAAAATGATGATGACGATGATAACGATAAGCTATTTATGAGAGTAATACCTATACGGTTATATTCTTCTCTATATCTAAGCTAGTCTTCGTCATATAACTTTTTGAAATTTCTTACACGAACAAGAATTCATAAGGAAAGAAGCTTCGAAAAATTGAAAAAAGTTGGGATGATTATCAAAACTAAATTAAATAAATTTAAATTAGTTAAATTTCGCCTTTTTGTCTATATTTTTAGAAAAGCTTTAAATAACATAAGATTTTGTACTGAATTTCTTTGACAATACTTCGCAATATTGAAACCTGGTTGTTAAGTTAATTCACCGAGAAAAGTTTCATAGTAATTATAACAGTAATATTTTTCTTAACTCCAACTACTAAAACTTCTCCTGTAAAACAGTTATAAATGTCATTAAAGGAATTTTGTAAACTATACGATAACACACATACTTTTAATTTTTCAATTATCCTTTAGTCTCTAACACGCACTTTGCACATTTTGTTTATTATTCGCTTGAATTGTTTTCCAATTATGTAGGTTAATAAATAGCTTTGACAGTGACGACTATTACATTTTTATAAGAGGGTTCGTTCTATACATTCATTCCATTTGAACATTAAATTCTTCAAAAATATAAAAAAAAACAAAATCTACTAACATTATAGCACACACACTAACACACACAACATTATAACAATCGAAACAAAGAAAGAATTTTTTTCCTTTTTAAATGGAATAAAGAAAAAAAAAGGTCAATTTTTATACAATTTTCTTTCATTTCGTGCCTCTTGAATTTCACGCATTTTTCAGGTTGCAGGTTTTTATTTTATTCTCATAGAGGTTAAATCAAAAAAGCAAACATAAAATGCACTAACGGGTCGCATGAATTTGCTTGTAGGTATATGAGCTATTTAAGCAGATTGATAATCTACATATATACAATAAATAAGCTGCAGGTTTAGGTTCAAGATCTTTAAAATTGACCATCAGAAATCAAATTGAGCTGAAAGGTATACTTAGTACACACATATAGGTGTCTTTATAAGTAATACAGTAGACGCTCGATATAGTGAAATAATAAAAACCAGACCTGTTGACTGTTTCAAGATTGTTCACTTTTTCGAGCGGGAGTTTTAAAAGGTTTTCTGAAGATAAATTTGACCCGAAATGCACATTTCGTTCGATGTGAATGTTTTCAATTTTATCTTAGCATTAAACAAGGCTTTTGCTCAGATTTAAACCAAGAACAATTCCTCAATGCTCTTGTAAAATACTTGCGCGCCCAACTAACATACTCTTCAGTGTTAAGCTCCCGAAATCTACAAATCCTCTCTCATAAGGTTCTTTTAGATCCCATAGCCGCCGTACATAGCTGCTTATAAGTGTTTTACTATGGGATTAAAAGCATTACAATATGGTTAACAGAGATCAAATTTCATAATAAGATTATTATAAGACTTAAAGTTTATACACTCCTACTAAGGGAGAAAAAACTGATTTCATAATAGACTTAAGCGTTGGGAATTTGAATTTGAATTTGAAAAGAGACGCAGTCTTATTATAAAATTACTATGAGAGTAATTAAAGTTTCATAACAAGATGTTAATTATTAAGTATAGCTATGGGATCTAAAAGAACCATATGAGAGAGGATTTGTAGATTTCGCGAGCTTAACTCTGAAGAGTATGTTAGTTGGGCTATAATTGTGAAAAGTTCACTATTTCGAGATTCACTAAACCGGTCTACAGTAAAACGTTTGAAATATCTAATATTTTCCTATAATTGGAGATAATCATGTATTGAAAATATTATGAATGAATACAAAAATTCCTAAATTACAAAAACGAAGAACCTAGCTACCCTATGCCTTAAAAAAATATATAATTCAATCTCAATTGATCTTTCCTAAGCTTCACTTATTTAGTAATAATAACTGTCAACTACTGCTGATATTTTAACAACTGTCTTTTTTGAAGTTATACAAATCATTCGGCTTTTACTGGCACACTCTGGCGTATACGTACTCAAAATCCAATTTTTTAAAATCCAGATTCTTAAAATGAAAAAGAAACTTTGTATACACCCAACATCGCACCTACCCGAGATCTTACAGTGAACCTAAAAAGGGGGTTGCAGGGGGACAGTATGGCCCTCCATAGATATCTCACTATTTATTCGCCGTAGTTCTGGGTGCTAGCACTGATTTTATTTACACGTGCCTTGCCTTACATAAATACAGTACCTACTGGCACACAGCATTATAAGGCAAATAATCAGTGGGGTATGTATTGCCTTACATAAATACAGTACCTACTGGCACACAGCATTATAAGGCAAATAATCAGTGGGGTATGCAAGCCCCCTGCTTGAACATACTATAGGATTTGGGGTGGGTGCGAGTTCGGGTGTATACAAAGTTTCTGTTGCATTTAAGGAATCTGGATTTAAAGAAACTTTAAATTTATCCCATATATCCATTTTGTTGAATGGGTCTTCTATTTTGAACGATGTCATATTCCATTCATAAAAGCATACGTGCGTAAGTTCTTAAGAAAATTATAGGAATTTAGTTAATACCACGCACAAAGCTTTGTTTTAATTCATTTTTAAATCGATTAACACTATCTGTATAATGCTTGAAGTTTGAAGATCAGCTTTTTCATTTATCTTCCGAGCCCCCTTTCAAAATTAATTATTACTCACCGAACCCTAATGTTAATTACCGCACGTTCGTTGGGTTGATTTAACACCTCTTCTTCCACCCATTTATGGAATACAGGCAACCATATGTTGGTTGAGCTGATCACGCATGATGTTGTTGTTAGTTTTTACTTGCGATTATAGGTACTATAAGGCAAGTTTTGGATTCGTGCAAAAAAAAAATTTTGAGATAACAATCAAACATGATATTACGATGGTAGAGAACACAAAAAAAGTGGGTGGCAAAATTCTGTCTGTCTGTCTGTCTGTCTGTCTGTCTGTCTGTCTGTCTGTTCGACTACAGCCTAAACGGCTCGATCGATTTTCTTCAAACTTGGTACTTAGTAGTTTTTGGTGATTCTGCCGACACGTTTTTTTCATTTTTTTTTAGAACCAAAAATAACGGTACCTGTCATACATTTTTTTTTTGGTTATTAATGGTACCTCCCAAGGAACCATTTTTTTTAATTTTTGATTTTCTTCGAAATGGTATGACCGATTTCAATTATTTTTTTTATGCAGAAGCTTCCAAAAAATGTTAAGAGTTTTGTGTACCAACATTTTTGAAAAAATATTTTTTGGATTTTTAAAAAATATTTCAAAATTTTTTTTGGAAAATCAAATATTTCAAAAACGGCATGATAGATTTTTTTGAAACTCGATATTTAAGACTTTTTTAGTACTCTCTAAAATATTTTTAGAAAACATTTTACATTTATGAAAAAATAACGGTACCTTCCATACAAAAGTGAAAAAACAGCAAAGGAAAATATTTTTTTGCTTGAAAACGACTCCTACGATTTTGATTAAACTTTTTTCATATACTTAAATTAGTACGATCTACCATCAAAAATTATAAAATTTTACACATAGCAACTATTAGTAGTACCTGTCATAGAACGTATTTTTTTATTTTGAGTTTTCTCGTTATCAGCTTAACGGCTTTAAATTAATTTTTTTATATACAAATTTCAGATAAGACTAAATAATATTGCATATCAAAATTTTCAAAAAAAAAGTTTTTGGATTTTTAAAAAAAGTTTCAAACTTTTTTTTTGAAAATTCGATATCTCAAAAACGAGTTGACAATTTTTTTTCAAATTTTGTTTTTATATACACATAAATATATAGCTTAAATCTGCATACCAAAATTTGTTCTTAAAAATGTTTTAAGAATTTTATATATAAAAAATTAATTTAAAAGAAAACCGCTCCAACGATTTTAAAATTTTTTTTCCCATACAATCATATTCCATCATGAATTAAGATGGCATACTTTTTTTCACCTCAAACTGTCAAAAGAGTTGTTTTAGGTAATTTAAATGTCATATTTTATGCTTCTCTACATTTTTCTCATAATTTCCATGTTTGTATATACAATTTTCTTAAACTCGCAGTGTCTTGAACATAAAAGCAAGTACGTGCGACCCAGTCGTGCATTTTATTTTTTAGAAGCTTCCGTTTAAAAAAGTTTTATCATTTTCAAAAAAATCCTATATACAAAAAATGGTTCTTCGGGAGTATACCATTAATAACAATTTTTGTGCAAAAATAGTTTTTCACCCAAAGGAAGCCTGTCTTAAAGCACCCGTTATCGTTTTCATTGAAAACTTTCACTGACAATTTTAATTGTTAATTTTGAGACGTTTAAAAAGTAAAAAAACAGATTATTTTGATGGAAATGTATTTGATTTAATTGGAATTGTTTGATTGAAATTATCCTATCAATTTTTTAACGAATCCATAACTCGCCTTTAAAGCACATTTAACACAAATAACAAAACGTGTAATCCTTGAAACACATTTAAAGGATAATAATACAAATATTTTTAAAAGGAGAGAAGAAACAAAAAAAAATCTTACAAATGTTTATATCCTTTTTATGGTCTACTGGCAGTAGACATCCTTGGGGTTGACAGATTTAAAAACCATTCTACCTTTAATCCTCATGTAAGATTAGCTTTCGTATTCTTCTTTTTTTTTCATTCCAAAAATTCCTTTCTATTTGGAAACAGTTATTAATCTGTAAGAATTTGTCTTAGGCTTTTAGGTACATACCTTTTGGTATGTTTCTTTATAAATATTAGCCCATATCAGTAAATATAGGGATTTAATCTTGAAGTTGGGAAGTTTTGAATGATTTGGTGGTGGTTTTTATATTTAATAAGAAAAACTTTTCAATTATGCCTATAGGCTACCCTATAAATCATTCGAAAGTCTTAAGGCACCCTTCAATTTTATAAGAAATTAACGTTTTTCGTTGTGCTTTTTAATGTACAAAACTTCGAGCACCCTGGTATCAACTTAAATAAAAAAAATGTTCCTACTAATTTGATATTTAAATTGTTTTTGCACGGTAAGTGCAAGTACGAAGCTATGAAATCTATAACACCAAACTATAAACTCGCATTGTTGAAGTTAACATTCCAAAAAAGGCTCATTTTTATAATGAATATTTTATATAATGAACTTTCACATCAATCCATGTACCTACTGTTCCTGTATGAATTATGTACGTGCCAAATGATAGTTAAGTCTATAACAAAGCTTTTCTTGTCATTTGTCACGCTAAATACTGTCGTTTCCTCCTACTTCCCTATAACTCTTCATAATAGTCTTCACCCGGTTATTCACTTCATTGCAAAAATTAATTCACAACATGTTGAATATCTCCCGTTCGTGACAGGACAACGCTATCTCTTAATATTAAAGTGGAAAAGCTGCAATCAAATTACATAACATGGTAATGATATACTAGGTGAAACACTTTAACATGAGCAAGTAATAATATATTTTGTCATTTAAAGTTGGTGACAAAAATTACACATTAACTCATCAACAACAACATGTTAATTAATTTATGTGAAACACGATACCAGAGATGCTTGAAATGATAAAAGCTCTTTAGACTTATTTCGGGTTGGTGAAGTGTTTTGGGAAAAAATAGAAATACAAATTTGTTCAAAATATTCTTCTAACCTTAGGTGTGGGAATAACTACTGCAAAATTGTTGGGTTGTAATCGATTCCTTAGTCAAATTATTAATTTGGAAAATGCATTCTATACCAAGGAACCAATTTTCGTTATCAAGTAGTTTCATTTAAACTGGAAACGCGAAATTTCATACTCTGTCTATTTTTATCCTAGTTAGAGAAACTCTGAAAAAATTCTGGAAATTCTTCTAAGTTTCTAGGAAAACTAAGTTTGTGTCACAACGTTCGCCGAAAGAGGTTTACAAATTATTACTCGTAGGTACTTCTAATGAGAATTTACCCCCTTTCACCACAATTTTATGAAAAAAAAAAAATAAAAATCAGCGGAATGGAAAATTGCTACTTTTACATTTTAAACCTTTGGTAAACCACCTACAGCTTTTTGTATTTCTGACTGCCTTTGATTTTTCCTACAAATAGTGATACTTCTGATTAAATTTTTTTTCTTAAATGTTGGTGGAGCATAAGCGAAGACTAAATGTTTGGCATGATCCCAAATAAAATATTCAAAATGTGTTAAATCAGTCTTCCAAGTCCAAGTCTTCATTTCGAAAAAAACTCACCCAGAAAATTTGTCATGCAATTGTTTCACGAGCTGTGTGGTATGTGGCACCAACCATTCTGCTTGGCACTGACTTCCAACGCAATTATACAGCTGGCAACTACGATCTTTGAAGTGAACTTTCAGCATTTCAACACGACGAGGTTGGTTTAGGCCCATTTGCTGATACGGAACATAAATACTTAAGTTCCTCATAAACGCTTAAGTCACACTTATTGCTTTGCACCAAACGTTAACTCAAACATAAAAATCTCTAAGTTGAACATAACTTAGGTGGAAGAAAAAAGGCCACATAAGCTATTTTTATGTTATACATTTATTTTCGTTTTTACAATTTAGAAAGCCCACAATAATATTATGTATTTAAAAATTGAATAAAAAAGGATTTTGAACTATCGGACTTGATTGAAGATGATGTGAAATTTTAGAATGAGAAGTTCCTAGTCACGCGTCCGGGAGCCCACCGTAAGATTACCTATCTCATCGCGGCCACGCAAAAATTGGATGCCAACCGATAGTTTTAGTCCAAACATTTACAAAACTGCTGGGAATGATTATTTTTACTCTTTTGATAAGCTCTATTAAACAATAAGAAAAATTGCAGGGAAAATAAGTTAAAGAATAATTTTTGAATGAGCACCAATAGTAAGTTTTTAATTTATTAAAATTCAGTAGGTACACTATGTTACTATGTATTAACAATTATAGAGAAGTCTTGAGCGCTTCGCTATTCCTAAAGAACTATCCCGACTAGATAAATTTGTTTTCCAATCGATCCCAAGCGTTTTCCTATGTTTATCTTTTCACTTCGCACAATCGTTTGTTTTGCTTTCGATGACTTCTTTTTGATCCAAAGCACAAGCGTTTCCTAATTTTGCGAGAAATTTTTTTTTTTTTTTTCTCATTATTTCCAGGCATTTTTAAAAATAAATACGTTTAGACACAAAAAAAAAAACGAAACTAATAATATTTTGACATTTACGCAAACTGACTTGAAGTTATTTAGAATTCAAAAGTGACCCCTTACTATGTTGAACATTAATTTTTGTCGAGCAACGTACATAAACTTAAGTATCACATAGAATTTATGTGAAACTTAGCTATGCATAGGATTTATGCTCTGTATCAGCAAATGGCCCTTAGTGTATATCGAATCGATCCGTAACACAGGCCTAAACGGTGTTTGACACGGGAAGGTAAGACTTGTTCTAAGGGCCTGGTCCAACAGAGCGCCTTCCGACGATATTTGTAAAAATTTACAATGAAAATTTGACCGTCGCGTTCTTACTTTCCCAGTAAAGTATTGACCGTCCTGTCGGACCGCGCTCTGTTTGACCAAGCCTTAAATGTAATTCTTGGCGCTAAATCCAGCTCCGTCGTCCGCATTTTCTACATCTGCTCTCGTTTTTCAGATATTCCCGTTATAAATTAAAATAAACAAATAACCCTAAGTTACATAGATAACATCGCATGACAAAATTGAATTTTTCACAATTAAGGAAAAACATATCAATTTTTTGGAAGTTTTTACCACTTTTCGAAAAAAAACATAGAAAACATAGAACGACAAATTCAAAATGATCACAAGTCATTAACGGCTAGTTAATGGTAAATTATTAAGCCATAAACTATCCGGTATAAACAGTTTTACCCCATTTTCAGGTAGTACCAACTTGACAAGTTACCAAAGAACCAACAAAAAAAACATAGAAAACATTTCACGACAAATTCAAAATTGTCAAAACTAATTGAAGACTAGGTAATAAGTGGCGAACTATTTAGCCATAAACAGTTCGGTATTTGCAGTTTTAATCCCTTTTTTAAGGTGGTGCTTTGCTAACTTAATATGAAGCTAACGAAAAATCAAGAAAAAACATAGAAAACACTGCAAGATTGAATTCAATTTTTCACAACTAATTATTGACTAAATAACGGCAATTTATCAAGCCATAAAACACTAAGTATAATAAGTTTTTCAGTTTAGAAAACATTGAATGAAAAATTCGAAATTGTCACAACTAATTAAAGACTAACTACCAGCAAATTATCCACCTACGCATTTCTCGATTCGTCAAAGTTGCTTTGCTAACTTGACACTCATAGAAAACAAATAACCCAAAAACACATTGAAAATATCGCATGACAGAATTGATTTTTCACAACTTATTAACTACTAATTAATGGCAAATTATTAAGCACTGAAATATTAAATTTTAGAAGTTCTTACCACTTTTCGAAACAAAGAACATAGAAAACATAGAACGAAATTGTCATAATTAAATAACGACTAATAAACGACAAATAATGCACCTATCCATTTTTCGATCCGTGAGAGTTGCTTTGGCTAACTTGATATCAAGTTGGCAAAACACACATAAGAACATAGAAAACATTGAACGACAAATTCGGAATTGTCACAACTAATTAACGACTAATTAACGGCAAATTACTCAACTAACCATTTTTCGATTGACACTCATATTAATTTAGGCCTTAAACATTAAGTGAAAATAATCAATTGATGCACATTATCGGGATGATCGCATTCCTATTATCCTTATCCTTGAGGCTCAGTGGCGTAGCGTGAGTTTTTGCTGCCCGGGGCGGTGAGCCGCCCCCTCCCCCCCACAAATATATGTAAATATTCAAATACAAACAAATTTGAACTACATAAGCAAACAAATTCTCCTAAATTTTTCCGCAGAGCTTAATGTATTGTTTATTGATTTCCACTTCTTTCAAACTCTGTCAACACGCTTATGTCAACGTGTAATAGCGGGCATAACAGAGTTGTAGATCTTACAATTCTCTACAAAAAAGCTTAAGATGATACTTTTTTCTAAAACTGTCTCATTTTCCAAATGAATATTGTATCAGTAAATTAATTAATGCTTTATTTTTAAGTTTTTGGTACAAGGAAAATTTGTTTATGGAAAAAATATCTCAAACAATTTCTCATCGTCGAACTCGAGATTTTGATTGATAGGGAAGACATAAAAGTGGGTCTCACAATAGGTGTGTTCTTTTCCTTGTCCGAATGGGCTTGGGGAAAACACGACTTCGGAGCTTAGCGACGCCATAACAGAAACAAAATACAAACTATCGATAACAAGTATAAAATTTATGCCGGTAACACAGTTTTATCTGGGCATAAAGTTAGGAGCCAGTTATAGCTATCATTGAAACTCATCATTGAAAACTTTAATGATTGATTTTGAGATGTTTAGAAAGCAAAATCATTTATTATTTTGATGGACGATCAAAGCTCAAAACTTAATTAATATTTCTAGTCAAAAAAATTTTCAAATAGGCCAAACTTTCCACAAAAATTGATTGATTTTTCAATGATCATTGGTAAGGTGGTTCAAGTGGAAATTTGGGCCTATTTGAACAATTTTTTGGCTAGAAATATTAATTAAGCCTTAAGCTTTATATTTCCATTAAATTATAACTGATTTTACTTCCTAAACGTCTCAAAATCAATCATTAAAGTTTTCAATGATGAGTTTCAATGATAGCTATAACTGGCACCTTAAGCCCCGAAAACTCTCTGGGCTTTGCTAAGCCCGATCGCGGTTGGTTTTTGTTGCATTCAACATGTAAATTGCTTAGCCCTGATGTCGTTTTTTTCGTCCAAGTCCATTTGGGCAGGGAAAAAACACAAATAATAATTCTGTCTTTGTGTTTGTTCCTTTGGCAACAGCCTAAGCAACAGGAAGGATTTTTCTTACACTTGGTATATAGTGGTTTTTGGTCACACTCCCCTCATATATTTTTTCACTTTTTTTTAACCAAAAGCACGGACCTGCCATCTGCTATACAATTTTTTTTAGAAATTTTGCCAAATTTTATTTTTCTCAAAAACAGCTCAACAATATTGATTTTGGTTTTCTGGAAAACTGTGTGACTGATTTTAATTATTTGTTTTTGCAAGTTTGTTTCCTAAAAAGATAAAAAAAGTCCTTTGAACCAAAGCTTTCGAAAAAGTATTTTTTGGATTTTCAAAGTAAATTTCAAATTTTTAAATATCTCTGAATAATATTGCGAATTAAAATTTGCAAAAAATATTTACCCATAACAAAAATCTAGTTTTTTTTTAAGTTTAATTTTTATCTTTATATACATTTTTTTTCTCCAAAAACTCATCAATTCAGATGGAATTTTTTTTTTGTCAACAAAACACTTTTCTCCCATAAATTCCATGTTTTTATTCACAATTTTTAAAACCGTTCGTACGTGCGACCCAACTGTGGACTTTATTATATTTGGAATGGTATGATAACACATAAAATTATCAATAAGAAAGTTTACTAGTCGCTATAACCCTGTATGAATAAGTAATAATTTTCAGTTTCCGAAATTTCAGAAAAATCAACAAAAGAAATTACTTTCTTCAACATTACCTATTTATTTTTTTTATTGAAAGGTTACCTATTCTGTTGACGACAAAACTTTTGGTTTCAAGTCCGCCCGCCCGGACAGAATTTTTTAGGGACGCCAAAATTTAATAATAATGCGAACTTCAGGGCACTTTCAGTAATCAGCACGGTAGTTTCGGGTATTAGTATTCAATGCGAAGCCTTTCTGATCACGCAACGCTGATTCCCACCTGGGTTGCAAAATCAGTGATTCGCATGAATACATTGGCTGGAGCGGCAAAATTTTACAGTTAATACCTATTAGTTATTAATTTTTTCCACTCCGTATATAGTACAGCAAATTTTGCCGCCCCCCATAAAGTGCCGCCCGGGGCGGACCGCCCCCTCCGCCCCCCCTACGCTACGCCACTGTTGAGGCTGCAACGTGCAAGTTATTCAACAGCAATCTGTCATCTACTGCATTTAACATTTGATGATATAGTTTATTTGTTCATGAATTTCTAACCGTTAAGTTATTATTCCCAATAATTTGAATAAAAGTCTCACCTAATCATCTCTAATAGAGATGGCAGAATAGTTCAACATTCACCTTTTCTGGGTGCCGGGACACAGAGATATTCAAGGAAATTGTAAAGCCGATGAACTCGCCAGGATGGAAACAATTATACCAATATTGGAAAACCAATTTCTACTTGTAAACTTATGCTTAAGCATGATTCCATGATGATGGCAAACAGAAGATGGACAGGTATAACTACTTGTCTGGCGACAAAACAGATCTGGCCAACACTGGATCCGAAGCAATCGAAATGTTTGTAATCTCTAAGTAGATTGCATATCAGCTCCACAATTGGTGTCATTACTGGATACTACCTCATAGGCAAACACGCCAATAGACTCGGCGTTTTCTCAAATGATTTCTGCAGAAGCTGCATGAGGAGGAGGAAGAAACTATCCCACACCTTCTTTGCTCATGTCCTGCTCTTTCTCAAAGACGTGGAATACACTTAGGAAATTTTTTCTTTGACGATCCAAGTGATTTAAATAAAATCGACATTCAAAGTCTCCATTGCTTTATTAAAAGTTCCAATTGGTTTAACTAGCGAGAATCATCACGCAGTCTTTATGTGGTATCAGAATGGGCCTATTCTGGCCTAGGTGTGTCAGCAGTTTTCCTGGCAGCCACCTTAACCTAACCTAAACCCAACCTCACCTAAAAGAAATTGTTCTCAAAGATGTAACCGTTAAAAGAGCTCTTTCATCCTCTTCCTCTGCATTAAGGTTGTTTCCGATGCAACGAATGAAGTAATTTATCAAAATATTATTGCTTGCACACATTTAAAATTAAGTTTTGAAGCAAGGAAATATTTTGTTTTTTGTCTCAAGTTAAAAATTTGCAAAATTTTAAAATTTTGTTGCTTAGACCAAGCTACCACTGCCGTGGCTAGGAATAATAAGGGCTTTACTTGTTTTTGGATGCGTTCTGTCTCCCAATGGAATACTCCTATTTTATTTAGCATTTCCTGCCCCTGATTCATCTTCGTCAGACGACGCCTCTGATGTTTAGAGGTGAGAATATGCATTGTTGTGCCCTTTTCCTCCCACGGACATATAGTGAAATCCCTCCTGATTGTCAGAAGGTGAGGTATTTAATTGTTTTGCTGGCTCTGACGTCTTGTCTATTACTGACTAATCCTGCGCTTCAGCTGTCAGCTGAAGTTGCACACAAAACGAAATGTTAATTTTTCATGACTGGTTTTAAATTCTCGGTTTAAGCTCCTAAAGTATTAATCTTTCTAAAACTTGAGCTTTTTATTTAGATATCGTGCATCGTAATTTTCTTTTTTTACACTCAAAATGTGTCAAAAACATGCTTTTGCTTGCGTTCTCATGCTTATTTCTAAAAACTATTTGGTCCATTGAAAGGTTACTATAAAAAATTTACGTACCTACATATATCCCCCCATTTTGATTATGTTCTTCCCCGTTTTCCTTAGGTCATACTTTTCCCATACAAATTGAAAAAATTAAAAAAATAGGATGAAAGGGGAAGCGCTCTGAAAAATTAAGTGTAAATTTCTTGTATGATGCCTAGTCCTAGTCAATAAATTCTTAAGTCCAGCCTTTAATTTTTTTTGTAATGTTCCCCCCATTTTTAAAGATTGATTGTGCTTTTAGCAAAAAATATTTTTTTTTGTAAAAAAAACCTATCAAAATTGTGTATCTAAAAACCATTTAGAGCAGACAAAAAAAAAAGCTGTCTTCTCATTTAATTTCCTTCCAATATTCCAAAACCTTACAAAATCTTCTGCCCATTAAAGTAGAGGTATTTAATTTTATCAAATTTCGAAATCAGCTTTGTCATCACATCATAAAAGAATCAAGTCACCAAAAAATAAATACCAAAGGTACATCCTACAATCGTTAGA